>RPFO01000090.1:1512688-1835361 GCA_009746045.1 Mesostigma viride | reverse complement strand
CCCTCCCCCTCTCCCCCTCCCCCTCTCCCCTCTCCCCCTCTCCCCCTCTTCCCCCTCTCCTCCCCTCTCCCCCCCTCTCCCCCTCTCCCCCTCTCCCCCTCTCCCTCCCCCTCTCCCCCTCTCCCTCTCCCCCTCTCCCCTCTCCCTCTCCCCCTCTCCCCCTCCCCCCTCTCCCCTCTCCCCTCTCCCCTCCCCTCCCCCTCTCCCCTCTCCCCCCTCTCCCCTCTCCCCCTCTCCCCCTCTCCCCCTCTCCCCCTCTCCCCTCTCCCCTCTCCCCTCTCCCCCTCTCCCCCTTCCCCCTCTCCCCCTCCCCCCCCCCCCCCCCCCCCCCCCCGCCCCTCTCTCTCACAGGGCATGTACGCGCATTCAAACATAGCATATTTCGCTATGTGCAGGAATAGCCCCCTCATACCTCGTTGGTTAGACACCTGCTACCTGTCCGGCTTCCCCACCCACCCACCCCTCTCACAGGGCATGTACGCTCGTTCATCCGACCGCCGTGATGGCGAGTACATCACCTCGGTGAACTACGACGGTTTCGTCAAGGATGTGCGGCCTGGGGACGACATCCTCGTCGACGGCGGCCTCCTAGTGTTCCATGTCGAGGACGTGGGGGCCGAGACGGTGCGCTGCCGCGTGCGTGACGGCGGCACTTTTAAGAGCCGGCGGCACCTGAACGTGCGCGGGCGGTCGGCCACGCTGCCCTCGATCACGGCCAAGGATTGGGACGACGTCAACTTTGGGATCGAGCAGGGCATGGACTACATCGCGCTCTCGTTCGTCAAGGACGCGGAGGTGGTGAACGAGCTCAAGGCGTACCTGCGAGAGCGGCTTTGCCCGATGCAGGTGCGATGAGGACTCAGGTGGAATGTGTAGGAGGGGGGAGGGGGGAGGGGGGCAGGTGCGAGGCTCGAGGGTTTTCAACTGTATGGCATGGCAGCCTCCACTCGATGCAGGTGAGGTGGGGGTTGGAGTTGTGCTGGCTCGTGGGGAATCCAGCCACTGTTCTCATCTATATGGTATGCTCTGCCTCCCTTGGCTTCCCAATAAACCACCACCACCACCACCACCACCACCACCACCACCACCACCACCACCACCACCACCACCACCACCACCACCACCACCACCACCACCACCACCACCACCACCACCACCACCACCACCACCACCACCACCACCACCACCACCACCACCACCACCACCACCACCACCACCACCACCACCACCACCACCACCACCACCACCACCACCACCACCACCACCACCACCACTGCCGCCGCCGCCGCCGCCGCCGCCGCCGCCGCCGCCGTCGCCGCCGCCCCCCCCCCCCCCCCCCCCCCCCGGCGATTCACCAATTCATTGATGAACAACAAGCATTGCACATTTTAACCTAGCTCAGCGCAGCGTTGCACCATTTTTTCTTCCCCTCCCCTTCCCCCCCCCCCCCCGCCCCCTCCCTTTCCCTTCCTCCTCCTCCACCTCGGCCCCATCCCCCCCCCCCCTTCCAGGTCATCGCCAAGATCGAATCAGCGGCCAGCGTGGAGAATCTCGATGACATCCTCGAGGCGGCCGACGGCGTGATGGTCGCGCGCGGGGACCTGGGGAGCGAGCTGCCGATCGAGGAGGTCCCCGTGCTTCAGTCCTACATGGTCAAGCGGTGCCGCGAGATGGGCAAGCCCGTTATCGTGGCGACGCAGATGCTGGAATCGATGATCACCAACCCTCGCCCCACGCGCGCCGAGGTCTCGGATATCTCCATCGCCGTGCGGGAGGGGGCGGACGCGGTCATGCTGTCGGGGGAGACGGCGTTTGGGTCGTTCCCGCTGAAGTCCATGCTGACCATGTCGCAGGTACGTGCAGCCTGGCCCCTATCTCTGATAGGAGCTTGGGCAGCCTGCCCCCTGTATCTAATAGGAACTTTGGCTGGCTGGTCCCTATCTCTGATAGGAACTTGCGCAGGTCCCTATCTCTGTTCGCATTGGGAGCTTGTGAACGTTTTTCTTAGTAAGACTGCAAGGAATTTTTCATCCCCGCACATGCATATGCTGACCATGATCGCAGGTACAGGGTTGTGTCCCCGGTCCTTGTTTAGGGTCGATGATTTTGAAGTGATGATACCCACGAGATAAGCAATGATACAACAACGCAGCTCTACACAACGAGCGCAGGCCAGAAGCCTGGATAATCCTGAGCGGTGATGTCAGTTGTGCACCGTAGGGATGATGTCCTCATGCCCAGCCCCCCGGCCCATTCTCTGGAGCAAGTTGCACCGCATGCGCACACATGCTATTGGCAGTTCTAAAACTACTCCTTGCTTGCAGGCTTACCGGCTACGCCAGGGTATAAGCTGAGCTGCGCTCCAAGGTCACTTTTGAAAGCCACCGATGGAAACTGAACAAAGTTTGCTGTACTGCTGTACTAACTGCACTCATGGATGCTCGCACGCTGGTGTGCGCCACTGGACTGTGATTGGTACTTCAAGCAGGCTTAGTTGACTCTTAAGTCTTTTGCCTGCTCTACAATCCTCACACTCGTCCTTGCTTTCGGGCCAACCCTCTGTTTTTATTACATGACTTCTCCCAATCATGGACATGCCTACTGGAAGTCTAGGTCATGCAAACTGCAAAGGCGCTGGCACGCCAAGCGTCTAGTAGTGTTGTCTCACAAGCTGTGAGAAAGTCACGTGAAACCTCTCTGTTGCAGGTCGCGATGCGTAACGAGGGGACGGGCGGCAGCCGCAGCGAGAAGGTGGAGGCCAAGCAGCGCTCGATGGTCGCCTCGCTGGCGTCCGAGGCCATCGCGGGCGCCAGCAGGTCTGCCGACGCCGGTTCCGCGATGGCCGAGGTGTTCGCCTACCATAGCGTGGTCATGGCCAACATGCTGAACGCATACGTCGTCGTGTTCACGCGCACGGGCTCGATGGCCGCGCTTCTCTCTCGCAACCGGCCGCGCGGAACGATATTCGCGTTCACCGATGACGTCGTCGTGCAGCGGCGGCTCGCGCTGTTCCACGGGGTCACCGCGTTATACGTCCCCTTTGGCCCCGACGCGGATGTCACGTTCGAGGCCGCACTCGAGGTGTTGCGCGAGGAGAAGCTCGCGCGCCCTGGCGAGCTGGTCGTGTTTGTCAAAAGCGGCCGGCACAGCATCTGGCGCGCCGAGGACACCCATACGATCCAGCTGAGGAGCATCCCGGAGCTGCCTGCACCGCCGGTGGAGGAGGGCATGATCTCATAGGCAGGGACTTCTTGGCATGGATGCCCCAACGTTTTGTGTGATTGATTACAGTGCTTCTACTAACGGGACGAATTCGTCAACTGGTTGACGAATTACGAAATTATAGTAAAAAAGTCAACCATTTTGGGCAATTCGTCAACCACATTCCGGTCAACCAACTCGGCAATTCGTCAACCAATTGACGAATATGTTCCGCAACTCGTCAACCGGCTTGACGAAATGTGTAGGGTATTCGTCCACCACGGAAGTCAGGTTTTCCCATAGAGAGGCCAGACCTGAGGTCCAGTGGCGCGGCGTCAGGCCGTCAGCCCGTACCAGCTGAATGCTTGGTGCGCTGCAGTTAAGAGTTGATTTGGAAAGACAGTACGGTTCAGGACAATGTCCAGGTACCAAAAACGAAGACGAGGAAGGCAGGACCAGCCGACCAGGGCATGAAAATTTTTATTTTTTTCTAACCCTCCGGCCTCAGGCCGTCTGGCGACTACATGTGCGATAAAATATTGCATGCGAAATTGTTTCGATAACATGGCGGCGGGCGATGTTTAGTTAGGTAGTGTTGCATGAGCTAGAGAATGTCAAAGAATAACGGTTTTGGCAGTTTTCAAGACTAGTGCACCTTGGATGCTCTGTATAAGAAGCAAGCTGGAGAAACTGTTCCGGTAGCAACGGAAAATATCGTCGACCTAGGCCGCAGTTTGGATTAAAAGGAGGGCAGGCAGGGACGCGACAAACGCAAGAGAGTAGAGCGTGAGGAAGAGGATGGGTCTAATGCGCAGGAAGAGGAAGATGGCGGCCAGTCAACATCATCTGACAGCGCCTCAAATTCTGTCGAGGAGGAATCTAGCGAGGAGGAATCTGGCGAGGAGCACTTGGGCCGAGACAGAAAGGAGCAAGGCCGATGATGGCGGCAGCTCTGAGCAAAGGAAGAAGAAGGGCAAGAGAAAGCCAGCTCCCAAGACGAAAAGGCAGAGACAGGAGTAAAACAATGGCTTAACGCAGCTGCCCCCCGCCGGATATGGGCGGTGGCATGGGCAACAAGTGGACAGCCGCGCGCATGCAGCGCGCAGGGTGCGGGGCAAGCTCGGACAAAACTGTGCCAGTAGTGCCTGTTGATAGCAGCGAGGAGGACGTGATGGTTGTTAATTAATGGCATCGCACGTGCTGTGCACACTTGACTCTGGCCTAGCTGTGAAAGATACTAGTTATTATTCTGAAGCTTAAGTATGCAGCTGTCAACAACCACCAAGTGATATTGTGTTTTATCCACATGCACTACATGCGTACTAGAGGGGCGGGGACCTGATGATCAACCAGAAGATGTGGACGCCCCCAGCGGGCTAGAATAGCTCGTAGCCGGCCCTAGCTTGTATTAAAATTAAATTAAATTATAACATGACTCCGTTGGGAGATTGAATGTAGCACATATTCCTTGATGGATGGTGGAGTGGAGAGAGCCGCGTAATCTAACTAACCTAACGCTAATCTACCTAGTCTGAAAAAATCCTACCTACCCTACTCATCAAAACGCCTCAGGACTCCTCTTGGGGGTCCCCCCAAAGGAACAAGGTGGCTTGCCCACAGGGTCGGGCGTGTGAGCCTTGACAATCTTCTGCCACCTCTTCTTGTTCTGCATGCATGGCAGTCCAAAGAAGGGAGAGAGAGTGTATGCGGTATTCAAACTGGGCTGGGACCACTAGGTCGTCCAGCAACATCTGGATGTAGTTCGGGACATGTTTCCCTACCCTTTTTGGAATGCCCTTGGGGCCAGGCCAGGTCAGAATATGCCGCCCTGGCTGGCCAAGCCGCTGGGGGCCTGCCAGACCAAGGGCGTTGTCAACCTGGCTGGTGCGAGCAAGGTGTCCTACAAATGCTATCCTACGCTGTCTAATCTCGTCCGAAATACGAGGCATACCCTGATACAAAGATTCTAATGACGGGCGCTTGGAAAACCCTAGCTTGTATCCATTGGTAGTCACCGCCGCTATGGCAGCCATGCTTAGAATGTTTGCCTAGCTGTGCCAGGTGCCATACCTAGCTAGTCACGTGCCCCGCGCTAACGCACGGTACACAACCAGCCATGATAGCCTTAGCTTAGTCCTTGTACAGCCATGCTACGTCCTGGCTACGATCGATCAGATTACTTGCCGGCACGTAATTGTTATGCCATGCTCCGTGACTCCCCAACGGGAGCACGAGTCTAAT
Source organism: Mesostigma viride (assembly GCA_009746045.1). Taxonomy (NCBI): domain Eukaryota; kingdom Viridiplantae; phylum Streptophyta; class Mesostigmatophyceae; order Mesostigmatales; family Mesostigmataceae; genus Mesostigma; species Mesostigma viride. The sequence goes on along the minus strand of RPFO01000090.1, from coordinate 1,829,919 downwards.
TAATTAATTGTTATGCCATGCTCACACATGTGGGTCTTATTGCACCCCGACAGATTGCCGGATCGTTAGCGTGTGGACCCGTTTCGCTAGCGTGCCCGAATGCAGCTGTGGCATGCCTTAGGCATTAAGTCCTGAGACTGGGGGTCTCTGCCCTTTCTCCTGTTGTGTGCACTTCGGTGCTCCGGACGTGACTCCCCTTAACGGGAGCACGTGTTTAATTAATGAATGAATTAATTATTTACATGTGTGTGTGAGCGACCTTAAGGGGACGTGCGCCCGCCGAATTTTTTGGCGCCAAAAAAATTCGCGGTACCGCCGTGAAGTGAAAAGTGGGTGCACGGTGCGCGCACCCCTTGCGGAAGTGGCCATGGCGACTGCGTTTAGGCGAAACTAGCAATGTCGGGCTAGAGAAACGCAAAACAAATGCTCGAATGTTGAAGACGATGATTTAATGATGTTGGGTTGTGGCGGCAAGTAGCTGGTTTACAATATCGCTGCTTTCTTTTACTGCCATCGGCATGGGGGGTAGACTGCATTTTTTGGTCGCGCGGAATAAAATAGAATTCGTGATAGCGGCAGTGAATTCGCAGTTTTGGGGGTTGTTCTGACCGTGAAGCAGGCGTTAATATCGGTTGCATCGAATTCTAAACCGAGCTGGTGCTTTTTGCCAGATTTTCGGCCTTTATCGGTAAGTAATTGTTCAGACCTGCGCAGTGCGTGTCTGACCTGTCCATGGAATAACCGCTGTTGTTGCGCGCCTGGGCGAGGGATTTACGAGGGCGAGGTACAGATTTGTCGCGAATGTTATCGGCTATCAGTGCTTTCTTCTATGAGCTCATCGTTCGAGTTTTTTTGGGTTCTTTTTGGGCAGTTTCCGCCAGCTAGCTCGCCGTCGCTTGCCGTTGTGTTGTCGAATACCTGGCAGCTTTAGATTGTTTTCGTCGATGTCGTGATCAGGGCCGCTTCAGTCGCAACCTATAGCTCTTCGGGAAGGTTTAAGGCATTTCATAAAACGTGTTCTGGCAAGGATGTTGTGCGTATGGACGCTTCTTGTTGTGTGAGAGTGACGCACCCTCTCTTCGCAGCGGCATCACAGCGCTCATGCGCTGGAGGGCCGCCAATGGTTTCTTTCCATTTTATCGTGCAGGGGAGGAAGTGTTTGATTGACGATTATGTTGGAGATATTGCATTTGTGTGACTGCATGTAGATAGCTACCACCATTGGTTTATTTGAGCTTTCCCTTGATATCATCATGTGAAAAGACTGCCATGTGCTGAGCCAACCATGGTTGACATGGTTGAGTGCATGCAAGCTTTGTATGCCATGATCTCCTTGGTTCCTTGCCCTCCATAGTTCCAGTTTGTTGCCCATCTCAGGTAGGGCAGTTCAGGAGTTGTTGCTGTTTTGGTTAGCTTGGTTGGCATAAACCTTACACTCTAACCTGGGAGAAACATAGAAAATGCTGGTAAGGCATTTTAGTGCCATCATCATTATTGCTATTCACATGCTTATAAGTCTGGCCATGCTCGAGGTACGGTTAAGGGCTATGAGGTGTGTGGCCACCCCTGTGTACTTCATAACATATTCAGCATGTATTTGATGCATGTTGGATGGCATGTAAAGTGTAATTGTGTTTATACTTGGTTACTGAGTGGTCCTTAGCGCCTGTCCGGTGGTCGTCTAGGAAACTCATCAGTGCGTGTCACAGTGACCCCCAACCTTGAGCATGTGTCGTCATCAGTGTGTAATAGTTATTTATATGTGCTTTTGGTCATAGATTTGCCGAGTTCTAATCATTGAGTTTACAAGGTAACCTTGGGTTGAGTATAGTGTATGCTCTCTTGGCATGTATGCCTAGCGATCGTGTTGCTATGCTTGCGCTTGCAAGGTTGGCCATGCCGAGGGCAGGTAAGGGCAGATGAGGTGCCTAGCTGTTTGCTTATGGGTGTAGACACCTCCCCCGCTGCCCTTGCACAGCTGGATGAGCTGAGGAACAAGAGGAAGCCAGCAGGTGGTCAAGAAGACGCTAGAGTACAAGGCTGAGGCAGCCCGGGCGTGGCATGTGAAGCGTGGCCATCGCTGGGATGAGGGCAAGGTAGATGCCCAGAGGGGCCAGGTCACCTACAGCAAGGGGGTGCACTATGGGGGTGTGGGGGCTGCTACTGGGGGGCGGGGGCGGGCAGCAATGAGGATGATGATGACACTGCACACATCCCTTGCTTGCGCTGCTCTAAGACCGATGCATCTGATGATGACCCTTTCTTGCTGTGCAGCACACCCGGGTGCGATGGGGGGCTCCACCTGAGCTGCACGGTCCCTCTCCTGCCCAGCGTACCTGATGGGGACTGGTTCTGCCCAGTTTGCTGTGGGGAAGACTGTGATGATGGCAGTGATAGTGACAGTGACTAGTATAATGGACGCCCAGGTGGCATGCTGCCAAAGAGCATAACTTCCACACCGCTTGTCCAAATGCAGCCAGATTTTGCCAGCGTGTGTGTCGATGACTAATGGAATTTTGAATATCATGTTTGGCCCATTTCACATGTGTTTGGTATTTTATTATTTTTGGCATGTGTGAAAAACAGCGTTTTTGTACTTGCAAGAGCATAAAAATTCTAAAGCATGTCAGATATGGGTTGTGAGTGGCTCTAATTTTTGGCCACCCACGACCTGCTTGGACAATATCATGCCTGGCCTGAATTGATGTGTGCATTGGCTGGGGCATACTGTGCCCTAATTAGCGTCTTTTTCTATTTTTAGCGCGATACCGGCGCGTGGTTGGGGGTAGAACCTTCAATGAATGCATGGATAACTCACTAAACATGTTATTTAGGGCCCCTAATCATGGCTGGGCATAATTCAATTGAATTCATATTGAAACAAGTGTATTCCAGTTTTGGGGGGTTTTGGTGGCACACCTCCCCTTAAGTTAATTATAAAGAAATAAAACTTCCCCCTCCCCCCCTAGCTTTGACGAAGCGCAAAGGCAAATAGTCAACCAGTTTGACGAATTGCCGAGGCAAATAGTCAACCATTTGACGAAGTGCCGAGGCAAATAGTCAACCGTTTGACGCATGACAAAAACCCTTAATTAGTAGAAGCACTGATTGATAATGATTTTGTGAACACACCAGCCAATCATTTGACGGGTAGTTGTCTCACTTCGATCACATAATCCTTGTGCCAATTTTTCCGCAACATATCCTAAAATTGACTAGAGCTAGCGTACAGAAAACTTAACGGGGCATGCCAATTTCAATCCTTGAGCAGTTCTCTGTGAAGAAAGACGCAGTACTCGCGCGCATGCAATTATGATATTATGGATAATCGTGCCATCTTAGTAGCCCACGCGGGAAGCACGCCAGACAAGACCCCTAGGGTAGAGAGCTTAGAATCGAGTTGGCTGGATGTTGTAGATAGATAAGACCGGTAGGATTGTGTGTCCCCATCCATCCACCCATCGGGGTTAATGCTCCGTGACTCCCCAACGGGACCACGAGTCTAATTAATTAATTGATTAATTAATTAGTAGCCCACTGCCTCCAGATACTAAAGCCGCCTGCCGTGTACTACGTCGCCATACGAAACCAAACACGATAAAATGTTTATCCCTTTTACATGCCTTCCTTTAGCATTATAGTGATGCCATGCAACCGACTATCTCATTTTCATCGGTGTAGGGCTTTGACCACATCTCTGCCCCATAGGTAAGGACGGGGAGGACAAGAACCTAGAAAAGATGCTGCTTCTCGAATTTGCCCAGGGCTTGCGCCACGGCTCTGCTCACCCCCCACACACCAGTGCTCAATGGAATGCCTGCTACATGATCTCCCGATGGATTCATTTTATAATTTTTTTTAATTTTTTTGCGCCACGGCCAGAGCACGGTAGCGACGTAGGGTGGTCTAGGCGTCGCCACCCTCGAATGCGGGTGTCAATGCCATGGATATCCTCGCAGTTGGGGAGAAAGCCGCCACAAGGGTGTGCATCAATACTAAGGGACATGGCAGGTGGCTACCTGCAAGTATGAAACAGTTTGTTTGAACCGCATGATTTGGTTCCCAACACAGCTAGCAAAAAGTCCAGTATGTGAAGTCTGGAAGTTACAACGAATGGCATCATGTAGAAATCATTGAGGAGACAGTACTATCGACCACGAGCGCAATGCCTACTACTGCGCGCGTCTACATGCGTTTTGCTCATGCTGGGCCCATGCATCTACCCAGTATACCTAAAAAGGCTAGCCGGCTTGCTGATAGGGTTCCTAATCACGTCCGGCGAACACATGTGGCTGTCTCAAGCAAGATATTATTACATGAGCCACTGATTCGCGCGCGAACATTGCATGCTTAACGTTTCCATTTGCTACTGCAAAATGTTAAGCTCGCGATAGAGTAACGTCGTTTGCAACTAGAAAGCCCCATTTGCAATTAAACAAACCTGTCTCGAAAACCAAACTATCTAACTATGAGTGAGCTACGATTGAGATAGTTTCCAACACAGCTTGACGGGTACTCACGTTGAGCAGGTGAACGTTTAGTGAACTGTTCTGTTCAGAGAATCGGTACCTAGGGCTCTGCCAGTAGCGCTCTGCTTGCCTACTACAACACACTAACATGCCGGTGCCAGGCTATATCCATGCATCCTCAGCATTCAGCTATATCCATGACCGACTCCTCCCAACACACGAACATACCATTTCCAGGCAGTAGTTGGGTTACCTGACGCACAGCATAGCCCCAGTTACGTTGTCTGCAGCCCACCTGACGACAACCCCGGCGATGGGTCTGCTTTTGAGAAGTAGCTCGTGGACTGAAACCACGGATCAAGAAGCGCACTTGGAAGTGATCAAGCCCTCAACGTCAGGCACCCTGGCTGACCTGGGTCCTGGGAACGACATGACGAGGCGCTCCCACAACAGGCAGAGTTCCTGAGTATCGATCATGCCTGGGCGTTGCCAGCCGGCATGCATCATCTCCCAAAGCATGATGTGCGATTGTCAGTGGGGCTTTGCACCGCCTATAGCTAATCCTTGAAACGTCCGCTTGAAGAGCAGCTGCTCGAGTGCTGGAGCCTAGAGGCAACAGCAGCACAGAACGAGCATCCTACGTTGCTCGATTCCAATGTATCGAGATTTGTCCTTATCACATTCGGACTACAATATGGCGAGAATCAGCAGGGAATTCGCGCGACGGATCGAATTAAGGTGACGCTCAGGTCGGGCTGTCGAAATAATCGCATCAGTAGATCATCTGCGCAGCCGCGTGTCATGATCAAGTGTTGCCTGCAACCTCCTAGGGCAAAGTTTCACAATCCACTCGCAGTCTGGGATCTGAAGTTTTCTCGTTGAAGGTAGTACGCTAACAGAATTCGAACGCAGGACCTCTAGCAGACTTTGTGCTTACCTGGCCCATATCAAATTTATCGACAAGAACAGATTTAATTTGGAAGGACTCGTCAACATCAGTTCATGATCAAGCCATACATCATGTACTAGTACTAGCTCAGCAGGATTTCAAACTACACCATCATCACCCACTGGTTAATTATGAGTTATGACTGCAATCCTCATCTTACATCCCTCCAAGGCCGCCTTTTTGTGGTCGGAGTCTCCAGAGGATCAAGTCCGGGACCGTGCGGCATGAACCTGAACCTGCATGAATGATTAGGGCTGGCACATCCGCCGCATACCGAACACGGACATGTTCGGGCGAATACCGAACATGTGCGGTGTTCGGGTCGGCAAAAATGTTCGGCCGAACATGTGCTGTTCGGGTTCGGGTCACCTGGAAACTTCAGAACATGTTCGTGTCCGTATTCGGGTCACCCTGGGAACCGGGCGAACATGTTCGCCTCTGACCCGGTACCGAACATTTTCTGGCGGAATCCCTGTAGTACCATCCAGTGATCCGACTAGGCAACGCTTCTCTGATGAAAAAGCGGCCTAGATTAGTCCGCCGACACGCTGGCAAGAGCAAAGCTGTTGTACGGTAGTAGAATTGTCTAAGCACGACCGGACTAGTTTAGGTAATGATTACGTAATCATTATTAATTTATTGCGTATTATGAAAAGTGACAACAAACTATGTCTAGTTTCTCACTTATTTTAATTTATTTAGTGAATTGTTCGTGTTCGGTAAAATGTTCGGGTATGTTCGGGTTCGGGTTCGGGTCACTTAATCCTAACAGTACATGTTCGTGTTCGTGTTCGGGTCACCTGGGAATGTACCGAACATGTTCGGGTTCGGGTTCGGGTACTCTCCCCAGGTGTTCGTGTTCGTGTCCGGGTCGAGAAAATACCCGGATGTGCCAGCCCTATGAATGATCTGTTTGGACTCGATCACTTGGGTCACGTGTTCCATCAGTTGGCCTTCTAGCTGCGAGCATTGTGCACCATCTTGTTTGTGGGCGCAGAAATCCAAAGCCAGAAAAGTGACTCCAGTACAGGAAAGTGCTGACGCTGACGTGCAGACAGCCCAGTGCAGACGGAACCTTCTACTGTACAGTTCGCAGGATCCACTGCGCACCCCGTCCCAGCAGGTTTCCTGTTTCCAGTTTCCCTGTTCAGTTTCCAGTTTCCAGTTTCCAGTTTCCAGTTTCCAGGTTGTTGTTGTTGTTGTTGTTGTTGACTTGTTGTTGTTGTTGTTGTTGTTGCCCACGCAGTTTCCAGTGTACAGCGTGGCGGCGTCCAGTTTCCAGTTTCCAGAAGAGGCTCTGCGCGAGAAACGGTACTGTACTGCGCATGCGCGCATGCGTTGGACGAGGTTAGACCGTGTTAGAGCGAGAGGGTGGACCTCGGATCGGAAAACCGCGGAAGGCAACGCGGAAACGGAGTGTGTCTGCTGCTGACTGCTGATTTTTTTCCGGTGAAATGGGTGTTAGTTTATTTCCATATAACAGTTAAGGTGACCCAGGTATGCCAAAAATAGCCTGAAATGCCTAGTTGTGCCTAAATTGGGGTGCCCGCATTAATAAGGCGCGCCGTGCGACCAAGGTAGCCAGTGTACTGTAGATATATCGTCTGCTGACTGCTGATCATGTCAATCCCAAAATATCGCTACTGGCAATATCTAGTTTTCTACTACAGCATACCTTGCTAGACAAGTGCAGAAGTGCTACAGTAGATGCCAAGTGATCATTATGAGTATCAGCAGCCCCTTATCAGCAGCCCCTTCAACGGCAGCAGCAATTTATTGCTGACTCGGCAGCGTGCGGATGACGCAAAAGATCGCCCTTGGTTGACGCGCGACGTTAGCCTAGCGTCTATGCGTCCGGTCACCCGGTGCAGGCTGCAAGGTTGCGTATAAAAAGCGTGACTGTCGGAAATTGGACTCCGAATCCCGAACGAAAACCATCGCGTTGAACTCGTGTCTTTACACGAGCAAACCTAAGCTCCCTGTGTGGTAACGTTTAACATATTCGATAAGCAATGCAGAAAATTACCAAGAAGGAAAAGATCGAGCATGACAAGGCCGTAAAGAGGGGAGAGCTTCGCAATGAGCGACAACCTGGTAAGCCGGAGCTATGACCTAGCTCCCACGATTTGCATGGGAAGCGTTCCTTAGGAGACAACTGTTTTTGTCGCATTTCTCCAATTTGTGCCTCGTTGACGGGGCACGCCAATTGCTGATCTTCCTGCGATTTTTCTTCTGCCGACTTTGCTTAATTTATCCTCAGGGTCTGGGGAGCGGGGAATGCCCAAGAAAGGTGGAGCAGGCAAAGGGGGGTGGGGAGTCCTCGTTGAACAGCCACCTTCAGCGTACCAAGAGGAGGAGGTAATGCGCCCAAACCAGATCGACCGTGCTTGCACGGTCTGCGGTTAAACGGATCATCCTTTTTCGTCCAATTGCGTGTTAGAAGAATCTTATCGCCTGCACGTTGGTTGCAACTGCCGTTGCCGGCTGCCGTCGGCTTTAAGGGCTAACGTAGAGGGGCGGCGGTGTTTACGCAACTCTCTTTAGTCGTTCGCTAATGATTTTGCTTTCTGCCTGGCTGCGTGACTCATAAATTTTTGCAGGATTAATGAAGACGAGGGGAAGGAGGGCGCGCGTGCTTTTTTTTCACCCCCGTGCCCTCGTCAATGGCAACGACAAGCAGGCTTACGCCGTATACCCGCGGCCGGCTTGTTAATTTTCTCTTCGCCTTGCGGTGTACCACTGCCAGTGCTAGTGTCTTCAACCAGGAATCTAGTCCTGATGTTCGAAGACCCATTTTGAAGCAGCAGCGTGGTGTGAGACCCCCATGTCTAAGGTGTCCTTAGATGGCTGTGCCTCTGCCATGTCTGCCTTGACTGGCTGCTGTATTTTCCCCAAATTTCTGGAAAATACTTGCGTAGCTAATTGATCACCTCACTGATATGAGCTTCGGCCGACTGCTTTTTCGTCAGCAAGTTGTTATATTTGTACATAGACTTACGTAGACCTGACTCTGCCAACCTTGACAAGTTGCCCCGCTGTGCTGGGGTGATGCTCTCCTGGGCTGGTGCGTTATCGTGACGCCAGCTCAGCCATGGGGGTGATTGTACATGTTTATTCTAATAAACAATCCTGTTCATGTCCGTTGGTTTTCCACCGACAATTATTTTTTTTTTTTTAAGGATTCCGAGTAACTTAAGCTTTGCAAGTAATAATGAGACATTAAATTATCTAATTAAGGGGACGTGGCGCGCCGAATATTTTCCGCGCGAAAAAATTCGCGGTACCAGCCGTACCGTGAAAAGTGGGTGCACCGTGCGCGCACCCCTTGCGGAAGTGGTCATGGCGACTGCGTTTAGGCGAAACTAGCCATGTAGGGCTACAGAAATGCCCAAAAAATGCTCGAATGTTGAAGAAGATGATTTCATGATGTTGGGTTGTGGCGGCAAGTAGCTGGTTTACAATATCGCTGCTTTCTTTTACTGCCATCGGCATGGGGGTTAAACTGCATTTTTTGGTCGCGCGGAATAATTTATAGAATTCGTGATAGCGGCAGTAAATTCGCAGTTTTGGGGGCCTTTTTGACCGTCAAGGATGCATTAATATCGGTAGCATTGAATTCCAAACCGAACTGGTGCTTTTTGCTACATTTTCGGCCATTGTCGGTAAGTAATTCTTCAGGCCTGCGCAGTGCATGTCGGAACCTTCCATGGAAGAACGGCCGTTGTTGCGCGCCTGAGCGAGGGATCTGCGAGGGCAAGGTATAGGTATTTGTCGCGAATGTTATGTGCTATCAGTTCTTTCTTCTATGAGCTCATCGTTCGAAGTTTTTGCGTTCTGTTTGGGCCGTTTCCGCCAGCTAGCTCGCTGTTGCTTGCCGAATACCTGGCAGCTTTAGATTGTTTTCGTTGATGTCGTGGTTAGGGCCGCTTCAGTCGAAGCCTATAGCTTCTCGGGAAGGTTTAAGGCATTTCATAAAACGTGTTCTGGCAAGGATGGTGTGCGTATGGACGCTTCTTGTTGTGTTAGAGTGACGCACCCTCTCTTCGCAGCGGCATCACAGCGCTCATGCGCTGGAGGGCCGCCAATGGTTTCTTTCCATTTTATCGTGCAGGGGAGGAAGTGTTTTATTGACGATCATGTTGGAGATATTGCATTTGTGTGACTGCATGTAGATAGCTGCCACCATTGGTTTATTTGAGCTTTCCCTTGATATGATGATGTGAAAAGACTGCAATGTGCTGAGCCAACCATGGTTGACATGGTTGACTGCATGCAAGCTTTGTATGCCATGATCTCCTTGGTTCCTTGCCCTCCATAGTTCCAGTTTGTTGCCCATCTCAGGTAGGGCAGTGAAGGAGTTGTTGCTGTGTTGATTAGCTTGGTTGGCATAAACCTTACACTCTAACCTGGGAGAAACATAGAAAATGCTGGTTAGGCATTTTAGTGCCATCATCATTATTGCTATTCACATGCTTATATGTCTGGCCATGCTCGAGGGACGGTGAAGGTGTATGAGGTGTGTGGCCACCCCTTTGTACTTCATAACATATTCAGCATGTATTTGATGCATGTTGGATGGCATGTAAAGTGTAATTGTGTTAACTTGGTTACTGAGTGGTCCTTAGCGCCTGTCAGGTGGTCGTCTAGGAAACCCATCAGTGCGTGTCGTCACAGTGACCCCAAACCTTGAGCATGTGTCGTCATCAGTGTGCAAGAGTTATTTATATGTGCTTTTGGTCATAGATTTGCTGAGTTCTAATCATGAAGTTTACAAGGTAACCTTGGGTTGACTAATGTGTATGCTCTCTTGGCATGTATGCCTAACGATCGTGTTGCTACGCTTGGGCTGGCAAGGTTGGCCATGCCGAGGGCAGGTGAGGGCAGATGAGGTGCCTAGCTGTTTGCTTATGTATTGTGATCGAGTAGGGCATGCTTTCAGGCTTTTTGGATGGAAAACATCATGCCTAACTGGCCTTGTACAAAGAAAAACCTCCTTTAGCTTATGTTCAGGTTTTAGCACGTTTAACTTTATAACTTGAGCTAGACTTGTCGGAATGACCTGGGACTTGGAAGACAGTTGTCCCCCTGTTAGACGGATTTTCGCTGCAGAAAAAAGTATTTTTTTGACGTGTTTATAAAAAGTTATTCCCAATGTCCGGTAAAAAAAGGGTCGTTTTGCGGGGAAATTAATAAGTGTTCGAGGTTTTGCCCTTTCCATGATGTAAATAGCTCAGCAAGCTACAAACTCAGGGAACTAAAAACGCTGCAGGCAGTTTTGCAAATAAATGTGTGCATTGGCTGGGGCATACCCAGCCCTAATTAGCGTCTTTTGCTATTTATAGCGCATTATTGGTGTATATATGGGGGTAGTACCCCCAACAAGTGCATGGACAACTCACTAGAGATGTTATTTAGTGCCCCCAATCATAACTTAGCGTTGTGCAAATGAATTTCAAGTGATATTAGCATAGGTCAATTTTTAAGGGTTTTGGGGTGCCACCTCCCCTTAATCAGTCCCGTGTACCCGTTTGGGGACCGGCAACGGAGCACTGAATTTCCGGCTTAGCAATCTACAAAAACAAAACTACTCTATATCTAAGGTGCCCGCGACCCTAGGGGTCTTGTCTAGCATGCTTCCCGCGTTTGCAAACACGCTGCTTCCCCGCTGCAGTCTAATTAATTAATTAATTAATTAATGCCCCGCTGCAGGGGGGTTGTTGTCCTCTATGACCTGGGCCCACTTGGCCTTGTCCATCATCTTTTTCCAAATCACGAAGAGGCCTAGGCCCCCCATGTCCTCTACGAGCTGCTCTTTGAAGGTGCAGGCCTTGCGGTGTCTAACCTGGCTGCATGGGCCCGGCAGATGCTCCGCCGCAACAGGGACCCGACCGCCAAACCTGGGTTGCAAGCGGCTCTGCGGGTCGCCTACGAGCAGGCCGAGAAGACAGATGGTCAAGGACCTGCGCAGCTGCCAGCATGCAGAAGCACGACGGCAAGGGGGCCTGGTTCTGGTACAAGCGCCTCGGGCACCCGAACGGCCTCGGCCGGCCCCACCGCCACGATGTTCCCGGCGCACCGGCCAAGCGGCTTCGTACCTGGGCCGCGGCCACTGCCGATCGAGGTCGTGGCCCACGGGATAGCTGCGCCGCCCCCACCCCTGCTACCAGCCGCCGCCGCCCGCCTGGCGCCGCCCTGCATTGCCGGCGGCCCAGCTGGGCCCCCAGCCCCGCCCAGGTCAGCGGCGGCCCTACCTAGTTCCCCCGCTGATCGGCCCGCTTGGCGACCCGTCAGAACATGCCTCCTTTCACCTCCCGCGAGGTCACAGAGGCGGTCCAGCGTCTGCGTTACGCCGCCGCCACCGGCTCCGACGAGATTTCGGCCGCGGTCGTAATTAAAACTTGCAGCCGAGTTCGAGGACACTGGTCGGTCATGCTGCTCTTCCGGGATATCGAGCTGCAACTGCATTCTGCTGTCGTCGCAACCGCCCCCAGCGGCCTGGCAACACAGTTTTCGCACGATGCTGTACAAGCACAAGCGGTCGCCAGCCGACCCCGGTAACTACAGAGGGGCCGGTGTGCATCCAAAGTGCCCCCCTCAAGCTTCTCACTGAGCGGCTCATCCTGAACCGCATGCGCACGGCCCTGGACGTACGGCCACCTCAGCGAGACTCAGGACGGCTTCCGTTTAGGTCGCAACACAGTATAGGCGCTCTTTGCTACTTGCCGCCTTGTGGAAGAACTGCACCGCCTTCAGCCTGGTGAGCCCTTCCTTGGCACCTTGTGCTGGTGGACTTCATCAAAGCCTTCGATTCTGTTTTCTGGCCTGCGCTGTGGGACATCCTCGCTCTGTTCCGGATCCCCCGGCGGCCCGGCCCCTTATTGCTGTCATCCGCAACCTGTATGAAGGGTGCACCACTTCGGTGCGCACTTCCTACGGGACCACGCCACCATGCCCTTTAATACCGAGAAGGGGGTGTGGCAGGGCTGCGTGCAGTCGCGCTACCTGTTCATTATTGTGGTCGAATACGTAATGATTCAGGCGCGCAAGCGGTTTGCCCGCATTGTGGGTAGGGAACCACGGGTGCAGGTAGCCAACCGTTTCTGGCATGGCGGGGCGGACACGGAGATCGATCCGGCTGGGCAGCCTCCTCGGTCCTCCCCAGCTGCGAGGCCGATGTGGACCACCGCATCTCCCTCGCCTGGCACACTTTACGCCGATACCGGGCCCTGTGGCGCAAGCCCCTGGGCAAGATTGAGAAACAGGACCTGGTCCTCGTCCTCCCTGTTCTTACGTACGGGGCCGAGACGTGGACCCTCACCGCCGACCTGGCCCGAAAGCTGGACGGCGCGGTCATGCAACATGCTGCGATCCATTTTGCGTGTGGGATACGCTGCTCATGTCCGCAAGGAGGACTTGTACCTCGGCATGCCATATATCACCAGCACCATTAAAGCAGCGGCGCCTGCAGCTAGTAGGGCACTTAGCTCGCACCAACCCGAGGTAGTCACCTCACGTCTACCCCATCTAGTGCTTAATGGTTGGGGAATGAATTGAATTGAATTGAATTGTAACATAACTCCGTTGGGAGTATATGTAGCACATAGCCCTTGAGAGGGGGCATATGGCCTGCTGATTTTCCCGATTTCTGGCCTGCGCTGGTTGTCTCCTTGATATGGCCTATCATACATCCTAAGCTACTTCCTGCAAGGGTGGGGATGTAAAGGACCCTTGCTCTAGGTGCACCAGGGCACTTGCATCCCCATGATCTTCAAGCTATTCTGATCAGACACTCCGCAAAGGTGAAAACCTTTGCGTTCAGTGCCAGGCCGCGGAAAACGCGGAAAACGCGATCTGCAAATGAATCCGACCGGAATCGAACTGGGGACCTCTCGCACCAATTTTGCTGACTATAGGACGGACGTCTCCGGATACCATGGCATCGCCAACTTACACCTACAGTCATCCGCAAAAGTTCTCCTGTCCGGGGAGTGATGCAAGCCTTTCGGATTTGGTACTAGATAAATCACTCGAGATCTGTGTGTAGGAGTACTACACACGTGTCTGCACGCGAGACTTGTTCAAGCTATGCCCAGCGAAGGGGGATGATGCAGACGATATTTGTTTAACCTTTTGTGTAATTATTTTTTCAATGAGATTAGTATAGTACTCCATGGCATGCCTTTGCGCAAGTACTTACTTACTAACTTACACCTCACGCGTGGCCCCCCGGCCCGCGGGGCTGCGCCCAGCTCAGGCTGGCCGGCGCCTCCTTACGTGGGCCGGGCCCAGCCATGCTCGCCGCCGCAAGGCCCGCACCTTCAAAGAATTGCTAGTCGAGGACATTGGGGGGCTAGGTCTCTCGATCCGTGATTTGGAACAAGATGATGGACAAGGCCAAGTGGGCCCAGGTCATAGAGGACAACGAACCCGGGCCTCCCGTGGGGAAGCGCCCGCGTGTGCAAACATACGGGAGCTTGGCACTGGATTCGTTGTCCACATCGTCGCGTCGCTGCACGGCAACACGATGGTTTCTGGCATACGCAGGCTTTTGGTTCCCGTCGCACAATTTGAAAGTGCTGTCCTCCGGATTTTTGCCTTTGCACCGTGTGCAGTTCTTGGACGTTTGGAATATCATGGCATGGCTAACGTAATGACTGACTAGCTAGACCTTTTCAGTGGTTTCCCATTTGCGGGTATTTCCTCGTAAATGGTGGGAGAGCGATCACAGCAATGGTGCTTACCCCTAGACACTCCCGCGGCCAGCTAGTGGCTCGAAACCCAAGCCCTGATCAAGCAAGCTGTTTCCGGCCCCACCGTCTAGGTCATCTAGTCGCTCGGCCCGTAAGCCAGCCATAATTTCAATGCATGCACAAGGCTACACATTTCCATCACCATTCATATTCATCATATCTGAACAACTCGAACACGCGGACAAGATAACGGCAGGCTCGAGCTACCATGGTCCGGATTCTCCCGATTTCTGGCCTGCGCTGGTTGTCTCCTTGATAACTTCAATGCACAAGGCTCGTACACATTTCCATCTCCATTCATATTCATCATCCTGAACGACTCGAAAACGCGGACAAGATAACGGCAGGCTCGAGCTACCATGGTCCGGGTTCTCCCGATTTCTGGCCTGCGCTACCTGGTTGTCTCCTTCATACGGGAAGCACGCCAGGCAGGTCCCCTAGGGTAGCGAGCTTAGACTAGTTGGCTTTTGATGTACGTTGTAGATAGATGTTGTAGATAGATTCTGATAGATCGTGTACGTTGTAGCTAGATTAGATCGGTAGGACTGTTTGCATCCATCCATCCATTGGGGTTAAATGCTCCGTGACTCCCCAACGGGATCGAGCACGAGTCTAATTAATTTATATATATTTTAAAAATATAATTACTTACAGCAGAGTGAAATCACTCAAACCAAAGCAAACGCCCAGCTATAAACCTCTATACAGAGCCATGTCAAAGCTCTATACTACGATAAGACCAATGGAAACTCCTAACGGGAGGAACCTAATAGCCCTGCTGCACCGCAAAATCAGCCCGCGTACGGCGGAGCATGATGGCAGCCATGGCCCGAGTCAGCGCCACCGACAAGCGCTGACGCCAATATGACGTCCAGGTCCGCGCCGACCATGGGGCCCGCTGGCCCTCCAGGTCCAGCCGGTCCTCCCGGAGCCAATTTATATATAATATATAGTGGGCCCGACCCACTCCATTAAATTAAATTAAATTAAATTAAATTAAATTAAATTAAATTAAATTAAATTAAATTAAATTAAATTAAATTAAATTAAATTAAATTAAATTAAATTAAATTAAATTAAAATAAATTAAATTAAATTAAATTAAATTAAATTAAATTAAATTAAATTAAATTAAATTAAATTAAATTAAATTAAATTAAATTAAATTAAATTAAATTAAATTAAATTAAATTAAATTAAATTAAATTAAATTAAATTAAATTAAATTAAATTAAATTAAATTATAACATGCCTCCGTGGGGAGGTCATGTAGCACATATTCCATGATGGATGGGGTGGAGGAAGCCGCGTGACCGAACTATCCTAACTCTATCTAGAAACCCACTCCATGCCATGCCAGTATACCCCGTGGATGGATCGAAAGCGCGCTGCATGGCCACTGGCCAGATCGACATCTATAGCTAGTATTCTGAACCATGTGCCAAAGGCACGCGTAGACAACGCTAGTTTTAAGTGTACGGGTAGCTACCGAAGTGGACATGCTTGCTAGCTCCAGCATAAAAATGTTACAAACGTTGTATTTGCATTACATCACTGTCAAGATAATACAATAGCATACACCATAGTTGTCTCACTTCATACGAAGCACAGATCCAGAACTGATCAGCAAGGATCCATGAGCTCATTGGCCGCACATGTGTGAACCATGTGCGCAGACCTTGTCTGCACAATCTGCTGCTCACTTCTATGGCCCGCAGTTTATTGAGAAAGATAAAGCACCCAACCACTACGGCCCCTATTGTGCTATACATCCCGCATCCTAGGGCAGGACCCACAATAAGGACATGGAAATACTGGGATCTCCATTCCAGGCCCGCAGAATGGCTACAAAACTCTGGCTTCAATTATGACAGCGCAGCCAGGATGTCGCCGGCCTTAATGACGACGTATTGGGTTCCATCGTTCCCCTGCAAGCATCAACATCACCCACAAGAGATCGCACAGTGCAAACCAAAAACATGCATGGGCTTGCCACGATACGGAAAAACGGAGCAAACCAGGTGCATACAAGATAACCATTTGTGCAGCACAGCTGTGTATGACAGCTAAACAGATTCATTAATTAATTATATATTTAAAATCGTGGTAGCAGGCTCGAGCTACCATGGTCCGGATTCTCCCGATTTCAGGCCTGCGCTGGTTGTCTCCTTGATTAAAAATCGTGCTCCCGTTGGGGAGTCACGGAGTATTAACCCCAATCGATCGATCGATAAGTAAGTAAGTAAGTAAGTAAGTAAGTAAGTAAGTAAGTAAGTAATAAGTAAGTAAGTAAGTAAGTAAGTAAGTAAGTAAGTAAGTAAGTAAGTAAGTAAGTAAGTAAGTAAGTAAGTAAGTAAGTAAGTAAGTAAGTAAGTAAGTAAGTAAGTAAATAAGTAAGTAAGTAAGTAAGTAAGTAAGTAAGTAAGTAAGTAAGTAAGTAAGTAAGTAAGTAAGTAAGTAAGTAAGTAAGTAAGTAAGTAAGTAAGTAAGTAAGTAAGTAAGTAAGTAAGTGAGTGAAGTGAGTGAAGTAAGGATGTCAGGACGTAAGGACGTAAGGATGTACGTACGTACATACATAAGTACGAAAGTATGTATGTATGTATGTATGTATGTATGTATGTATGTATGTATGTATGTATGTATGTATGTATGTATGTATGTATGTATGTATGTATGTATGTATGTATGTATGTATGTATGTATGTATGTATGTATGTATGTATGTATGTATGTATGTATGTATGTATGTATGTATGTATGTATGTATGTATGTATGTATGTATGTATGTATGTATGTATGTATGTATGTATGTATGTATGTATGTATGTATGTATGTATGTATGTATGTATGTATGTATGTATGTATGTATGTATGTATGTATGTATGTATGTATGTATGTATGTATGTATGTATGTATGTATGTATGTATGTATGTATGTATGTATGTATGTATGTATGTATGTATGTATGTATGTATGTATGTATGTATGTATGTATGTATGTATGTATGTATGTATGTATGTATGTATGTATGTATGTATGTATGTATGTATGTATGTATGTATGTATGTATGTATGTATGTATGTATGTATGTATGTATGTATGTATGTATGTATGTATGTATGTATGTATGTATGTATGTATGTATGTATGTATGTATGTATGTATGTATGTATGTATGTATGTATGTATGTATGTATGTATGTATGTATGTATGTATGTATGTATGTATGTATGTATGTATGTATGTATGTATGTATGTATGTATGTATGTATGTATGTATGTATGTATGTATGTATGTATGTATGTATGTATGTATGTATGTATGTATGTATGTATGTATGTATGTATGTATGTATGTATGTATGTATGTATGTATGTATGTATGTATGTATGTATGTATGTATGTATGTATGTATGTATGTATGTATGTATGTATGTATGTATGTATGTATGTATGTATGTATGTATGTATGTATGTACGTACATACGTACGTACGTACGTACGTATGTGCGTATGTATGGGTGTATGGGTGGGTGGGTGGGCGGGCGGGCGGGCGGGCGGGCGGGCGGGCGGGCGGGCGGACAATCTGTTAAGTGAGACACCTATGTTTCTAACCCTCGTGTTGATAAAAAATGGGATCAGCATAGGACTTCGTGACACAATCCCGCGCATGACACACAAGTACTTACTTGCTGCTACACCAGAAGCCTGACTCCCACACTCACAGACTCCCACATTTGACCCAAAACTACCATATGATTCCATCAACAAACACCATCCTCCCAGAGCCCACAAACATTACATGGCTTCCAAGGCGGTCGCTTTCAAGTTGGCTCCGATCTTACAACTGGTTCACCAGGCATCACACCGGAGTTCAGGAACTGTCTCACCTAATCTACCAGTGACATATCACACACACATGCAGGCCCCCCCCCCCCCCCCCCACGCGCCCGCCTGCCCCCCTGCCCGCACACACAAGCACAAAAGGAAAAAAAACAGGAGCAGCAGCAGCGTGTCATGCATATCAAGCCATCGTCTCGCTTCATTCCACCGCGTACCTTGAAGTCGGAGCCCGAGTAGCGCGCGTAGAGCACCTTCTGGCCGACCTTGAGCGAGACGCCCGACCGGTTGCCCTCCTCGTCAACGTGGCCGGGGCCAACCGCCACCACCTGGAGGCAGCAGAGCACACAGGAGGGAGACGAGGAGGGGGTCGGCGGAATGAGATGGAGGGAGAAGGGGAGAGAGGGAGAGGGGGAGACGGGGAGAGGGGAGAGGGGGAGAGGGGGAGAGGGGAGAGGGGGAGAGGGGAGAGGGGAGGGGGAGGAGAGGGGAGAGGGGAGAGGGGAGAGGGGGAGAGGGGGAGAGGGGAGAGGGGGAGAGGGGGAGAGGGGGAGAGGGGGAGAGGGGGAGAGGGGGAGAGGGGGAGAGGGGGAGAGGGGGAGAGGGGAGAGGGGGAGAGGGGGAGAGGGGGAGAGGGGGAGAGGGGGAGAGGGGGAGAGGGGGAGAGGGGAGAGGGGGAGAGGGGAGAGGGGAGAGGGGGAGAGGGGAGAGGGGGAGAGGGAGAGGGGGAGAGGGGAGAGGGGGAGAGGGGAGAGGGGAGAGGGGGAGAGGGGAGAGGGGGAGAGGGGGAGAGGGGAGAGGGGGAGAGGGGGAGAGGGGGAGAGGGGGGGAGAGGGGAGAGGGGAGAGGGGGAGAGGGGGAGAGGGGGAGAGGGGGAGAGGGGAGAGGGGGAGAGGGGAGAGGGAGAGGGGAGAGGGGAGAGGGGGAGAGGGGGAGGGGGAGAGGGGGAGAGAGGGGGAGAGGGGAGAGGGGGAGAGGGGGAGAGGGGAGAGGGGAGAGGGGAGAGGGGGAGAGGGGGAGAGGGGGAGAGGGGGAGAGGGGGAGAGGGGAGAGGGGGAGAGGGGGGAGAGGGAGAGGGGGAGAGGGGGAGAGGGGGAGAGGGGAGAGGAGGGGGAGAGGGGAGAGGGGAGAGGGGGAGAGGGGAGAGAGGGGGAGAGGGGGAGAGGGGGAGAGGGGAGAGGGGGAGAGGGGGAGAGGGGGAGAGGGGGAGAGGGGAGGGGAGAGGGGGAGAGGGGAGAGGGGGAGAGGGGGAGAGGGGGAGAGGGGAGAGGGGGAGAGGGGGAGAGGGGAGAGGGGGAGAGGGGAGAGGGGGAGAGGGGAGAGGGGAGAGGGGGAGAGGGGGGGAGGGGGAGAGGGGGAGAGGGGGAGAGGGGGAGAGGGGAGGCCGCGGCCTGCACCGCTACATTGCTTTTCACAGGAACTATTCGTTGGGCAGGCAGTGCCTCGCTACAGTGTTTTCTCAGGAACTGCCTGCCAAGGCCCAACCGAAAGGGCCAGATGCCGGCTTGAATGCGCACATTAGGCGGTTGTGAAGCAACGGGACAGGGCAACGCCATGAAACATGCACACAGTGACATGAGGGAGGGGAAACACTGCAAGGAAGAAAACCACTCCCGTGAGAGGCATACTGTTCGGCACGAATGCCAGGCACACATAAATGTAAGTATCTGCGGTATCTTTCCAGAAATCTATCCACCTCCTGAGCCGATGCTTTTAAATGGAGCAAGCATGGCAAGGCACATCAACGAGACAGCCAGCGCGCGAGCACTGCAAGACATCTATATCCATGTCCGAGGGCTCCGTAGCCCCACCAACTGTCTCAGCGCCCCAACCCCACGATAGAAAAAAAAACTTGTATGGTAGCCTGTCTGTACAGTCTCGTAACACGTAGACCTTGTGAAAGATAACTGTTCAAAGAAGTGACACAGCCGACGCCGACGCCGACGCCGACGCCGACGCCGACGCCGAAAACATTCACATAAGAGTTTGGGGATTCCAAGAAAAAGCAGCTGGGCACTCATTTTGACACAACAACACGCATGGTTCCGGGGGATAACTTGAAAGCTTTTTGGCCGCCTCAACAACAAGGAGGACAGCGACAGCGCCGACGACGACGGCGACAGGGGGCACTCATCTGGTTTACATAATTTGATCATTTGATTTATTTAGTTTTATTTGATAAGGCCCTTTACGGTCACACTAGGGCACTCACGCTTCCGGTGGATGGCTTCTCCTTGGCCGCCTCGGTCAGCAGCACACCGCCAGACGTCATCGCCTCCGCAACGTCCACCTGGCAGAGACAGCAGCCAGATTCAAATAACCCATCAGGTAACCGGGTAGGGGTCAGCCACGTAGTTTCTAGCACACACACCCATCAGGTAAGCGGGCGCTCCCCTCCAGGGAAACGAACGAAAACATTAACAAGACATATGGAAGCATCAAGACCTCGTCCTACGGCTTCGCAAGGCAAAACCTTTGGATTGTGGGGGTTGGAATGCGGAAATGTTGTGGGATTGAGGAAACACGGTGTGCAGGTGAGACAACGTGTTGCATAGAACTCGTACTGACACCAACCGCCCGTCACACTAGAACCACAGAGGCAGCTCATATGATCCAATGGACGAATGCGCACCAAACCACATCCGCGTGACTCCACCACGGAGACTTCACGTAATCAGCAAATATATCATACACATAGTAAGCCCATGAGGCAGGAGCCTTCCAAAGGACTAGCATGGCTTGCATCCATGCGTAATTTCAAGCACTCCACTAGCCGTAGATTGATCCGCACGCAGCACAAGAACAAGACCTCTCAAGTTGGCCACCTGTACCCACCTTGGTTCCGCACGCGGCCGCGTGCATGCAACCACCCACCAACACCACACACACACACACACACACACACACACACACACACACACACACACACACACACACACACACCGTGCCTACTTCCTGCCCACCTTGATCCGCACGCTGTCACCCCACAGAACTCAACCATTGCCTCGTGGCCACCTGGGCCCACCTTGATCAGCACGCGATCGCCAAGCGGGCTCATCTGGGCCACGTCACCGCCCGCGGGCAGCTTGCCGGTGATGTCGTCCTCCTTAAGCAGCACATGGTCCGCGTTGCCAAACTCGATCGGGGTGCCCGCAAACTTGGAGAAGATGACCGTGTCGCCCTCCTGGGGATAATAGTTAGTTTAGAGACAGGGGTGAACAGTAGATAGGGGCGTCAGGTAGTGCAAACTTGGAGAAGATGACCGTGTCGCCCTTCCGGGGGGGCAGCCGGCGGGCGTTGAGACACAACACGCGGCAGAGAAAAGGCACAAGGGCGCACGGGGCGTCAGGTGGGGCACACTGGGGAAGGGGGGCCTCCTGAAAAAAAAAGGGCCATTAGAATCATTTCTTATATGTATGCATTAAGGGGCATGAACTGCGGCAAGCGCACATGACGCGTCAGGTAACACATGTTTTACAGGATCAGGGGGTCCGCCTTTGAAGGGGGTGGGAGCTTTGATGACAGGTATATACAGTACTTAGGGGCATCAGGCAGGGCAAACTTGGAACCGAAACAGATAGCCGTGGCAGAAAGTGACTAACCATGATGCTGTCCATACAACAACAAAGGCTTTCCAAACAGCTTATGTATTGGTATGGTGGTTGCAAAACCTACAAAAAAATGCACGAAAAAATAATAAATCCATTATATATTGTTATATAATCCCATACGTTCAGTTAATTGGACTTCCTAAGGGGCGCGCCAAGTCAGACACACTGGTGCCAACAGTGGGGAGGAAATGATGGGGATGGGAGGAACACATAAAAGCAAAGGGTGACCGTGCAGCCAAAGCATTTAGAATTTATACAGGATGGTAGGATGGAAGAGGGCAGGTACGCGAACAAGCAACCTGGGATAGGGTGAAGCCGAAACAGCTGGGTGCAGGTTGCCAGGGGTGTGCACATTTCCAGCAGTGTGGACACCTGGTCAATCTACACATGAATTTGTTGCATGAAGCAATTGCACATCGATCCACGACAATTAAACTTGCCAAGCGTAACATGCCCTAGGTGAAACTGACCTTGACGTCAAAGTCAAGAGTCTTTCCGTTGGGAAGCTTGCGCTCGCCCAGGCTGACCACCTTGCCTTGGTTTGGCTTGGTGGAAGATGTGGTTGGCAATAGCAGCCCTCCCGCGGTTTTAGCCTCAACCTCCTCAGTCTTGACGAAGACACGGTCACCCAGGGGGGTGATCTTAGTCCACTGTCAAGGCGAATGCGTGCACAGCATACAACGGGGCAAGCTCACGTCAGAAATTGACCAGCAGGAGTGAACCGAGGAAGCTGGGCAGCAGCTAGACGGAACCGTCTCGCATTACCATCAGCAGCAACCGAAGCAACAACCCAATCTCGTCTACAGTGCCGTTGCAGTGCCAGCAGACGCCGTCACGCAGGCATATCACGCCAACCGCGAGCAGGCCTAGTCCTGACGTCCTTCATGCAGCAATGGCTAGAAGAACTACGTGGAGAGCTTGCAATACCTTCTCCGCTTTAACGGCTGCTTGGCACACATGGGCATTCTTAGCCGTCGCCCTAGAGCCTAGGACGGCAATGCTGGACGCCGGGGCGCACTTGCGGAGGCCCGAGAACGTGGCCATGCCCGACCGCTCCGCGGACAGGGAGGCAGGCGCTACGGCACTCATGCTAACGGACACGGCGGAGGCAAACGCGGCAGCCATTGTGAAATAAGCAGTCCGGCAAAATGTACCGCAGCTGTTTTGTTATCCGAAGTGAGAAACGCGAAGGGGCTGCAAGTGCCTCAAAAAGGGAAAGGAGCGTCACCGGTGATGGCAGGGGCTCTCGGACCTTCGTCGGCTCTTCGGAGCCCCCGTGCTGGAAAGTGGGCGACAGGGGAGGCGCGGCGCGTGAAGCATTTCCGTACGGCTGCCGTACCCCGCGCGCTTTCGAGAAGCTGCAAAGAAAGGCTGTCTCAGACGGACGGCTGAAGCTACGGTTAGCCTGTACTGGGATGCACGAATTAACATACTTGAATCGCTGGGGCCGTTTCTTTTGAAAAGCTCGCAGTTGGGAAAATATGGCAATCACGTCATGGCTGGCATGCCACTGCCAAATCATTTCTGCCATGGCCCGTCATCAATGGCGGAAATATGGTCATCCTCAGCCGCCGCGCATGTGTGCGATGTTTTCAAGACGAAAATTTATCGTATTGCATGTTTTTAAACCTTGTATCGTTGAATATTCAACCATTTGAAATCAGCGTGATCGAAAGCTGCCATGCTGCAGGGGCGAATGGTGTTACGGGCAGAACCTGAGCACGACGGTGATCAAGGGCGGAAGCACGGGTGGCTGCCGCGCATGCAGTTTGTATGAGCCACCTTGCTTAACCTCGTGGACACGTGTTCCCGCGATTTACCTATAGCCATAGGCTCCCGCTCTAGCTCGGATTGCCAAATCAATCCTCGTCAGGTAAATTCCCCAGAGATGGGAACTCGCAAACTGGGGTCCGTCTTGGGGAAGCAGAAGGCTGACTTGCCCTCAGAGGAGCCGCACATGCCGAAGAAACCGAAATGGGAAGAAATCGAATTGTATTCATCGAATGCCACCATTCCTCTCAGCCAGTCCCAGCTGCTGGGCTCCATCGCGGCGGAGACGGGCGTCGAACCAGCCCAGATCGCGGCCGCCATAAGCCTGCTCGAGAACGACAACACCATCCCCTTCGTGGCGCGCTACCGCAAGGAGGCCACGTGCTCCTTGGACGAGGAGCAGCTTCGGACGATCTGGTCGCGCTTCAAGTCCCTGTCGGCGCTCCAGGAAAAGAAAATCAAGGCCGCCGACGCCATCCGCAAGCTCGGCAAGCTGCGGCCGGACCTAGCGTCCGCGCTCGCGCACGCCAAGACGCCGCAAGAGGTGGACGATCTGTACCTCCCGTACAAGACCAAACGGTCGACTCGGGGCAGTGCCGCACGCGATGCCGGACTGACCGCGCTCGCGTCCCTCCTCCTCCACCCGACCCACCCCAAGCTTGCGCCCGTCGACGCGGCAGCGCCGTTTGCGAGGCCGGGGACACCGTTCGCGTGCGCCAGGGACGCCCTCCAGGGAGCGTGCGACATCCTGGCGGAGCGAGCGGCCGAGAACCCAGGGATCCGCGAGGCGGCGCGGGAGTTGCTGCGGGCGCGCGGCACGCTCGCGTCCAAACGATGCGGCGCGTCTGCCAGCACAAAGTCGGCCTCGAAACCATCGTCCTTGAAAGCCGCCAAGACAGGGAGTGGAGCGACCGGGGGGGAAGCAGGGGGTGCCACGGATGGCATGAGAAAGGGAAAGCATGGTTTCTCATCCGTGAAAGAGGAAGGGGCGGGATCCGATGAAACCAGCGGCGGCGCAAAGTTGGCCGCCATGGGCGTAGCGGGCGCTAGCGGTCAAGGCGGGGCAGACACGTATGCTCTTTACGCCGCGTTCGCCAGCAGTATCGCCCGCCTCGCCCCCCACCAGGTGCTCGCGCTCAACCGGGGGGAGGGCGAGGGCGTTCTGAAAATATCCCTCGATTGGGATGTGGGCCAGCTGGCGCCGCTCGCGACGCGGCTGCTGCGCGAGACCTGGGGCGAGGTCGTGGGGGGGGCAGTGACGGATGCGGCAGCAAGCGCGGATCGTGGCACCAACCATAACCTCACACTATTGCATGCCAACCCCCGTAGCGTTAGCTTGCCTGGGGGGGATGAGAACATCCCTGTCATCGATGGCAAGGCGGCATTCCCAGGGACCCACGGTATCGCTTCCTCGTACAGCACGGCACATGTTCCCTGCATCTACACTACTCCCTTGAACAAACATGTAGGCCGCATCCCCGCGACCACCCCCGGCGGTATTCCTGTCATCGACGGCAAGGCGGCCGTACCTGCGCCGGGTGGCGGGGTGCTCCTCCCGCTCCCACTCCGTGCGCATATCGCCCCGGCTCCATCCTCCTTCCCGCCGGCCACGTTGCCCGCCCAGCGAGCCGCCCTTTCGGCGCAACAGGCCGCGCTTTCGGCGATGCGCCCGCGTTCTTTGGCAGCGCCCCAAGGCTCTGCTCCCCTGCCCAGTTCAAACCCGACTCATCCTCCAGTCTACAGCCATCGCACCAGTTGCATTCCCCCGCCCCTGTCATCCTGTTCCCATGACTTCAACGGCTCCTATGGCCTGTACGAGCAGCTCGTGGCGGGGGCGGTCAAGGACGGCCTCCACCGGCTGCTGGGTCCCCGCGTCGAGCGCGACATCCGTCACGAGCTGACCGCAGCCGCCGAGGAGAGAGCCATCAAGACGTTCGCGGCCAATGTCCGCTCGCTCCTCCTCCAGCCCCCGCTTCTGCCGGCCGCCACTGTTCTCGGCGTCGACCCCGCGTACCGCACAGGGTGCAAGCTGGCGGTGGTGGGGCCCACGGGCGCGGTACTGCACGCAGACACGGTGTACGCGACGCCCCCCGCGGGTAAGGAACAGGTCGATGCGGCCAGGGAGGCGGTGAGGAGGATTGTGGGGGAGTATGGGGTGGGCCATGTTGCGATAGGGAACGGCGTCGCGTCTCGGGAGGCGGAGCTGTTTATCGCCGACGCGCTGCGCTCGCTTCCACCTCTAGCATCCGTTACCGGGCGACCACTGCCATCGTCCAGGGGACCTTTACCGTCGATCGGGATGGGGAGGGCAGAGGTTGCCGCAGCTGGCCGTTCGCTGCCAGCGTCGGCCACCGGCCTCCCGCTGGCATCACCGCCGGCGCTCCCCTCGACCAGGAAAACCTCGTCCCCCACTGGGCGTCTGGACCTGGCCGTCACCGAGCCCTCGGCGGAGGTCTGCGGGATGGCATTGTTGGGCGGTGGCGACGTCAATGACGGCGCCGACCGGAAAGGCCAGCGCGAGGGCGCTCGCATGTACTGTGGCGAGGGCGCCGGCGCCCGTCACCCTGCCAGGGTCACCTGGAGCATCGTGAGCGAGGCAGGCGCCAGCGTGTACTCGGCGAGCCCGCTCGCGCGCGCCGAGCTGCCCCACCTGGACGTATCGCTGCGGGGCGCGGTGTGCATCGCGCGGCGGCGGCAGGACCCGATGTCAGAATTAGTGAAAGTGGACCCTATGCACCTGGGCGTTGGGCTGTACCAGCACGACATGAGCAGCAAGGCGCTACGGGAGGCGCTGGACGATGCGGTGGAGTCTGCGGTCAGCGAGGTGGGCGTGTCGGTCAACACGGCGTCGGCGGCGTTGCTGCGGCGCGTGGCGGGGCTGAACGCGGCGCTAGCAGAGGCGATCGTGAGGCACCGGGACGGCATTTCTGGGCATCGCGATGGGGTAGGGGAGGAAGAGGCTGGTGAGGGGGAGAGAGGGGTTGAGAAAAAAGGGGCCAGGAAGCGCAGGGTTGGGGGGCAAGGGGAGGGAAAGGGCGATGTGATGGGGGAGAGAAAGGGCTGTTGGGTGGACGCCGACGCCCCGTTGGGTGGAATCATGGGAAGCACTGGTAGCACTCATTGCGCCGGCAGCACATATGACGGCAGCAGCAGTGGTAGAAGCGTTGGTGGCAGCGGCAACCACGGTTTCCGCTCCATCGAGCAGCTGCTGGAGGTGAAAGGCATCGGCAAGAAGCGGTTCGAGCAGTGCGCGGGGTTCCTTCGCGTGACAGGTGGCGACGACCCGTTGGACGCGACGCCCATCCACCCGGAGAGCTACGGGGTCGCCCGCAAGCTTCTCGCCCGCGCGCTGTCTGTTGGGGGTTCGATGGGCAGTGGGGACACTGGCTTGACGTGCGGGGCCGGGGCCGGGGCGGGGGTGGATGATGATGAGGCCAATATCCCCGGGATTGCACATGATACCGAGGTCATGGGAGTGTCTCGACTGAAAGGCACGGCGGTTGGAACGACTGACATGGGAGCGCAAAAGGGGAAGGCAGGCAAAGCGGGGAAAGCAGGGAAAGTGGCCAAAGGGAAGGAGACAAAAGGGAAGGCGGCAGGGGTAGGCCTGGTTTCTAGAATCCTGTCCTTGGAGGACCTCAAGGCGGCTGCTCCCAAGGTGGCGTCTCTCCGGCCCCAGCTGTCCTCACTTGCGGCCGAGTTTGGCGTGGGCGAGCAGACGCTGGCCGACGTGATCGAGGCTCTGGCGGCCCCTGGGAGGGACGTGCGGGAGTCGTCTGCGCCCGCGGCGCTGCGTTCAGATGTCATGAACATGGGTGACCTACGGGTGGGCATGGAGTTGGCGGGAACAGTGCGCAACGTGGTCACGTTCGGAGCGTTTGTCGACGTGGGCGTGGGGCAGGACGGGCTGGTCCACGTGTCCGAGATGGGGGGGGTGGGGGGCAAGATTATGTCGGGGTGGGCAGGAGCAGGGAAGGAGAGGGGGGCAATGGTCGGGGGGGAAGTCGGGGGAAGCCCGTAGACCCCCATGAGGTGGTGTGCGCAGGACAGAGCGTGCGGGTAAAGGTGGTGAGTGTGGATGTCGCGCGCAGCCGGATCGGGCTGTCTCTGTTGGACAGCTAGCAGAGCTGCTGGTGGCAGAGGAAACATGGGCGGATGCTATTGCCACCATCCTGTCAAAGATTAAGTTCGCCAGAAAGTGATAGCAGTTTGCTGCGCAAAGCTTTCTGCATGACCCACCCATTTTCATTTCTACTTATTTATTTTGTGGTCTACCTGGCCTATGCTTGTGACTAGATATCGCTTGTTACATCTGTGAGTACCCGTGGACAACAAGTGCAGTAATGTATAAATAACACAAAGCACCTTTGAGTTATTGGTCACGAAGCAGGAATATGGATCTGACTCATTCTGTTATTGTACTACGAAGTCCATAAGAGGCTTTACTAGAACGCCCAACATTGTGTCATGTAATAGCAGTCAATCTGCATTATTTAATAATTAATAAGCACATGACTGCGTCATGTGGGTGCCAATACAGAGAAAAGGAACCTTCAACCCTACATACACAACGAGAAGGAGGGAGGGCTCCCTAGCTTCTCTCACTTCCGCAAGTGGGCAGGCCGCCACAGAGCGCTCTCTCCACAGCTGGGTGCCGGGGCGCAAAACTGTGGGTGCAATACAACCAATGCAATACCATAGGTAAAGACGCATAGCTTATGCTACTAAGGGGAGGTGGGCTCAAGAGTCGGCTATAAGGCGCAAGCTGATGGCCACAAGGCCTGCCATAGCTGATTGAAGGTACTATAACGCTGTGCGCAAATAATCATCATCTGGTTGTCTCCTTGATATAATCATTTCAAGTGCTGTCTAAGCTATCCCATAATTGATTGCCCCCATGTAGACAACTAGCTTGAGTGCTCTATCCCGGGGGAGCCGGGGGGGGCCTCCACAGTTTCTGGTTGACATATATAAAGGTCCGCGCACCGCCAGTACACTTGGGGCTTCTCGGAGTTGGTCTTGTGGCGCGGATGTAGTCGGGCCACTGATCGCGGCGTGGCTGCTGCTGGGCAGGCGTTGCAGGTCGTCGTCTTGAAAGCGACCAGGAGGTGTTCACCAGCTTCTGGCGGCGAGAGAGGAACCGAGCTCGGGCTGCGATGTCGCTGAAGGTGAGAACCACTGGAGGGGGCCCAGCCTTGTCCCGTGGATGGGGCAGGCGGTAGGCGCCCTGCAGTGTCCCACCTGGCAGCTCCATGCACGCCAAGAGTTGTAATTTCTTCAGCTCGTTGAGAAGAGAGTCTGGCCGGGGTCTCCTCCGGCTGCATGTCGAAGCGCCTGAGGATGACCCGGCAGCGGCGACGGTCACGGTCAGCGGCCTCGCGGCGGCTGTCTTCCAGCTAGCTCCTGGAGCTTGGTGGTGATGGCGGTGGTGGAAGAGGTTGCCTGGCTCTTGAGCAGGTACGTCAGCCCACCTGGGAGGCGCGAGTTGAGGGGTCATCGATGCCCGCTGGCCCTACCAGAAGGTTGGGCGGTGATGGTGGCCGTTCGCTCGGCGATTTCGGGGACCTGCGCATGCGTAGCCATGGCGTCTACCTTGGTAGCAACTGCCTCAAGTTTCACGGTGCCTTGGCCGACTCGTCCTTCCACCTGTTAAGGCAGGAGGTCACAGTGGCAGAGGTCAATCTGCATGCATGTGTGACATCATACACATGCTGACAGACACATGTAGTTGCAGTTAAAAGTAGGGTACGTCTAAGTAAGTATAAGTGCGTGAACATGCATGCACTGAAGGCATGCCACGGAGCACCCGACGAGGTACTTTTCTACGCGGATGCTTCACCCGCGAAGGCAAGTGGCGCGAGTCACTCGCCCAGGTTTGAGACGCAGCTAGCAACTCCGCGTCATCTGGACTATCCAAGACGACTGTACGCTTGGCCATGCATGATCGATGACGGGTGTGGGGGTAGGCTGCATGCTAACCCCCGATAGCCCAGGAGAATATAAAGGCTTCTCCCGGAGCCTGAGGGTTTCTAGGGGCATGCATACCCAGGGTTCACCCACTGCAAACCCCTAGGGTACGTCTAGACGTCTAGTCACATTTTATGCAGAATATGGCGCGCTCCCTCATTCAATAAGACAGATAATGCATGTACATACCATTTTGATGGATAAGCAAGGATACAGCGGACAGCTGGGCTAAAACAATGCACATGATGGTTGCCAATCTCACATATTTTCGATTAATTAATTTTGCAATATATTGTCTGTTTGTGCTTGTGCGAATATAAAGCGCTGTCAGAACACAGCTGCGCATGCGCCGCTAAGGTGCCTGTCACCACTTGGCATTCTGACCCAGTGCACTCATACACGCACCCCAGAACACTTTATCTTCTGATCGACTGCCAAGCAATGCATGAATGTTCATGCCGGCATGGATCCCTAAAACCACTCTGGAAACCGCTGGGCAAGCCCAAACAAGCCAAGAGTCCCTCCCGTGTGCAGCATGACAACAGGCCTAGCCTGGCAGTCAGCAGCATTGCTACGATTTTGCACCTTCCCCGAGTCAACCACAAGGCTTTGTTCGCTGATGTCAGGAGAAATGCTGAACTGCAGAGCATCCAAACTTGTGGTCTCTGAACCGCCGCCGACATCGGTACCTGCTGTTACCAGCCCCCCAATAGCCATTTCTGCTGCAACCTCAAAGCCTGGAAACGCACGCCAACGTCATATCAGCAAACGCACGCCGGATCCGTCATTTCAGGCGCAAACACAAGGAGAGTGATCAAGAATACCAAGAAGATTTAGTATAATGCCGACACGGCGCCCTCTGCAATCAAGGGCTTCCCGCCTCTTGCTCTTTGCATGCACATCGGGTTGATGACTTCATTTCCCGATATGGTTACCCAGATGGGAGCCTTTGGGTTTGTTAAAATTTGAAATTTTGGAATCCAACCACTCTTGTCCAAGGCATTGGATTCGCAAAGAACCAGCCGCTTCCTATGGCATGTGCGACATTGGTGAGGTGGTACTGGCCGGTGAGCTGTGAGACTTAGACCCGGAGCACTGGTGGTAAGATAACCAGATCAGCAATCATCATTGATGAGATCCTGGCTACTCATGGCCACAGTGCCAGTAGTTTTGAGTGCACTGCACCATGGCCTCATGGGACCAGATGGGCCAGGCCATTATTAGACAGAGTTGCTGCTCGCGGTCAAGTGCCATGAACATGCGGTGAACCGTAGCATGGAATGCCACAGTAATGCCCACGTTGTTGCACTGATCTGTGCGGTCATACAACCCCAGTTGTTTGTTTGCATGGATCGGGTAGGACGTGCATAAAGTAGGTCAAGTCCAAGAAGCTAATGCTGTCCCAAAGGTGCCCAGCCAGCACCAATAAGCCCTGCATTTCGGTTTACAGAGCAACGGCAGCCAAATGGTCCCAAAGGGATGAAGTTACCACAGTCCACCCTCCACTCCTGCCCTCCCAGGCTCCAACCAGAACAGGCGGATGCGTTGTGTCCGGGGTGGAATGTGACCGACCCTGGTGCAATTCGCTGCCTTCAGATACGCCCTGTGCTGCGTTGCATCCGAGATGATGGTTTCGACAAATGATGTATTAATTAACTAGGGCATGGCCTCTCAAATGACATATGCATTACACTAAACAGTGATTTGATTTGATGGTCTATGCACTATACACTACACACTATACACTATACACTATACACTGTACACTATACACTATACACTATACACTATACACTATACACTATACACTATACACTATACACTATACACTATACACTATACACTATACACTATACACTATACACTATACACTATACACTATACACTATACACTATACACTATACACTATACACTATACACTATACACTATACACTATACACTATACACTATACCAGGATCTATTCGGATGACAATAGACCACGCTGTACAATGATCTACACAGATGACGTCTACACAGATGATGATCTTCACAGATGATGTAAACACGAGGTAGGCTATACAAGGGTTTATTCTACACAGATGATGATCTTCACAGATGATGTAAACACGAGGTAGGCTATACAAGGGTTTATTCTACACAGATGATGAATACACACATGATGTAAACACGAGGTAGGCTATACAAGGGTTTATTCTACACAGATGATGAATACACACATGATGATCTACACAGATGATGTAAACACGAGGTAGGCTATACAAGGGTTTATTCTACACAGATGATGAATACACACATGATGATCTACACAGATGATGTAAACACGAGGTAGGCTATACAAGGGTTCATTCTACACATCCGAGGAAATGACCCAGCATCTAATTCAATCATCGACGTGGCAGCTAGATAGGTCCCTGACGCAACAGAGCCCTCCAGGAAATCCTGGCGGTTGGCCACCCCAGTCTCGTACCCTCATAAGGTATTAGTGTGCCACCCACCTGCCAGGGTGTATATGGGGTCGAGCAGGACGCCCGTTGCCTGCGCCACACGCGCGCACGCGGCCACCTCGCCTGGTAGCACCTTGCCGAACCTGCGGAGTGCACAGGCAGGCAGGGATCAAGCCTGTTGCGCATAAGGGCTAGGCAGCGCGTAGGCCTTTGCCGGAGGTTCGCAGTATAGGCAAACAAGAATCCGATCGGATGCGCATCCCAAGGGAAGAGCAGGCCTGCTTGGAGGCCTAGGGAGAGCCCAGGGTGCGCCATCACCGAGAGGGAGTTATCCCAAACACGAGAGATCCAACCGAAAGAAGAAATTCATCTATTGGAGAAAGGTGATAAAAATTCAGCAGCAAAGCAAGGAGCCTTGCAGGACCTCTCCAGGAAGGCTTCTCTGCCGGGCCGTGTAGGCTTCTTTTCCTGGGGCTACATGAGGGGGGGCGCCAGACCTACATCCCACAAACATAGCTAAAAATCACAAGGCCGTGGCTGTGAACAGACCTAGACACAGCTGGCAGAATGCCCTGGTGGGATCTTGGGATGTCATCGCCCGTACTTCACAGGGACCTCTTGGTGTACGTGGGGTCTGCCTTGTGGTTGGCTGTCTGTCGCAAGCTGGTGGGAAGACATGTACTACATCACATGCACTACCTCTAGTGTGAAGTATGGGTGGGCATGGGTCCGGCCGTGTCAGGAGAGAGGAAGTTTCGGGAGGATCAGTAAATGGAGCAAGCACTTGATTAAGTTCACTCCGTAGTGATGCCCCCTAGGACTCTTGGGCGGGCTTTGGTGTGGGTCAGGACTCAGGCAAGCAAACGGCATGGCTGACTGGGTTATTATCGCATAATACTGTCGTTGTAGGGAGACAAACACAGTGGGAGAACATACCGGCGCGGTCTTCGGCGTGGCACCCACTCCAAGGGCAGCGCATCCTCTCCCCCCCGGCATGCCTCACCCCCGCTGCTGCTGGCATTGCCTGCCACCGCGTGCCTATCCATGTGCTTTGCGCCGGCATCATCAATGTGGAAATGATCATGCGTGCCTGGTATGTACGGTTCATCACTGTGGGTGGTTATCGCATTGGCCGCATGCGCGCGGCTGGCATCCCCGTCACTGCGTTCCGCCTCCAAGGGGTCGGTCATGCGGTCGCTAGCATAACAGCGACGCCACTCGGCCACCAGCTCGCGCTGCTGGCGCAGGTAATACTCCTCCGTGCCCGCCAGCATGACGCCGACCACGGTCCAGGGTAGCCTGGGGGTTGGGAGGGCGGTTGGATTATGGAACATTTGGGGGGTGGCAGTCCATCGTGGATTGTTGGGGGGTCAGGTGTGGGAAGATGGGGGGAAGGTGGAGGGATGTCCACTCAAATATGTACAGAGTCAGCATGCAGCATGCTAACCAGGCTTGTCGCCCAGCAGGGCGATCGTGGTACCCCATTAACGGGAAAGCGAGCAAGCAACCAAGCAGACCAGTACATATGTGCGCGTCCGAACAATATAACCCGCTCGATGCCCAGAAAGACCGAGAAGCACGCACCCACATGCACGCAGCCAGGTGAGGCCTCGTGAGGGCGCCCGCTGCCATACAGGTTCACGTTGCGCATAAGGGCGTTTGATGCCCCCGCCATAGCCGGGCACTGTAACAGGTCAACCCCTTAAGGAGGCGAGATTGAGAACAAGTCCGAAACAAGCTGCCAGAAAGAGACAGAAAAATAAGAGCCAGAAAGCGCCAGAAGGAGCAAGAAAGAGCCAGAAAGATAAGGAAGCGCAAGACCCACGTGCCTGAACAAGTGGACGCCCAGCGCAAAGCCTACGGCCGTGGTGCCGGTGCCGCTGTCGATGACGACGCGGTAGCGCAGTTCCCTCGTGCGGGGCAGGCCGCGGCGGGTGTCGTGCGCCAGAAAATCAACAAGCCGAATCATTCCTGCGCTACCGTGGCCACAGGACCCACATGGATGGATGCAGTGGAGAGGCAGAGGCGAGCGACGCACAGGTCGCCAGCAAATGGGAGTTGTGGAACGATGGAAGTGATGTGTGCATGTTTGTGTGAGGGCGTGCATGCGTTTGCGAGAGTGCATGTGAGTGGGAAGACATGTGTGTGCGTGTGTGAGTGCATGTGAGTGGGAAGGCATTCGTATGTGCGTGCGCCCAGTATGAACCAGTCCTCCACACGCTGCTAAAACACACACACACACACCCAAAAAAAAAAAAGAAGAAGAAGAAACTGGCATTGAAGAGAAATAAAGCACATCCTCGTGTCGTCTCTATGCGCATCTAAACCACTGGGGCCTGCTCACCTTTGGCCATTCTCCACATCATGTGCGCCAATTTTTTTCCAGTCACCGCCATGTGGCATCTTTTCCGGCAGCACTGTCTGGACCGGGGGCTGCTAGCTCCTGCCAACCGTTGCACCGTGATGCGACATCCTGTAACTGTCTTTGCAATGTGTTCAGCTTTTCTTGGACAGTTGGAAGCATGGCCTGGCTGGCGTAATGACTGACATGACCTATTGATGGTAGCTCCATCGAGGGTGATTCCTTGTGTTAAATGGCGGGAGAGCGATCGCAGCAGTGGTGCTTACCGCTGGTCACTCCTTGCAGCTAGGAACACCTGCCCTGATCACACGAGGTTGTTTCTAGCTCAACCGCCTAGGTCTCCATGAACGTTAGCCAGCCGTAATTTTTAATGTCCACGGCTACACGTATCCACCTCCATTCATTTCCATCCTCCTGAATGACTCGACAAACGCAGATAAGATAACAGCAGGCTCGAGCTACCAAGGTCTGGATTCTTCCACATTTCTGGCCTGCGTTGGTTGTCTCTTTGACATCCTAGCCTGCACTCCGCAAGAGCCAGGAAAAGCGAATGGGACATGACCATATGAATAACTAGGAGGCACCAATAGCATGAATTCTGAGTCACAGGGGGAGATAACTAGCGCAACTTCCTAGTACCTAAGAAATATACCGGTTATTTAATGCCATAAAGCAGGAACAGTCCCACAAGGGGTTTGGGGGTCTGGTCTCCACTCTCTTTGTCTTCCATTCGCACACACTTACCCAGCAGTGCGGCTGCCGTGCCTGCACCCTCTGGTACCACCGCCGCTCTAATGCTGCCATCCGCGCTGGAGTGCACTTGCAGCGTGCCGAGCTCGTTCGTGGGAAGTTTTGACGCATCCAGCTGCAAAGTGCAGCATCGTTGATCCTTATCCCAACGACAGTCAGCCACGACGGATCAAATACAAGCACTCCCAATGCGCCCAACGAATTCGTATATTTGCTACTTTGCTACTTGCCTGGCGGTGGGTTGTAACTATACAGGCATTATTCCATGGATGTCTCTGGTGGGTGCCCATGGCTCACTCAACCATCCGACTAACTCGGGACTGGGATGGTTTGTTT
Organism: Mesostigma viride; assembly: GCA_009746045.1. NCBI lineage: Eukaryota > Viridiplantae > Streptophyta > Mesostigmatophyceae > Mesostigmatales > Mesostigmataceae > Mesostigma > Mesostigma viride. Next base: position 1,794,660 of record RPFO01000090.1, on the reverse strand, counting down.
CAAAACCATGGACGCCACCCACCAAACTGATCATCACGAAGACTCATTAACCTGGTGGGTGGCGTCCATGGTTTTGAAACAAGCCATCCCAATACCCGTTAGTCGGATGGTTGAGCGAGCGATGGGCACCCGTCCCAGGAACAGCGCTTGATTCATGCTTTATTCTTTCTTCTTCTTCTCTTGATGCCTTGCTGCAGCACAAGCAAAGGCTGAGGGTTGAGGCAGCAGATGCCATTGACAGCCATAAAAAAGTAATCACAAAAGAGTGCTCTAAAACTAGCCCACTTCAGAGCGTGTCGCTCACCCTCGCTTTCCCGGCTCCTCCAAAGGTTTGGACAGGCCCCCGTATACATACTGGCGTCCTCCAGATCGTGCCATCCACCGTGCACTTGTGAGTGCCGTAGAAGTCGCTCCACGAAGTCGTTCAAAGGCCGCACAGATGCTATGTCCACTACATATGCCATGGATCGAACATTCGTCACTGCTGCTGCCGCTGATGCTTCCCACGGCCACCGCTGCCGCTGCCATTACAACCACAGACTCCCCCTTGCCGACCAAGTCCGCAGTAGAAGAGTAACGAGACCATCCAAAGGAGCTTTACCTGACATTTGCCACTGCTGCTGTTACGGCTGCTCTCATGGTCCTTGCTGCCGCGGTTGCCGCTGCTTGTGACATGGCCGCTGACATCACCGATACTGCGGCTGCCCTCACGAGCACCCCCACCCCCTCCCCCCTGGCCAACCAGATCCCTGACATATGCCGCGAACATGGCGTCTCGGTCCGCGTACACGCTTCTGGTGACGTAACGCACTCGATGGGCAAACATGCCGGCCACCAGGTTGTACCCTGTGGGCACCTGGGGCCGCTCCCCTCGCAGTAACAAGTGGCAGCGCATGGCGGATGGGCGCTCGGCACACACCGCGGCTGGTTGGTGGGGGGGGGGGGGTAAGGCAGGGGGGCAAGGCAAGGACGATCAAGGGCCAGGGTTGGGGGTGGCAAAGTGGGGCAGGGAAGTGGGCGGAAAGGTAGGAAATGCTGCCTTGATGTTGTGAATTTGTAGCGTGCAGGAGAGGAGAAGGGGAAGGGGAACGGGGAAGGACAAGGGTGTATGCCAGGAGCATGCGTGGACAGGGGGGGGGCGGAAGAAGAGGATGTTAGACAAGGGGGGCAACGGAACGGGGCGGTGCGGGCAGCACAGCAGGGTGCAGATGGGAACGGAAGGTGGGGGGGGTACGCGGGGCCATAATGGGAAAGCCAGTAAGAGGGCACGAAAAGCTTCGTCATTTGAAACTTCGCTTTCACCAGATGCTGCCTCGGCATGAGATTGCGACGACCCACCTACCCACTGCCTCAGCAGAGTCGCCAACTATGCCCCATCCGGGCCCTGCAGGATGGATCAACGCCACTGAATATTTGTGTGGAGATGACAGCCGCGAACCCACCTACCCACAGTGTGGTGTGCCTTGACAGCCGCGAACATCCCATGCACCAATGTCCGCGGTGTGTGCGGATGACAGCAGGGTCAGAACTTACCCATGTCCGCGGCGTGTACGGATGACAGCAGGGTCAGAACTTACCCACGGCCGCCGTGTGCGCGCTCTGGCATCCGCCGCAGGTCACCTGGGTGGTGGTGGTGGTGGTGGGGTGTGGGGGGCGTGGGGCAGCAGAGAACCGCCAGCGTACGAAGGAGGAAAGAAAACAGCTGTGCTTATGATATCAAGGAGACAACCAGCGCAGCAGATATGGCTAGCTTGGTTTTGCCATGGTTCGATGCAGTTAAGCAGTTGGATGAGGGCAGGCCACGCGTAGGGTAGCAAAAGGAGGCAAGGGAGCAAACATCTTGCCTTTCAACTTGCCTTGCCTAGCAATAGGACAGACCGCATGTCACCGCGAGGGAGGCTGCATGTTTCTCCCCCCCCACCACCTGCCGCTGGCCATCAAGTGCTACGTCCCATCGGGTCCCTCCCGCCCTCCGGTCCCCAGACTGGGCGTGCCAGCATAAGATATGACGTGTGTTGGACGCGAGCATGCAACCACTCTAGTGCGTGTGTTGGACGCGAGCATGCAACCACTGCATGTGTTGGACGCGAGCATGCAACCACTGCATGTCTTGGATGCCAGCATGCAGCTATCAGGGTCACACAACTGCGAGGTGCGCCAATGGAAGGGTGCACAGGTCCACAGGAAATGATGACCATCTATGAGTGTGTGGCCGTGTCATCGATGCAGCCATGGTAGCGACCAAGCACGTTCCTGTGATATACCCACCAGCCCAGAACTATTTTAACCCCTTTAGACTAGGATCACCGCTCTCTAGCAGTATAATCTGGCTTCTCGGAGGCCTGTAGACACCATGCCAAACTGCCAAAGGAGAGTTGGAGTTCAGCATATGTGTCGACTGTCATGAACCCCGCGGTTAGGCCTAAGCAGCCGGGACGGCTCCATCCATGGTTGAGTTTATCGCACATGAACGATAACAACACCTAGGGGGACAATTACAACCTATGTGGACTGTGACGAGCGTGTTAAATCGAAGGCACGTGTTACAGCGAGGCCAATGGATGCACACTTCCTGTAAGCCGTTTGGCAAAGGCTTGATAACAGGTGGGTGTTAATTAAGCATGACTCACCACTTCCGTCACGCCGAGCGCTTCAAGCTGGGGGACGAGGCAATCGAGCTTGCGCAGCTTGTTCCCGCCAAGGAGCGGGTGCAGCAAATCGTCTCGTATGACATAAATGCTAGCGGTCGAGCCGCCGCAGGCGTCCGCACTCGGGCCACTTCCTGCTCCGGAGGCAGCCTCGGCGGTACGGATGTTAATGACGTCGATGCGGGTGTCCGGCTTGGGCATGAGCCATTCGCGTCGAGTCAGCCGCAATGCCGAGGACGCGGATTCTGTCGAGCATTTCGCGGAGAAGCTGAAGGAAGGGAGTAACTTTGCAACTAATTTACGGCGCGACCATGATGCGATTCCCAGCAGCCGGGAGGATTTTAATGATGTAGGCGATATGGCAGGCGATGAGATGCATAACCCGCCAATTGCGATCATAGTCAGCGTATTCCTGTTACTAGTCAACTCCCAGATTAGATGCCGCGAAGCCGCCGGACAGCAGCAGGCTAGATACGTCAGGCATTAAGTATTTCCCAGGCAAGATAGTCGCAGTGGCCTCAGGAAGATTTTGGAAGCAGACGATTTACTGTAACTTGTAATGGAAACGACGAATGCCGTTTCTCATTCCACCTTCAAATTGGACACCTTCAAATGGCTGGACAATGAGCTGGCCATTTTGCTACGGGTGAAGCCAGATTGAGGCAGACAGGTGGTCGCAATAGTCGTATACATCCTTATTACATGTCTTCTCTACGAAATGTGGGCACCTACGCAATGAACGGACTGGGAAACCGCCATGAGTAAGCAAAATAATGTGAACTTTCGTCTTGCTTGTACAGTATAAGCAGTGCGTTCACCGTAGCCATCGACACGTGGCGTGCAATAGGACGTGGGAGAATCTGCGAAATAAATATCCAAGGTACTCTCCCTTTCCGCATGTTGCTAGTCAGAGCTAGTCAGTTTATTCCCATGTGAAGTCGGTGAACGGACAATTAATCTTTCCGTATGTAAAGAAGGCGAGAGGTATGTGTTCAAAGGCTGTTCTTGGCTACGGCTGTTGACTGAAAACTTTCTCCGCACGGTTGGAGGGCCTTGTCGACAAAATGACTTGTCAGAAGTTCGAGTTGCATCAGGCTTGCTAGTATCCACGTGCTGACAGGGCATCGCCGGTGCAACGAGGGGTTTGACCTGGAACGATGTCACTCATGTCGTGCAGTTGTCACAGCGATTTTTTGGCGAGACCTTGGCGAGACGTGAAAGTTTTCCTTTTGTGCATTGGCCACGGTGCCTTGACTGCGACAGGTCACAGGAGGGAGAAAGTTCCGTGCTCCCTGTTACCATAAATGGTCAGTCTGCAGTTTTATACGGGGTGTTTCAGTTAACAGTAGGTATCGGAATAAATTGGGAGTTGTTCATTCCCGTCGGTCGTCATGGCGGGGTGGCTGCCCCTCATCATTGGCTTTTGCGTGGGCGGATTTTGTGCTTGGCTGTTCCTTCGAGATCGGTACTCAAAGAGATTTGCGGATCTTGAAAACACGACGGCAAAGAGCATGTGCGCTGAGTTAGACGCGCACCCCGATCTGCGCAGCAAGGTGGTGGAGATGATGCCCAGGTAACCGATGCAGGGCATTGGCAGGATTTATTTGGCGAATAAAAAGGTGCACTTCTTGTGATTTTCCCTTGAAAAACTGCAGCTTGCTACATGAGGCCCTCAAGTGATAGCAATGCTCTTGGTGTGCTGGTTTGGATTGCTTGCAGCTGGGTCAAATGGCCGGACTGGGAGCGGGCCAAGTTTGTCAACCAAATCATGACCGAGGTGAGCGTCACAGCTGAGCCGCGGTCTTCGGACCGCCACGTATTTTTCTGGCGATGCCCTAGCTGTTTGCGTCTGCCACACTCTCTCATGCCTAGATCAGCCGGATATGTCCTCGCGGTGACTGCAATGCCACTGCAATGCACGTTTCCCACATTCACACGGCGGCATCCAGCCGCACTTTGCCGTCCGCGTCGTCTTCATCCCTTCCCCCGCGCGTGCCTCGCCCTCCCTCACTCTCACACTCCCACACGCCCATGCGCCCTCGCACCCACGCACCCACGCACCCACGCGCCCACACTGGCATACATTTCCCATACTCCACTCCCATACTCCCAGGTCTGGCCATATGCGGCCAAGTGGGCGTCGCGCGACCTGCCCCCCATCCTCGAAGGTCTCATCGACTTCTACAAGCCCGCCTTTGTCGACTCGATCAAGATCACCACGTTTGACCTGGGAACAATACCGGCGCTCGTCACTGGGATGAAAGTGAGCCACGGTGTACCCGTTCACCCCTCTCCTGCACTCCTGCTTGTTTTCCCCTCTCCTGCCCTCCTGCTTGTTTTCCCCCTCTCCTGCCCTCCTGCTTGTTTTCCCCTCTCCTGCCCTCCTATGTGAATCCCTCCCCCTCAATATGACCCCGCCACCCGCGGTAACCTCACTAGTGAGCCGGTAAGCACGCTCACAAGTAAGCAACCAAGTTACCAGGCCCGTCTGCTCTTACTCCGGCTTCCCCTGCTCCCCCCTCTCCCCCCCACCCCCAGATGAGTAAATCAAAACAAATGATTTAAAATACATTACTTATGACATGTTATTCGATCTCTTGTATTGCTTCGACTTTACGTCCCCTTTCCCGTTTCTCTTTCCCTTCCCCCCCCCCCCCCTTCCGGAGTTCTATTGCACAGATGATGATGAGGTGATTCTTTAGATGCTCCCCCATCCCCATGCATGAGACATTCCACGCATCGTTCCTCATTCCCCTCATCCCCCCCCATCTTGTTCTATTCCCCCCCATCTTGTTCTATTCTCCTCCATCTTGTTCTACTCCCCCCCATCTTGTTCTATTCCCCCCCATCTTGTTCTATTCCCCCCCATCTTGTTCTATTCCCCTCCATCTTGTTCTATTCCCCCCATCTTGTTCTATTCTCCTCCATCTTGTTCTATTCCCCCCATCTTGTTCTATTCCCCTCCATCTTGTTCTATTCCCCCCATCTTGTTCTATTCCCCTCCATCTTGTTCTATTCCCCCCATCTTGTTCTATTCCCCCCATCTTGTTCTATTCCCCCCATCTTGTTCTATTCCCCCCATCTTGTTCTATTCCCCCCATCTTGTTCTATTCCCCCCCATCTTGTTCTATTCCCCCCCATCTTGTTCTATTCCCCCCCATCTTGTTCTATTCCCCCCCATCTTGTTCTATTCCCCCCCATCTTGTTCTATTCCCCCCCATCTTGTTCTATTCTCCTTCCAGTTCTACCACACGGATGACGACGAGGTCATCCTTGAGATGGAGGTGAAGTACATCGGTGACCCGACAGTGGTCCTCCAGTTGGCCAAAGGACCCCTCAAGATCAAGACGGGCGTGTTCAACGTCCAGTTCTTCGCGCGCGTGCGCGTCATTCTGGCGCCCCTGACCGAGACTGCGCCCTGGTTTTCCGCCTTGTCGCTTTCTTTCATCGACCTGCCCGTCATGAGGTGTGTGCGGGCAAGAGCAACGTGATAGTAAAATGCAGCATAGTGCTCAGAAGGGACAGATGGGTGTACTGTGTTGTAGTATGTCACGAATGTGCTTGGGGATGGAGATGTGGTGTTTGTGGCGGCGCCTTGGATTTCTGCCGCGTCACTTTCCTTAATTGAACTGTTTGTCATGAGTTGTGTGCAGACAAGAGACCTGTGCTAGCATAATATAAGCCTAGTATAGTGTATTGTACATGAATGTGCCATGCATGTGCGTATCGATGGCGTGTGGTGGACGAGAGTGCGCCTAACGGTCGGCCACTTTCCTTGATTGGGCTGCCCGTTTTGAGATGTGGTTGGAAGTGGAAATGGTTTGGGGGAAATTATAAATCGGGAGAGGGAAGGGTTTGTTAGGGGAGGTCGCAAGCGAACGTGCCGGGATTGGTTTCAATTATGCAACCTCCTGTCACGTGTGTTAATCCCTCCCAGCGTGATCTATCCTGAGCATACCTCCCCACATGGTCCCTTCGACTAGCCATTTCTGCCCTCATGCTATCCCACCTCGTCTCATCTTGCAAACATAATCTCTTGCCCGGGGGGGGGCTGTTTATCCAATGAAGAAAATGAAAGTTCATCTGCACTCTTTTTTTCTTTAACCCCGTCTCTTTTCTTTAGTGTTTCGTTCCACCGCATGTGTCCTCCCGCCTCCGCCCATCTACAAGCAGCTGTTCCCCTGTCCCCTACAACATGTTCCCTACAACATGTCCCCTCCTCCTCTGTCCCCTCGTCCCCTCCTCTGTCCCCTCGTCCCCTCCTCTGTCCCCTCGTCCCCTCCCCTGTTCCCCTTGTCCCCTCCCCTGTCCCCTACAACATGATCCCTACTCCCCTCCATCGGGTCTCCGGTGTGGCCCCTTCCTCCTCCTGCCCCGCGTATTTCCATTTTTTGCGGCGATGCGGCGGCCCGCTCTCCCTGTGCCCAGTTCATCCCATTCCGTCCCCTTTCTGATCCGTTGTCTTGTTGCGTACTCCCTTCCCTGCCTGTGCCTCACCTCAAGCCCCCCCCGCCCCCCCCCCTTCCCCCCCCCCCGTCGTCTCCCGCTACAAACTGCTCCCTCGTTCCCCCTTCCACTCACTTTCCTTGCGCCCCACCCCTAATCATTCCCTTCACATCATGCCCTAACTTTCCGCCCACTTTTACTTCCCTCTCTTCCCTCTGCCCCGTCACCATGACGTTTCCTTGTGCTGATTTCATGTCACCCCATTCCGTCCTCCTTTCCTTGTCTCGCCTCCCCCTTCAATTCCATGGCGCCCTTCTTCTTTTCACGCTCCCTGCCCACCCCACCCTCACCCCCCAGCTACGACCTGTCGGGCATCGGCGAGCTGTCGGATGCCATCCCCGGCATGCAGCAGATCATCGACACGGTGGTCAACGGCATTCTCAACCAGGTGGCCGTCTGGCCCTACCGCATCGTCGTGCCTGTGCTCGATCAGGGCACCTCGGTCAGGACCAAGGTCGTGGGCATCGTGCAGGTGGGGTGGCTCTGCCTCCCTCGCAAAGTGTCGTGTAGCGTGAAGGTTTGCCGTGTATCGTGTCCAAGTGCCGGTGCTGGTTTTTTTTGGTGTTGATAAGTGCCGGTGCCGGACCAGAGCACCTGGGTCATGGCCAGGCGGACGGGCCTCCTGCAGGTGAGCCGTGCTTAGTATCTCCCATGCATTTTTTGACGCATTTGCCAGTTTGTAGTACTTTGGCCATAGTTAAGTCTAGTCCTGGGGGGGGGGGGGGGGGGGTTCGGGGAGCTGGCAAGGAATGCTTGGGTCGCTCACGTGGGCTGTGCCTTGCATGCAAGCTTTCGGCCCCTGAAGCACGGTTTAGGACCAAGGACAAAATTAATACTACTATAGTTTCAGTGTAAGTAACGTGCTTTTGTTGTGTGCTCCCCCACGTGATTGGTTGTCTGGTTTGAGTGTGTTGGTTATCTGGTTCGTGTGATGACATCACGCTGCAGGTCACGCTGATCTCAGCCTCGGACGTTGTCGACATGGACCTGGGCGGCGGCGCGGACATGGTGGTGAAGATGTCGCTTGTCACCGGGAAGGAGGTGGAGAAGAAGGCGGGGGGGTTCAAGTCAAAGAAGGTCAAGACACAGGGGGGGAACGCCACCTTCAACCAAGCATACACGTTCAAGGTGGGCTGATTGATGTACCAAACGCGTGTAAACTGGTAGTATGTGCATCTATATTGCTTATGGTTATCTATAGCATGTACAGCATCAGGGGGTAAAGGGGAACACCACCTTCAAACAGACAGATGTGTTAAAGGTGGGATGTTCAAGATGATGGGGCGTATATTCAAGGTGGGATGCATAGAATACGTAGGGGCCTGTTTGGTTCATTTCAAACGAATACTTGTATGATATTACCATCCTGATAGGATACGACCTGGCTAGCTTCGATCAAGGCGCCCATGTTCAGGGTGGGATATGCTCCATGATCAGCCCATGTGACCAAGCCAGTGTGGTATCCTGTCTTTGTTAGTTATAGTTTGGTATCATGAACAGTTTGGTACAGTGACCAGTTCGGTGTAGTGAGCAGTTTGGCATCCTGCCTTTGTTAGCCCTGTCCCTTGGACATCGTACCCAGATGCGTAAATTTTTGTTTATAAATATATTTATCTTAGAAACGCTGTGTGTTCATGTACGATATGGCTTACAAGGAAGGTGCGCAGCTTGTGAGGGCTTGGGTGTATTGAAAAGCCAGCTCTCTTGATCACTGAAAGAGCTGGGCTTGGAAATACAGTGGGTGGCTTCACCCCCCCGGTTGGATGACCTGGTTTGATGAGGAGGGGGAAGCTCTGAAAACACGCTGCGCGATCCCAGCACTGTAGCCGAGACGCTGGCATTCGATTCTAGAGATGGCGTGCTCCATGTTTCTCCTCCATCATCCTCGTTTCTCGTCTCTATGTTGTTTCTCCCGCAAGCAGGCACGCACACACACGCACGCACAAACACACACACACACACACACACACACACACACACACACACACACACACACACACACACACACACACACACACACACACACACACACACACACACGCAGGCACACACACACACACACACACACACACACACACGCACGCACGCACGCGGACACAAACACACCGCCATCAACACCAAGACAAAACAAAAACCAATGCCGAGACTGCCCGCCCTCCATCCCCCTTTCCCCCAACCCCACGCTTCCCCACCCGCCCACAGATCATCGACGTGAATCTGCAGCGCATCCACCTGATCGCCATCGACGAGGACTTTGGAAAAGACGAGATCATCGGCGATGCGGAAGTGCCCATTCTCCCCCTGACCAGCCAACCGTACGAGTCCCATGAGCAAATCGTGGAGCTCAAGCGCAACGGCAAGCGCAACGGGCTGCTGCGGCTGGGGTTTTGCTACCGACCAGTGGAGGGCAGCAAGGGCTACGACGTGTCGCAGCATAACGTCGACCAGGTGCTCACGGCGGGTATGTTTTTGTCAGTATATCTTCGTTGTTTATTTGCGTTGACAGCCCTGCGTACATGGCTCACCGGGTACTGCATCCACACTAACAACTACCAATGGAGAACGTGCTCGCGTTGGGTATACTGTGTCACTATGCCGTCGGCACGGCAAAATGCACTAAATCGTCGTGTCACTGTATAGCAGCTAAAAGTCAATGTGCTAACGTCCTTTGGTAACATGTGCTCACGTACATGGGTCACTATACTTCTCTACTACTGCTCTATCTGGTCACTGTATCCACACAAGCCAACTGTTGACGAGGTGCTCTCCTCGGATATAGTTGGCTACGATGGCCCCGATTGCAACCTGGCTACGGTTGCTGCAACTGTCGTCGCATCTGTCTACGATGGTCCTGATCGCACCGTCTTCGTGCATGGATCGGGTGCTGCAACTGTCAGTTCAGCTCGCACGATGACAGCTGAGGCATGATTGCCGGTGTTTCCACGTGAGACGGCATCGTGGCATGATGCCATCCAACGAGTTGTTCTTATCATGGGTGCTCTGCCTGGGTGTGTTGGTCACTTGGACGCTCCGACCTAGTAGGTGTACATAGGAGCGGACTGTTGAGTATCGCTGCCATGTTCCGAACGCAAGCCAGACAAGCTATTTGAAGACAGGGGGTGGTCGGCAAGCTTGTAGGTTTCTTTCCGTAGAAGGTTCCCTTCTGTAGAAGGTTTATTTTTGGTTTGTTGCCCTCATTTTGGCCGGAATCATTTGGCCGCTCGGCTCCCTCTTCAGGTTGTGAGGGATCGGCGCACCCGCTCCCCCCTACCAACGTACTAAAGTAGTGGGGACCCGCCGCTATCCATATTAGTTCCCTTTGCCTCACTAAGTTCTCAAAATAAATACTACCATAAGAAACTTCCCATGAACAATAAAAATTTCCATTCCTCGTCACGTTTTGCCTTGCGTGTCAGGGCGTTGTACCTTTCTCTTTATCCTTACCCTTTTGCTGGAACGATCGAAGGGCGACCTGGTCCACGGGGTGGTTGCGAGACCAAATCATGATGAAGCCATTGTATCTCAAACAGAAGTAACTCATGGAAACTGGAATGCATCGGTTCACTGCCTGCGGTTTCATCATTCTGTTCGTTTCGTTTTGCTTGTTTTCATATTGGCTGTTCTTTGCTTTTCGGCCTTTTGGTTCCTTTGTTTTTTGTTTGTTCTTGTGTGTGTCTTCTTGTTCCTTCTTGTCTGTTTTTTGTTTCTTCTTGCTTCTTCTGGCTTCTTCTTATTTCTTCTTGTCACTTCTTGTTACTTCTTGTCTGTTTTTTTGTTTTTCTGGTTTGTACTCGGGGGCCACCGGGGATCCGTGCGCTGGTCGCCACCAGGGGAGCTGAGCGGCCGACAAGAATCCATCGGACGCGGCCACGGCGGCATCTTATACGCGCGCGTGGTGCGTGCCAAGATCAACACGGTCAAGTCGCGCGACCTGTACTGCAAGCTCGAGGTGGATGGCTGCGACAACGTCTGCACGACCAAGTGCAAGCGCGGCAAGGTGGTGCACTGGGATGGTGACGAGGAGGAGGTGGAGTTCGACGTCCACGGGTCGCTGCAGGACCGCAGCATGCTGGTGGGTGCAGGCTATTCGAGTATATAGGAGTTGCATTCCAATCCTAGATGCAAGTGCCCTATGCCCGTGCACTGCAGGACCGCTTCATGTAGGTGGGTGTTTGCTATTTTCTAAGAATAGAATATGTATAGTAGTACTAATTTATACTACCATAATATTATATTGTTCATTCCTATACTACTATTAAGGGGAGGTGGCACCCCAAAAACCTTAAAACTTGACCCATGCTAATATCACTTGAATTTCAGTTGCACCATGCTAAATTATGATTTGGGGCACTAAATAACATCTCTAGTGAGTTGTCCATGCACTTGTTGGGGGTACTACCCCCACATATACGCCAATATAGCGCTATAAATAGAAAAAGACGCTAATTAGGGCTATGTATGCCCCAGCCCATGCACTCATTTGTTGGCCAAAAAAAATGTAGCGTCTATAGTTCCCTGAGTTTGTAGCTTGCTGAGCTATTTACATCATGAAAATGACAAAACCTTGAACAGTTATTAATTTCCCCGCAAAAGTACCCTTTTTTTACCGGACATTGGGAATAAACATGTCATAAACACTTCAGATTAGGCAACAACATGTAGCGAAAATCCGGCTAACAGGGAGACAGCAGTGGTCCAAGTCCCAGGTCATTCCGACAAGTCTAGCTCAAGTTATTGCGTTTGGCGTGCTAAAACCTGAACATACGCTAAATGAGGTTTTTCTGTGTATAAGGCCACCTAGGCATCATGTTTTCCATCCAAGAAGCCAAAAAACATGCCCAACTCGATCACACAACATAAGAAAAGGCTAGGCACCTCATCTGCCCTCCCCTGCCCTCAGCATGGCCAGCCTTGCCAGCGTGCGCATAGCAACACCATCGCTAGGCATACACGCACCAAGAGAGCATACACTAAGCTCAGCCCAAGGTTACCATGTAAATTTATGCCAAGAACTCAGCAAGTATACGTGTAAAAACCTTAGAAAGACTGCCCAAGCAATAGAGGCAACTGCAGCCTGCAAACTTGGCAGCAAATCATACATGTTGTATGCCAAGCATTCACATCCTATCCAGCTTGCCTTGCTGCACACATAGCAGGGAAGTCTTAATGGTTATAGCTCAAGGAAAGCAATGGAAACACCTATCTAATGCAATGCCACTCATGCAGTATGGCCAGCAAAAGAACCACTCTCACCTTCCTTTCCAATAGGGCAATTTGCTAAGAAGCTGATGCCAGCTTGTTAGCCTCTAGGCACATGCCGGATGTCGTTCTAAAACAGGCGTGTCAGATCCGGCACATAACAAAGCGTCTGAGCAAGGTCACGTCCAAAGGATTATGGAAAACAAATGTCAACACATTACCAACAACTTGACCTCGGCGCATTTAGCATGCCAGCCACAAACTACACGAAATTGTACGAAATAGCTAGGAATCTGACGATGCAACCGAAAGAAATGGAGCGCTTCCTGCAGGGAAACTGCCCGAAAAAAAGGCGAAAGGCCGACGTTAATGCACCTGCCTGCGTGGAAATGTTTCATGCATAAACTGGCACGCAAGCTCGAACAATAAAAGACATCATCCATTGATCAGGCGAACAAGGAAGGTGCGCCTTCCGTGAATACGTCGAAGGCGACATGCGCAGGCCTGCGTAGGTTCTTACCTTGAATGCCGGAAATGTAAAAGAAACCGGGAAGCTTCGGCACAAACTCGACAACACCATTAAGTTAGCTTCATAATCGCTCTTTAGAGCCTACGTTGCCTCGCAATAGCTGCCGTAAACCTGCATTAAATTTCATGATCCGCAAGAGAAATTATATCCTGGACCCCCGCGCCCGTAGCCGTTCGAGAAATTAGCGATATTGCAAACCGTAAACTTTCCGCCACGCAATGAGGTCATGAACTAATCTTCTGCGAAATTCAAGCATTTTTTCTAGCTGTTTACGTGCCATATCGATTAATATTGCATAAAGGCATGCCGCCATGGCCACTTCCGCGAGGGTTGAGCGGTCCGGGCACACATTATACACCGTACGCACGGTACCGCGAATTTTTTGGCGCGGAAAATATTCGGCGCGCCACGTCCCCTTAAAGTATGTTGTTCCTGCTTCCTATTCGTGGCCGTTACGTGACCGCTTCATACAGGTGCATCGCCTATTCAATTAGATTTGTTATATGAGAAGGTATGACATTGTTTAATTAGGGTTTCCTGTGCATGGCTGTTGCTCTGACTGCTCATGGAGGTACGTTGGCTACTGGAGGTGTACGTTGGCTACTTGCGGTTTGGCTGTTGGTGTGGTTTGCTATTTGTGGTTTGAATGGAGGTCTTGTTTGCTATTTTATGTTTGGATGGTCAATTCTTGTGAGGGGTGGCTGCAGGATCATTGTGTGGATGTGCACCGCGTATTGGAGGAGATATTAGGTTTATTGCAGTCGCGTGTACAGAATGTCAGGTATGGTTTGATATACCATTTGCTTATGATTATGGTTTTAGTTGTGGTCGCCTTTGGATCTTTATATGGAGGTACGCCTGCGTGTTGCTTGTCCATGGCAATTCATAATTGTTGTGCGTTACCTACATCATAGTCACAGCCCAGTGAGCCCACGTTTGCATGGAGGCACATGGTCTATTTGAATTCTTATCTCAAGCCAACGTAAATGCAGCCCCATTCTTGGCCGTGGGTCTGTAGTTATCAGCGCATGGAGGCATCCTAAGCATGTTGCTTATTTGTGGTTGCGGTTGCGCCAGTCATCATCGCATATGTTTGGCTTGGGATTACTCACTCATGCATTCACTCAGTTCATTCGTCCATCCCTCCCTCCCGCCCCTCCGCCCCTCCGCCCCTCCGCCCCTCCGCCCCTCCGCCCCTCCGTCCGTCCGTCCGTCCGTCCGTCCGTCCATTCACTCATGCATTCACGCGCCTCTGTTGGGAGAATAACGGGTGGAATTTGTCCCCGAGCGAGTGCACATGCCTCAAGGGTGCTTAAACCTTACCTAACTTAGTTTCTAGTGCAGGCACTCGGCCCCCAGCCGATTGGGGAGTAATGCTCAGTTCACTTCAGTCCACTTCAGTTCAGTTCATGACAGCCATGCAGTCTGGCAGCAGGATGTTCTCCAACAAGGAAGTGCTCATGGTGTTTGATCTCATGTGTGCGATGGGTGGTCCCGCCTATGTCCAACTAGGTAGATAAATTTGTGGTTTCCGTGCATCGCCCCCCCTATGTCCAACTAGGTAGATAGATAGATGGGTGGTTCCCCCTATGTCCAACTAGGTAGATAGATAGATGGGCGGTCCCCCCTATGTCCGACTAGGTAGATAGATAGATGGGTGGTCCCCCCTACGTCCAACTAGGTAGATAGATAGATTGGTGGTCCCCCCTATGTCCAGCTATGTAGATTCTTTCCTTGCCGTGTCCTTCACAACTAGATTCGGCCCATCCGACCCCCTGGGGAGGGGTAGCTATCGCCAAGCCTATAATCATCCCCGACCATCATAATGTCTCCTGTGAGGACCCATGCCACGTGTCTCACTTTCTCCAACAAATGGAGAACTGTTCTTGGTTGGTCCTTATTGTATATGACTCCATCACTGGGGCAGGTGACGCTGATGGACCGGGACCGCTTCACGGCCGACGACCTGCTGGGCACGGTAAAGTTCAACCTCAACAGCGTGATGCAGAAGGGGCTTCATAAGGACACCTGGTCACTCAAGGGCACCAAGGACGGGGAGGTCTCCCTCGCCCTGCGGTGGCTGCCCTACTGAGGGAAACAACTGGGAGTCGTTCGAGGCCAGTTTCAAGACCTAAACGAGGCAGCCACTGTCGAAACTGGCCGTGTGTGCACCCCGTTGACAGGGAAAAAGTATGACAGGTGTCTTTTATGAATGCCATGGTCTTTTATAGCTTAGGAAAGGCGGCTGAATGGCGAGTGCCCAGGCATCTAGCGGAGACAGTAGCAAGCATGTGCTGGCCATGGTCCAGATTCTCCAGATTCCTGCCCTGCGCTGGTTGTCTCATGGAAATGCTGATGGACCTATTGGAGAAGTTGGGACGAGTCTAGGGGTGTGGAATTGGTGGAAGTTTACCTGATAGAAGCTCTGGTTTCAACTGAGAGCCAGTATGTTGAGCTGCATGCAGGTTGATCATCCATCTCTGCATCGCTGCATCGCTGCATCGCTGCATCTCTGCATGTCATGATGGTGGGCCGGGCGCCAGCGTTTCGGGTGCGGACATGGATGGTCAACCTGTAAATATTTTAAGGGCCCACGGTTTTGCATAGTTCTGAAGCCAAACCAAGGCAAAAAGACTTGGCCTGGTGGAACAATGAGGAGGAGCTTTGGAAACAATTAGGAGGGCATAGCTAGCTGGCACAGTTTGCCTCTGTGCTGTACAGAGACTGGGTGCGGATTGCTTGTACAGCAGTCAGAAAGAGCAGGGTGTGTATAAAACCTGGTCTTGTGAATTGGGCATGGGCATCATAAATCCACTGAGGATTTATGCTCACGTGACGCAGTCACGTGTCTATTAATTAATTAATTAGTTAATTAATTAATTAATTAATGGGCATCAATTTTTGCACGATAAATTCAGTTGCCATCTGTATTCTGTCGACGCATGAAGTCTCTTCTTCAATGCCATCATTCTGATCTCGGTCAGTCAACTTTTTCCTAATCCAACCCTGAAAGGGGTTGCCTTGCGAAGCCGTAGGTATGAGACCGTTCCGACCGATCGATCTATTAATTCATTAATTAATCACGTGGTCCCGTTGGGGAGTCACGGAGCACCAGAGTGTGCACAGTGGGAAGGGGGGCACAGACCCCCCCCTTCCCTCATGCATGCCACAGGGTGCACAATCGGACCCGTCGAAACAATCCGGCATCCCCTGTGGGTGCAACATGACCCGTGCGGGCATTACATTGCTATGAAGACGTGAGCAAACAGGCAACACTAGGCGAGACGCATAGCCAGGCTGGCGGATGTCTGTTGGCTACTGGTTAGCCAGATGCATGGTTACGTCCAGGCAGTGAAGGACATTGCCGCCAAGCCAGCCCCGGCTGGCCTGGCCGGCGATGCTCCTCCCATCACGACCTGGGCGGACATGCTTAAGCAACATACCACCTCCGACCACCTCCGCCGTCGCAGCCCAGCTCCAACGGCAGACGCTTGACCTCCGCGAGGAGGCCGAGCTCGCCAAGCGCAGCCTCAACGCCATACTCAAGAACTTCGACATGGTGGAAGGTGAGAATTCCGAGAAGCTTGCACGTGCGTTTGAGAGCAAAATCCTTGCACGCATGGGCCTCCTTGGTGAGATTAAGCTGACCGCCCACCGCCTCCCCCGCGCGCGGGGTAAGGCAGGGGCGCCTCCGCTTCTTCTCATCTTTGACAGCCCAGCGGACAAGATTTCGTTTCTCAGACGCCGCAAGCGGCTCGAGAACACTCCCTTCACCGTGGACGACGACTTGACCCTGGCGCAGCAACAACGGCGACGGGAGCTATGGCCGACCTACCTCCAGCTCCGGCAGACCAAGGCGGGCCAGCCGGTGTACTTGAAGGGGGCGGCCATCTACGTCGGCCACAAGCCCTGGCACGCGACCCCCTCCAGGGACCACCGCGGCCCCAGCGACTCCAGCAGCCCCAGCCTAGGGGAATACAGCAGCAGTAGTGTAGAATAGTTAGACAGTGGCCTTGTACATGCCCGCCTACTACAGGCACTATACCAACTGAGGCCTAGCCTTTTCAGTCATGAATGTACATGTGTGCCTATGATGAGCCACCCTCCAGATGATGCCTATCTTTATTTAATTATGCAGTGCCCATGCAGGGGGTCACTCCCTGCTGAGAAGCCTGATGCCCTAGCTCTTGTATAGCTGTGCTGATCTTCCCCACCTGTGACAGGCTCCCGCCTTAGCTGGGTGTTGCCTGAAGCTCTGGGTGGTGCAGGTGCCCTAGTGCACCTAGAGCAAGTGTTGTTTACATTTCCACCCTTGCAGGAAGTAGCTTAGAATGTAGTATGATAGGCCATATGCCCCTTCTCTGGGCTATGTGCTACATATACTCCCAACGGAGTTATGTTACAATTCAATTCAATTCGATGGTTACGTCGATGCTGCTCAGCTCACTCCGCGCCGCGCTGGACCCACACCTGGGTGAGTCTCAGATGGGTTTCCATCGTGGCCGGTCGTAACACTGTCATGGCTGTATTTGTCGCGCGCCGGTTGATGGAGGAGGTGCGTCGCCTTTGCCCTGACGGTTTGCCGCTGGTCTTCATTTTTGTTGACTATATATCAAGGCTTTTGACACCGTCGGTCCTCTGGGAGGCTCTTTGGGCCATCCTAGCTCCGGGGTCCCGAAGGTTAATGAATTGGGCCATCCTAGCTCTGGATCGGGTACCACCAGCGTTTATTGCTGCCATTCGTCGACTGTATGAGGGCTCACAGGCAGTAGTGCGGACTGCGGGAAGGCACCACCCCACCATTCCCCAGTTCACCACGGGGCCGGTGTGACAAGGTTGTTTCCTGTCCCCATATCTGTTCATTAATCATTGTCGTGGATCATGTCACATGTGCGCCGGGCCATGTGCGTGCATGATGCTTTACTGCTCTTAAGCGGGGCTTCGAGCCCGGCTTGGACATCCTTAACGAGCTAGCCAAACACTGCGGCAGTGGCCCTGGCTACCGCCTGTCCGACCTGATCTATGCTGATGACACCACCCTCATCGCGCGCCCCGAGCACAGTCATTCAGACCTGGCTGGACTGTCTGGGCTTGGAGGCGCGGGCGGTGGGGTTGGCCGATTAGTGTCAAAACTGAGGCGATGGTGATTGGGGCTTCCAGTCGCCCGCCGCTGCCACGGCTGCTAGACAGGACGGAGGTCCCGTTCCGTGATCGCTTCAAACTGCTGGGGAGCACATGTGCTCCCCGACACCGCCGACGATGTGGACATCCCGGCGCATCGGCCTGGCCTGGGCTAACTAGGCTTCGCTCGCTCGACACCTACTGGCGCTCCAAGGGCCTGGGCGAGCACCGCAAGCGCATGCTCTTCAACAAGGTCCTCGTCCTCACTGTGCTTACGTATGGCACCGATCGAGGCATAGACACTCACGGACACGCTGGCCGCCAAGCTAGACGGCGCACGGTTTACACGGGATGCTCCGACAGGTCCTGAATCATTGCAGGGTTTTCCTAAATAACATTACATTAAATTAAATTATAGCATGACTCCGTTTGGAGATCATGTAGCGCATATATAGGGTTTTCCAAGCATAGGTCATTAGAGTCTTTGAATCAGGGTATGCCTCGCACTGAATCAGGGTGGGGGCCCTGGCCCTCGATCGGCATGGCAGGGCCCCCACCCACACTCCGCCTCTTAGACGACACCGAGGTCAACTACCCTACTTCAGGCCGCATCGATCAAGCTGCTCGAGCAGTTGGCTTCCCGACTGCGAGGACGACCTTCAGGACAACACGGATCGGCATGGCGTGGGCGCAACTCCCTGACCGGCCACCGCCGCTGCATGGTGGAGCAACCCCGCCCTAGCTACCCCGGATGGTCAAGCGTGACCTAGATTCAAGGTCGTCGTTCTGACGATCCTGACCTACAGCGCCGAGACCAGGCTGGACACTGACGCAGGAGCTGGAGCAACGACTCGACGGCAACTGACGTCACCAAGATGCTGCGCAAGGCCATCCCCTTTGGTTTGCACATTAGTTAGTAATGAGGATTTGTACGCTGTTTGCCCTATATGTTTCCCACATTACTAGTTAGGCACCTGTAGGCGCCTGGGCCTAGCCGGGCACCTGGCCCGCACAGATCAGGTAGACACATAAGATAGACTAGCTGGCACCAAGCCCGCCCAGCCCCTAGGCGATATGTCCTCACCTGCATGGCGTGCCCCACTGAGGCCGCGCGCGGCAGGGCTGCCAGTGACCCGTGGACTTTTCGTAATAGACTCGACATGGACATGTGCTACACTATAGACGTGACGAGCTCACACCCGGGCAGCCTCCTAGCTGGTTTGTCTATAATATGGACGCAAGTCACGTGTCTATTAATTAATTAATTAATTAATTAATTAATTAATTAATGGAGGGCAGATGGTACGCACGGATGGATGGCAAGTAGTGATGAAGGAGACCACCCCCAAGTCAAGTCTGCGGGGGCTTCGCGTGTGACCGCGTATGGCATTCATAGCGATTCGGGCCGTGGTGCCCGCAACCCTGTAACTAGGACCTAGATTATTAGCTTACACCATCAATTCCATCCCATGTTCCCCTCCCACTGAGGACTTCTTATGCTCACGTGACGCAGTCACGTGTCTATTAATTAATTAATTAATTAATTAATTAATGAATTAATTAATGTGGGCCCTGCCGGGGGGCTTAAGATGGGCCAACCAGGTAGACACCTGATGTAGTCCCCCTATGGCAGGGTCCCCTTGTCCCATCGCGATCCACTGGCAAACTTGCGCGCGCCCGGCACCGGCGCGGCGCGACCCGGACCTATGTGACACAACTGCTTGAAGATGCAAGGCTTCTGGGACTATCCGTACTCCGCGCCCGCATGATTGACAAGTCGAGAAATGGGCTGCCATCTGCGATATAAGCACCTTCCTGAGGGGTATGCTCCTGTTTCTCCCCACGGGCCCCGTCGGCGGGCCCGTTGCTAGCCAGGGTAGAAGTCCGCAGGTCGGGAGGTTATTGGCCCTCAGTGATCGAGGAAAGCCGCTACACTTAACCACCTCGTCTGCCATTACAGTAGAGGACACTGAGCTCGGATGAGGATTACATCCCCATCTAGTGGGTTGAGGAATGATGCAGACGATATTTGTTTAAACTTTTATGTAATTATTTTTTCAATGAGATTAGCATAGTACTTCGTGGCATGCCTTTGCGCATGACACCGGCGCAAGTACTTACTTAATTAAATTAGTAATTAATTAGTAATTAATGCCTCGCATTTCGGACGAGATTAGGCAGCGTAGGGTAGCATTTGTAGGACATCTTGCTCGCACCAGTCAGGTAGATACCGCCCTTGGTCTGGCCAACATACGGGGACGCGAGCGCTATGGCCGACCTACCTCCAGCTCCGGCACAGCGCACTGAGCCTGGGGGGAAACCGGTATACTGGAGGGGGGGCGTCATCCACGTCAACCACAAGCCCTGGCACTGAGGCACCCCCAGTCTAGCTAGGGAATATAGCAGTAGTGTAGATTAGTAAGGGCTTAGCCTACCACGTACGCGGCCCCCGCGCATGTGCGCCCCGATAACCCTATAACCATAGGCCATGGATTCGATGCATTAACCCATTGAGAAAGCCACGCCCTGCCTATAATGGGACCCCCGTGGATGATGCATTAAGAATTTAGCTCAGCCCTGCCTATACAGAGAGTCACTCTCTGACGAGAAGCCATGCCCTAGCCTTGGTATAGCCATGATGATCTTCCACCCCGCTGGCAATTAACCTCGCTGGCAATCTGCCCGTGGCCGGGGCCCTGCTGCCCCCCCGCCGCCCGCCCCGCTTCACCACTGAGCCTGCACCGGCTCCCCGCCGTCATCCATGCAGCTAGGCCCGGCAAGCCCTGCGCGACAACCGCGACGGTCCCCGCCCGCTACGCCCGCCTCAAAGCCCATTACCACTCGGCCATCCGGCACTGAGGCGACCAGGGAGCAGGAGGACCTCCATGTCCACAAGAAGTGGCCCACCTCCAGGACCAGCACGGCAAGTACGCCTGGACCCGCCTGCGTCACGCCCAACGGCCCGCCGGCGGCGCGCAGCCGGCGCCGCGGACGCTCGATCTCTGGCTCACCACAGCAGCAGCTTGCCCGGAGTGGTATTCCTCCCAGTCCCGGCTGCTCGGCGCCCCCCCGCCGCCTCCGCCGCTTGGCCCTGACCTCTGGCGGCCGCGCGCCTGGCAGTGGGCCAGTGGCGCCTGCGGACGTCCCTGCGCCGCCCACGCCGCCTGCCGCTGAGCAGGACTAGTCACGTACCCGGCCCTGACGGAAACCCTGGCCGCGACCCCAACGAGCTACCGCCGTTCACCGAGCTCGAGCTGAGCACCGCCGCCAAGCAACTCAGCTACTACGCCGCCGTTGGGCCTGACCAGCTCCCCGCCGGCCCGGTGATTAAGCTGACGGCGCTCACGGGGTTCCTGCTTGACGTCTGCAACCGGATCCTGCTGACGTGCCGCCGATTCCTGAGTCACTGGCAGCACAGCTACCGTACGTTCGGGGTTCTCTGAACATAGTTTCTTTATAGTGATACGGAAGGGGAGCCGCTGATGCTAGGTGAAATAGAGCTGGGTGATGTGATCGTAATAAGGTTGATTAGGCTTCTAGTGTACGAGTATTACGGATGATATGGCCTAATTGTTGCGGCCCATACCTTGACGGTGTGCTGAGTACCTTGACGACGGATTTCTGCGTCTAGGTTCTCCTAGCAGATCTGTGATTGCGGACGGGTTTGCAACAAGCAATATCTGAAGTAAAACTTGACGGCTAAAACTGTTTAGAGGCCGTTGCCGGATCTGGCCGTTGGTAGAGAGCCGTTGGCCTTGAAACACGATAAAAGCTTGCTCACCTAGCTCATGGCGGTCTCTTTTGTTTTAACGAAGGCGGCGACAGGGGTCAGGGGCAGCGTAGCTGACGCCCGAATTCCTTTCTGCAAAGCGGCTGGGATGCCGAAGCCCGGGCGGAAGCCAGGTTCGACAGGTGCTGGGAAGCAATTACCGAAAGCTAATCCCGAGGTGCCGACAGCTACTAAACAGACGGGAAAGGGCCGACTAGGCTGGCCGACGCAGAAGAAAAGGCTCCATCAGGAGCTCTCCACTTGCTCGGGCCTGCCTGAAGTGTGCGCTGCCTTTGAGGCGGTCCTCGGGACCGACTGGGTAACTACTGTCAGCCGGTGGTCTGCGGCCCAGCTGGAGTCCGTCGTTGGACTGCTGGTCGACCACGTGGACGGGCCTGAAATTCTGGCAGCAGCGGACCCAAACGAAGCGCTAGTGGCAGCCCTCCAAAGCGCCCGGGACTTGGCGGACTCGGACGAAGAGGAGATGCAGCCACCACGCCGGCCCACGAAAGGGGCGAAAAAGGGGACGAAAAAAGTCGGAAGCCCAGCCCCGAGCAAGGGAAAGGCCGCGGGGGATGTGAGGGAGCAGCTCTTGGAGCTGGCGGCTATTATTGGCAAGCAGGGGCAGGCGGGCAAAGAAGAGGAGGAGGAGGAGGAGTCCGAGGAAGAGGATTTCCTGACGAAATTGAAGGATGCGCTGGCCGGGGCAGATGGGGCTTCCAGGAAGCCGAAAAAGACCAAAGGGGTGACGCTGCCCACTCGAGCACAAGTGGTGAATTGGAGGGTGCAAGAGAGAGTGCTCCCCGAGGTGCTCGAGGATGCCAACGACAATGGAGGGGGGATAAAGAGTTGGATCATGGCTACTCGCCAAGGGGGGTGGAGGAACCAGGAAAGCAGGAAGGTGGTCATGAACATCGCCCTGGCCATGGACACACTCTTCAAGGAGTTGGGGCCGGCAGCCGGGGAGTTGGCTGGGGTAGAGTATCTCATGAGGGTGGTGGCAGCCATGCTCCTAGTGGAGAGCCAGGGGTCAGGAGGGTGGAAGGTGGCTGGCCACCTCCTTGCTCTCAAGGAAGATGCCTCCTTGGTGAGCAACCCGGCCATGAAGATGGCCCTGCAAAGCGCCACGATGATGGAGAAGCTGGGCAAGGCCCAGCAAACCAAGTAAACACCGAAAGGGTAAACCGCTCCCCCTTCCCACTGCCTCTTCCTACAATGCCTCTAAGCACTACGTGGGGGAGAGTGAGGTCAGCACGCAGACGCCAGCGTGCAACTCGCCGCCGCCGGACCTTCACTCTACAACACAAGGTGATTACGTGGTTGAATTGGCTATGGCACGGGGGGGCAGACCCTCCGCCTAAATCTGGAGGCGCGTGCTCCAGAGGAACGGCGGAGGCCCTGAAAAGGGTCAAGAAGCACTGCGAGTGGTACAGTCGCCGCGTAACCGGCGTTGCGACAGGCCCCGCAGAAGGAAGTGATCTAATCTATGGGAAATGTAATAAGTATGAACAACTTGTGGCGGAGCGGGTGAGTCTGCCGAAGCGCGAGGTGGCAGGAAAGGCGAAGCTGCTGGATTTGCTGGCGCTACGACCTAGTTGGCGAGAGGTGTACGCGAGCGAAGCCAACTGCATCAAGCCGGAGGTGGCTGCCAGTGCGAGGTATTGGAATGTACCTGCCCCCAGCCGAGGGTGCACCATGGCGGAGTGGGGCAAGTTGATGGGGAGGGCAGCGGACGTGGGGATGGTGGAGTTCCGAGAGACGCGGCCAAAGTGGGTAGACGGATGTTTTGGGGTGGCCAAAGGAGTGGGGGAGTTAAGGCTCATTGTGAATAAGAAGTTGGGGAACGCACTGTGGGTGGACCCCCCTAAGACGGTGTTACCCCACCTGGGCATATACTCGGAGGTCTATATCAAGGGTCGGTGCTACACGGCCAAGAGCGATCTGGTCTCGTATTACTATACCATCCAAGTGCCGGAGTGGTGGTGGGATTATCAAGGGCTACCTGATGTGTGGTCCACCGATGTCGGGCTGCCGGGGCGGCGGAGGAGGGTGTGGCCAGTGCTGAAAGTGCTGGCCATGGGGCACTCCCACGCTGTAGCGCTAGGGGAAGCCATCCATGAGATGGTCCTCTATGCCACGGGCGCTTTGGATCCTAGACGGCAGGTGAACCGCCTCACAAGTGTAGGGGAGCTGACCGTGCTTCGGAATGCATGGGGTAACCCAACCGCCCTAGCCATCGAGTACAAGGAGGAGAGCACGAGGGAGATGCAAATCGACCTTGAGGACCCCCCTGCCCCTATGGTATCCATCACTATTGATGACCTGGTGGTCAGCAATGGGCGCACGTGCGAGGCGGTGAATCGCTTAATCGCGAGTGCTATTGAAGACGGGTACGCGCCTAACAACCTTGTGCCCTCCAAGGACAAGACGATCATGGCTAGCCCGGAGGGGGAGGACGAGCTAGAAGCTCTGGGTGTTGTTCACCGGCGGGATGGGGTGTTGGAGCCGACAGCTAAGCAGCTCACCCTTGTGGTTGCGCACACTCGTGTACTCCTCGAGAGGGGACGCGCTACCGCTGAGGCGCTGGCGGCCGTCGTGGGCCGGTGGGTGTGGCTGCAGATGCTCAGCCGCACTTGCTTGTCCATATGGCAGCAGAGTTTTAAGTTCATCAACCTCAAGGGGTGGGGCCAGCGAACGCGACCTTTGTGGCAAGGTGTGCGCGATGAGCTCGAGTGTGCCATGGCGTTGGCCCCCATGCTCCGTGTGGACCGGGGGGCTGCCCTGGCTCCGGTGGTGGTGGCCTCGGATGCGTCTAGTTTTGGGCAGGGGGTTGTCTACGCTGAGATGGCCCCAGCTGAGGTGACGGAATTAGCTCGGGCCCGGGAGGTGCGGGGTTACCCAACCCTCCTCACCCCAGGTGAGGCCATGTATGCCGGGCCTAGACCCTTGACCAAGGCCGCGGAAAAAGCCATCATCCACGGGCGATGGCGCGTCGGGATCAAGAGTCGCTGGCGCGATTCGACCATGCACATCAACGAGAAGGAAGTGCGGGCCGCTGTGAAGGGGGTGGAGCGCTCGGCCCGGAACCTCGGAACATGGGGTAAGCGGGTGGTGAGGTTAGTGGACTCCACTGCCGCTTTGGGCTGCTTGGCTAAAGGGCGTTCCTCTTCTTACCGGTTAAACAAGCAATGCCGCCGGTTGTGCGCTCTTACGTTGGTCACCGGCAGCCGCTCACAATGGGTCTGGACGCCAAGTGAGCTTCAGCCTGCGGATGGGCCTTCGCGGGGGCTTTCCATGGCTGCCTCGGTGGCCGGGTGGGTCCGCGATTTGACTCGCGAGGGTGTTCATCCCAATCCCGGGCCTCGGCTTGGCGCTAGCTACTTGACCCTTCTTGAGGGCAAGGTGAAGCCGGCTACTTTGATGGTTTACCATCGGGGTCTTAGGTCCTTTTTCGCATGGTGGGCGAGCCGGCGGGGTCGGGTTGGCAGCTTGTTGCGCGGCTTGACGATAGAGGAATACTATTGCGAGTATGTCGCTTGGGCGCACTCACGGTGTTACAGCCGCCAGTTGTGTGTCAATGCGCTTATGGGCCTGAATTTGTACTTCCCCGGGAGGTGCGGGATTGGGCCTTGGCACGAAGTGTTTTGGCTGGCTGGCGCACGTTGGCACCCCCTCGTGCCCCCCCCCCATTCCATGGGAGGCTGCGTTTGCGCTTGCTTGTACTATGGTGCTCCAGCGGCAGCCTCGTGCGGCTATGATGGTCATCGTTATTTTCCAACAATACCTGCGGGTATCGGAGGCGCTCAACCTGTTGGTCGGCCATGTGCGCTTGCAGCCTGATGTTCGGTTGCGGGGTTCGCAGCGGGGCGCCTTGTTGTTGATGTCAGCTAAGACGGCTAAGGGGGAGGTGCAGTCTGTGGTGATCGAGGATGTCATGACTGAGACCCTCTTGCGGGCTTGTATGCGTGGCAAGGCGGCCTGGGAGCGGGTGTTCCCTTACGATTATGCCCAGTTCAGCCGGGTTTGGCATCAGGCCACGCAAGCTTTGGGGGTCGACACGGTGTTTACCATTCACGGGCTGCGGCATGGGGGGGCTACCTATGATTTTTTGCGGCAGCGCAGCATGGCTGATATTCAGCATCGGGGTCGCTGGCGCAGCAGCAAAACTGTCGCCCACTATGTGGGATTGCACCGGAGCTTGGCCCTCACCCTTCCTGACGCCCTGGTTCGGGCTATCGCCGCCTGCCCCCCGCGCATTTGGCGGAGCGTCTTTTCTCTGCCTTCCTCTTAAGGGGTCCGGACACACCTGAACCCCCCCAAATTGAATACACATGTTTTGCACTCAATACCCATTCTGGCAATGCAAATTATGATGGGGGGCCATAAATATGACCCTTGGGCATGCATCTGGCTACTTTTTGAGTTCAAGGTCCATCACCATACATGTGCACGGAGCTATTTTTAGCGCGCACACCCCCTAACAGCACGGATTGCCTAGGACAACCCCCCCACACTTGTGGACCAAACACCACATTTTTGTCAAATCCCCACCCAGACCAAAGAATGGAGCTAATTTGCAGCACCAAAATCGCACGTCTGGGCATACTTATGCAGTTTACCGAAAAATACGTCTTTTTTGTGACTAAAAAAAAAATATCAAATCAAATACGCATGGGTTGGGCCCAGGGAGTCAAAAATAACTTCCACAGGGTGGGAATATCAATGGGACCAATTTTCAGCTCATTCTGACCACGTATGTGAACAGTTATGTTCTTTTGTATGAAAAAAAAAAATGCACGAAAATACGGTTTTATTCCAAATGGCTGCACCAATCACAACCTTGCCCACCACCAAGTGGGGCAAACAAGGTGCCAGCAAGTTATTTATCATGCAAACTATCTTGGAATCAAAATTCAGGTCATTCTGAGCTAGACTGATGGCATAAACTAGTGTCCTCAACTGCCACCCCTCAACCCTAGTATAGACTGGCATGAGCTCAAACATAACCCTTTTCATCACCTGCCCACCACAAATCATCAGAATCCTAACATAGACGGCTGCCAATTGAGTTATACAAACAGCCACCAAATGCAGGATCAAGCTGAGCATGAGCCTTGAGTACTAGAGAGGTCATTCATAGCATGCAGCACCACACTATGGTAGCATAGTTGGCAATCTTCATTGGTAATAACAGAAATGTTTAGAGGCCCAAGCAACGTTCAATAGCAACAGAAACATGTGGGATTAGATGGGTGACTCGTACATGCTAGCCACACCCCACACCTCACCATGGTTGTAAACCATGCTCAACAATAAGGTGCATAAACAGCATGCTCATCTACACGTGCTATGCTGACTTAGAGTAGAGGATGATGCCTCAATCAACCAGCAATAATAACACAATGTTCTAACCCTGCAGGTTCACATCACCCCGTTCAAAAACCAACCAACAAAACAGAACTGTAAGCGCAAACACAAAATACAGCAAAGCCATAAGAGAAATGGCTTGCAGCCATCCTCATAAGCATGGCTAGCATCCTTGAGAGCACATTGATTGTGAAGCATAGTGGCTGTGATCCACAAATCTAAAGAGGACACACACGTAAGCATAGCTTACACATATACAAAGCATGGCCAGCAAGAGAAGTATAGCCACCTTGTTTCCCAGCACGTTGAGACGCACGGTTCATATGCTCGCCAGCTTGTTGCATGCCGCCCTCGAGGCATGCCGGGGTACGTGTTGAATATGCAATATAAGCACTCTGCCATCCAAATCCTTCCATATATCATTACATTAACGTAGCAGCTTACCTTGATATTACCCAATCCTAGACAGGATTTCAGAGCTTGCCACGCATAACGTAAGCGAATCGGTTGAAAGCTGCCGGAAAACTAGAGACGTGCATGCAGCAAGCGGCGAACAAAACAACGCACCCTTCCAGGAAACCGTGCTGAAAGCTTAGAATAAAGGGATTTCTAAACGCAATAGACTTCGGGGGTAACCACTGGATAATAGACGTACAATGGCATGCTATCTTTCCTGACAAGGCGCGCAAGAAATGCCAGCCACCCATGGACGGGTTGACAGCGCATAAAGCAGGACCTGGCGTTTTCTTTCCGAAAATGACGAGGAAAAGTAATAAAATAAAAGGTTCTTTAACATTTTCAATCTCCCCGTTAATGAACGTTGCTTTCTGCATCGCTAGGGACTAAGAACCTTTGTAATTATCGCTGTAGGCATGTATTGCTGCTTATTCGTTGCGGCAAGATTTCCGGGCCAGACCCCCTCGCAAACGCGGATGAAAAATGGCATCGATCTCGTCAATAATGCATCTTCGGCTACGCAAGATCATGATGAAACTTTGATTTGACGCATCTGCATAATTTTCTGCGGTCTTATTGCCATATTACTGCATTTATTACCTAACGCACGTCGCCATGGCCAACTTGGCGCAAGGGTTACGCGCATCGTGCACCACAATTTCACGTGCCGGGTACCGGCGCGATTTTTTTGGCGCGAAATAATTCCGGTGTGTCCGGACCCCTTAAGTTCCCTTCATTCTTGTCTTATGCGTCCACCGGTTTTTGTTTTGCCCCTGGCTTGGGTCGCCAGGGAGGGATGTAAGGGTAAGGCTAGCCTTTTTGGACATAAAGTGTTCCCATGGGTAAGGATGGCCAGTTGAGGGCCACTTCCCGATGTGCTCTACTTATTGTTTTAATAAAGAGTCTGGTTACCCTGGAGTTCCACGGTTAATAGAATCGGGGTTCTCTGAACATAGTTTCTTTATAGTGATACGGAAGGGGAGCCGCTGATGCTAGGTGAAATAGAGCTGGGTGATGTGATCGTAATAAGGTTGATTAGGCTTCTAGTGTACGAGTATTACGGATGATATGGCCTAATTGTTGCGGCCCATACCTTGACGGTGTGCTGAGTACCTTGACGACGGATTTCTGCGTCTAGGTTCTTCTAGCAGATCTGTGATTGCGGACGGGTTTGCAACAAGCAATATCTGAAGTAAAACTTGACGGCTAAAACTGTTTAGAGGCCGTTGCCGGATCTGGCCGTTGGTAGAGAGCCGTTGGCCTTGAAACACGATAAAAGCTTGCTCACCTAGCTCATGGCGGTCTCTTTTGTTTTCCCACCCGCCCTCCCTGTGTGTTGCCTGTTTGGGGGTAAGGCTAGCCTTTTTGGACATAAAGTGTTCCCATGGGTAAGGATGGCCAGTTGAGGGCCACTTCCCGATGTGCTCTACTTATTATGTTGTACAAAAACCAAGGTTCCCCTGACGACCACGCTGCAACTACCAAGGAGTCTGCATCCAGAGCGCCGCACGGTCCCAAGTTGTTCATGCGCATGATCCTCAACCGCCTTCGTTCTGCTCTCAATCGTTACCTAGGGGAAAGTCAAATGGGCTTTCGTCCTGGGCGCAGCACCATCATGGCCATCTCTGTCGCGCGTCGCCTCAAGATTCGAGGAAATCGCTCTCCTGCAACCTGGTGAGTTTCCCGTCATCCTGATCTTCGTCGACTTCAGCATCAAGGCTTTTGATTCTGTCCTCTGGGACGCTCTATGGGCTGTACTTGCTCGCGCGCTCGGGTCCCCACTCCCCTGATAACCGTCATCCGCACGCTGTATGATGAGGGGTCGACCACTTCGGTGCGCACTCAACACGGCTCAGTTACCCCGCCATGATGCCCACTGTGCACAGTCCGGCGTCTGGCAGGGTTGCGTCCTGTCGCCGTACCTCAGTGTTTATTATTGTGGTGGATTATGTTATGCACGCCGGCCAGGCACGTGCTCGCTTTGCTAGCATTGCAGGCCGTGCCCCTGGCCTAGTAGCGATCACGAACGAGCCTGGGGAAGGGGGGCCGACTAAAAAGCAGAATTTGCTAGCTGACCTCATTTATGCCGACGACATCACGCTCATCGAGATTAGCCGGAGTCTGCCCAACTTTGGCTGGACTGCCTGCATGGCGCTCGCGGCTCGCGGGCGGTTGGTCCGTAGAAATCAGCCCCAAAACGTAGGCCCTGGCCCTCGGCATGGCAGCGCCCCGACCCACATGCACTCCGCCTCTTAGACAACACCGAGATTAACTACCCTACTTCAGGCCGCTTCAAGCTGCTTGGCAGTTGGCTTCCCGATCCTGCGATCGGACGACCTGACCACACGGATCGGCATCATTGGCGTGGGCGCAACTCCTCCATGACCACCGCCGCTGGTGGTCGAGCATGCAACCCCGCCCTACCCCGGATGGTCAAGCATGACCTCTTCAAGGTGGCGTCGTCACTTCTGAAGATCCTGACTTACGGCGCCGAGATCTGGACACTGACGCAGGAGCTGGAGCAACGACTCAACGGCAACGTCACCAAGATGCTGCGCAAGGCGCCCTTAACATCGATGCGGCCCCTTTGGTTTGCACATTAGTTAGTTATGAGGGTTTGTACGCTGATTTGCCCTATGTTTCCCACATTATTAGGCACCTGTAGGCGCCTGGGCCTAGCCGGGCACGCACCTGCATGGCCCGCACAGATCAGGTATAGACACAGATTCAGATAGAATAGCTTGCACCAAGCCCGCCCAGCCTGGGCGATGTGTCCTCACCTGGCGTGCCCCAGGCCGCGCGCGGCAGGGCCGCCACCCGTGGACTTTTCGTGATAGACTCGGCATGGACATGTGCTACAGTACACTAGCTAGATGTGACGGGCTCACACCCGGGCAGCCTCCTGCATGGTTTATCTGTAATATGGAGGCAGATGGTACGCAAGGATAGATGGCAAGTAGTGATGAAGGAGACCACCCCCAAGTCTGTGGGGGCTCCACGTGTGACCGCGTATGGCATTCATAGATAGAGATTCGGGCCGCAGTGCCCACAAGTCCCTGTAACTAGGACCTACATAGCTTACACCGGCCATCCATTCCAGATCCCCGCCATGTTCCTCGCGGCTCCCACTGAGGACTTATGCTCACGTGACGCAGTCACGTGTCTATTAGTTAATTAATTAATTAATCTTCCACCCCATGACGGGCCCCCTTTGGGATCATTGGGCTCTGATAGATAACGGTGGTGCAGGTGCCCTTTGTGCATGCACCCAGAGTATAGGTGGCAGTTTACATTCCCCCACCTGCAGGAAGTAGCCCCGAGTGTATTATAGGCCATATGCCCCGTCTCAGGGATATGTGCTGCATATACTCCCGGTCGACGGAGTTATGTTCCTAATCATTTAATTAATTTATTGGTCTGGCCAGCCCCCAGCGGCTTGGCCAACCAGGGCAGCACATCCTGACCTGGCTAGCTGGCCCCAAGAACATTAGAAAGCTGGGTAAACCTGCATGCCATGAACTACATCCAGATGTTGCTGGCCGACCTAGTGGTCCCAGCTCACTTTTGAATACCGCATTCACTCGATCCCTCAGGCTCTCTTCGTTGGACTGCTATGCAGAACAAGAAGAGGTGGCAGAAGATTGTCCTGGCTCACACGCCAGCCCCGGTGTGGGCAAGCCGGCCCCTCCCCCCAAGCGGAAGGGGCGTACGTTTTGCTGAGTAGTGTAGTTGGGATTTTCTAGACTAGATAATTAAACTTTCTAGACTAGAAAATTACTTAATTAATTAATAGACACGTGACTGCGTCACGTGAGCATAAGTCCTCAGTGGGAGGGGAACATGGGATGGAATGGATTAATTCATTTAGGAACATAACTCCGTTGGGAGTATCTGTAGCACATAACCCTTGAGAAGCCTTGTCACGTCCGTGATCATTTACGTCCGTGCACTCAAGAAGTTACGCGATTGCCGTAATCGGAATCGTTACGTCCGACGTTTGGTTGGTTCCGATTCAGTATAGGCCGCAGGCTTTGTTCCTTGGGCCGGTGTGGAGCGCCGCGCCGGAAAGACCTGAATTTCTAGTGTGACAGTCTTAGGTGACCTGACTTAGGTTCGGGCGCAAGACTTTGGGGCGCAAAGCCTTGGTGGCTTGCGCAATATTCCGGTGCGTGACATTTGGCAGTTATGAATCTTTTGTATTGTCCAGACGGAATGATGTTCAGTCCATCTGACAAAGCTAGATACGCAGATCGTAGTGTGCGGTGTGCTGGCTCGCACGTGGCTGTCGAACAGACTTGCTCTGCATTTTGCTGGCAGTCTAACTGCACGTCAGGCGGCTTGCTGGCAAATGCGACAGCGCATGGATGCCGGGATTTTTGGAGGTATTTAGGAGCACAGCAGCGGCCATGGTGGTCGTTGTTCGCTCGTTACTCTCCCTCACAACTTGGTGTTGTCGTCAAGGGGTTTAATAGTGGAACAATCCGGAGCAGCCCCCGAGAGTGGTTGCAATGAGTAATTGTCATGAGATTGGTTGACGGAAGTGATAACTGTTTGGTTTCGTCAAGATGATGTGTGTATTGTGGGCGAGACTCGGGAAGGAACCCGGTCGTCGTTGGCCAGTGAGCCATAGCTGGGGTAAGCGGGATAGGTAGACAGGATAGGGGGCGCTAAAGGACACTGCCAGCCGTAAGCCAAGCGGAGCAGTGTGGCGTCACCCGAGGCCTGCTAGGTTATCAAGAACCGCTTAGCCTTATTTGGACAGTGACGCACAAGTACGACATTATACGACTAGACAACACTTGTATTCTTGTCGATGTCTTTTGAAATTAAATGTGAATGGTTTGGTTGCTTTCCAAATATGTAAAGCATCATGGTTTTATTCTACACCTGGCTGGCTACGGAATTGCCTGTCATGAGGTCGGCGGCCAAGTATGTCCGTGACCTGCATCACACTGGATTTTAACGAGCGAACAACCCATGATGGGTTCAGTCCGGCCAGCCTGGATGTTCCTCCTGCTTCACCCAGGGAAGCACAAGGAAAAGGTTATTGCTTAGCCTTCAAAAGCATCTGAAGAGGTTAGGCTTTTCCCGGTAAAAAGCCATCGAAGGGGTTATTGCTAAGCCTTTAAAAGCATGCATGTTAAGGTTGTTGCTGATCCTGGAAAAGCATCTTTGAGCAGCTGGATTTTTTTTTTTTGCTGCTGCCTGGAATGACGCCCTCTTTGGGCTTCCTTCTTTAGTGTGAGATGCCTTTCTTTCACTTTTTGCTCTCACGTTGTTGTGAGCTAAATAGTGGGGGGGGAGGTGGCATATCACACACATGATTACTGCTGATAGTGGATGCATTCAAGTAGCGGTAATGATCAGTCCAGGATATAATGGCACGCAAACGCGACAGCTGTCACGTCCGTGATCATTTACGTCCGTGCACTCAAGAAGTTACGCGATTGCCGTAATCGGAATCGTTACGTCCGACGTTTGGTTGGTTCCGATTCAGTATAGGCCGCAGGCTTTGTTCCTTGGGCCGGTGTGGAGCGCCGCGCCGGAAAGACCTGAATTTCTAGTGTGACAGTCTTAGGTGACCTGACTTAGGTTCGGGCGCAAGACTTTGGGGCGCAAAGCCTTGGTGGCTTGCGCAATATTCCGGTGCGTGACATTTGGCAGTTATGAATCTTTTGTATTGTCCAGACGGAATGATGTTCAGTCCATCTGACAAAGCTAGATACGCAGATCGTAGTGTGCGGTGTGCTGGCTCGCACGTGGCTGTCGAACAGACTTGCTCTGCATTTTGCTGGCAGTCTAACTGCACGTCAGGCGGCTTGCTGGCAAATGCGACAGCGCATGGATGCCGGGATTTTTGGAGGTATTTAGGAGCACAGCAGCGGCCATGGTGGTCGTTGTTCGCTCGTTACTCTCCCTCACAACTTGGTGTTGTCGTCAAGGGGTTTAATAGTGGAACAATCCGGAGCAGCCCCCGAGAGTGGTTGCAATGAGTAATTGTCATGAGATTGGTTGACGGAAGTGATAACTGTTTGGTTTCGTCAAGATGATGTGTGTATTGTGGGCGAGACTCGGGAAGGAACCCGGTCGTCGTTGGCCAGTGAGCCATAGCTGGGGTAAGCGGGATAGGTAGACAGGATAGGGGGCGCTAAAGGACACTGCCAGCCGTAAGCCAAGCGGAGCAGTGTGGCGTCACCCGAGGCCTGCTAGGTTATCAAGAACCGCTTAGCCTTATTTGGACAGTGACGCACAAGTACGACATTATACGACTAGACAACACTTGTATTCTTGTCGATGTCTTTTGAAATTAAATGTGAATGGTTTGGTTGCTTTCCAAATATATAAAGCATCATGGTTTTATTCTACACCTGGCTGGCTACGGAATTGCCTGTCATGAGGTCGGCGGCCAAGTATGTCCGTGACCTGCATCACACTGGATTTTAAGGTGGCATATCACACACATGATTACTGCTGATAGTGGATGCATTCAAGTAGCGGTAATGATCAGTCCAGGATATAATGGCACGCAAACGCGACAGCCTGGGCATATGGCCTATAATACATTCTAAGCTACTTCCTGCAAGGGTGGGAATGTAAACAACACTTGCTCTCGGTGCACTTAGTAGGGCACCTGCACCACCCAGAGTATCGGGCAACTACCAGCGCTATAAGGGGAGCCCGTCATAGGTGGGGAAGATCATCATGGCCAGTATACAAGAGCTAGGGCATGGCTTCTCAGCAGAGAGTGACTCCCTGCATGGGCACTGCATAATGAAATAAAGATAGGCATCATCTGGAGGGTGGCTCATCATAGGCCACACATGTACATGACTAAAAATGCTACTAGGCCTCAGGTGGTATAGTGCCTGTAGTAGGCGGGCATGTACAAGGCCACTGTCTAACTATTCTTATAGTGCTGTATTCCCCTAGGCTGGGGCGTCTGGGGTCCGACGCTGGGGCCGCGGTGGTCGAGGGCCGGGGTCGCGTGCCAGGGCTTGTGGCCGACGTAGATGGCCGCCCCCTTCCAGTACACCGGCTGGCCCGCCTTGGTCTGCCGGAGCTGGAGGTAGGTCGGCCATATAGCTCCCGTCGCCGTTGTTGTTGCTGCGCCAGGGTCAAGTCGTCGTCCACGGTGAAGGGATCGAGTGTTCTCGAGCCGCTTGCGGCGTTTGAGAAACGAAATCTTGTAATGTCTGATGGGCTCTCAAAGATGAGAAGAAGCGGAGGCGCCCCTGCCTTATACCCCGCGCACGGGGATTGAGGCGGTGGGCAGTCTGACAGCTTTTAAATCTCACCAAGAAGGCCCATGCGTGCAATGAGGATTTTGGTCTCAAACGCACGTGCAAGCTTCTCGGAATTCTCACCTTCCTCCATGTCAAAGTTCTTAAGTGTGGCGTTGAGGCTGCGCTTGGCGAGCTCGGCCTCCTCGCGGAGCTAGGTCAAGCGTCTGCCGCTGGAGCTGGGCTGCGACGGCGGAGGTGGTGGAGGTGGTGTGCTGCTTAAGCATGTCCGCTCAGGTCGCGATGGGAGGAGCATCGCCGGCCAGGCCAGCAGGGGCTGGCTTGGCGGCAATGTCCTTCACCGCCTGGGCGGTGAGGCCTGCGGTGCATGTTCTGCAGGACCGGCTCGATAGCGATGGCATATTGTCCTGAAGTCTGACGCTGCATGGTCGATGTCGCGGAGCTGGGCGGTGATGGATCGAGTCGGTGGAGGCGGAGGGGGGGGTGGAGCCGCGAGGATCGAGGGTGGCGGTGGCGGTGCATGCATGGGGATGGTGGGGAACTCAGCAGCCAGCGTGCCGCCCATTGCCGCCACATCTGTGGCAGCTAGGGGGGCTAGCTGCTCGAAAGCTTCCTTAAGGAGGGCGCGGACGATGGATCGATCTGTCGCAACGGTGGGGGGCGGTGGTGGGGGAGCCCAGATCTCGGCGTCGGAGCGCCCGAGGAGGGAGCAGAGGGCGAAGCGTTGGAGCTTGGGGCGATTCATGCGGGCAATTTGTGAGAGATCCTCGACGGGGTCGGCATGCTGGCCACCTGGCCAGCGGCCACGGTTGTGAGAGCACAGGTGCGAGCACAGGTCCATATAAGCGAGGCGTGGTTGCCGAAAAACAAGTCGTCCATGAATGACTCCTGCCGGGCTGCGTTTCCAGAAACCATATGCGTTGACGTCAAAGGCGATCTCGTCCCAGTGCGGCTCGGCAGGGCGACTGCGCTTGGGCTCAGGCGAGGCAGATGGCGAGGCAAGCCCGGGGGGCTGGGCGAGCACCAGTGCGCGACTAGTGTCAACGCTGCCTGCCGGACCTGATGGCGGAGCTGCACTGCCGGAGCTGCAGACGTATTTTCATTGCCGAGCGCAGCCGCCAGGCTGCGTTGCTTCAAGGCGCCTTTGTTCGCCGTATATGGCGTAATAGCGTCGGAAAATTATATCAGCACGTACGTGCGTCTTAGAAAGACGAAGCGATTGTGATAGTCACGACTAAATTCGGTGCTCAAACGTGAAAGTTATGAGCGCCGCCGTCAGCCATGGCTACCTCGTGGCGCGTGGATCTATCCTTGCGTGGAATGGATGGTGTCAGCTATCTAGGTCCTAGTTACAGGGGTGTGGGCACCGCGGCCCGAATCGCTATGAATGCCATACGCGGTCACACGCGGAGCCCCCACAGACTTGGGGGTGGTCTCCTTCATCCGACTACTTGCCATCTATCCTTGCGTACCATCTGCCTCCATATTACGATCTGATATTACAGACAAACCATGCAGGAGGCTGCCCGGGTGTGAGCCCGTCACGTCTAGTGTAGCACATGTCCATGCCGAGTCCGCTATCACGAAAAGTCCATGCGGGTGGCGGCCCGGCCGCGCGCGGCCTGGGGCACGCCAGTTGAGGACATATCGCCCAGGCTGGGCGGGCTTGGTGCCAGCTAGTCTATCTAGTGATGTATCTAGTCCTCACTATCTGCACGGGCCAGGTGCCCGCCTAGGCCCAGGCGCCTGTGCCTAATAATGTGGGAAACATAGGGCAAATCAGCGTACAAATCCTCATTACTAATGTGCAAAGCAAAGCCGGATGTTAAGGGCCTTGCGCAGCATCTTGGTGACGGTGCCGTCGAGTCGTTGCTCCAGCTCCTGCGTCAGTGTCCAGGTCTCAGCGCTGTAGGTCAGGATCGTCAGAATGACGACCTTGAAGAGGTCACGCTTGACGATCCGGGGTAGGGCGGGGTTGCTCCACCAGCGGCGGTGGTCATGGAGGTGCGCCCATGCACGCCACATGTGCCGATCCGTGTCGTCAGGTCGTCCTCGCAGTCGGGAAGCCAACTGCCGAGCAGCTTGAAGCGGCTAGACTAGATAGCTTAGAGTTAACTCAGTTCGATTATACGCGGCTTGATCGATCGCCCACCTCCACTCATCCAGCAAGGAATATGTGCTGGCATGATCTCCCATATTATGCAACGGAGTCATGTTATAATTTAATTTGCGTTACGTCCTACCCTGCATGCGCATTGGCGTTGCACATGGGATGGCTAGGAATTAATGCCCCGGTTGCATCACCCAAACATGGGTGTGGCTACATTATAGCTAGTCGATCTAGCCCGTACGTGCATGGGGGGCTTCCACAGCTGGTTGTTGACGATCAAGTCCCCGCCGGGCGTCTTAAGACCCCAAGAAGCCCAAGGTGTTCTGGAGGCCCGGCGGGGACTTGATCGTCAACAACCAGCTGTGGAAGCCCCCCATTGAGGCGGATTGCCCTTGAGGCGGAGGTACTCCGGCCACAGGTCGCGTCGCTGCTGCTGCTGCTGCTGCTGAGCGGGGGTCAGGTCGTCATCCAGCCTCCAGGGGACTGAGGTCGTGCAGGTTCCTGCGGCAAGAGATCGAGGAACCGCGTTGCTTATCCTCCATGGATATCTGAAGGTGAGCAGGACTGGTGGGGGTGTCGCCTTGTCCCATGCATGAGTGGGGAAGGCGGCCGTGCCCACGCAGTTCGATAGCTACTTTACCTACGAGTTCCAGTTGGGTATATAAGGATCTTGCTCCTGAGCTTGTCCTCAAGAGACTTGGCCCTCTCCCCGGGCTGCTGATCAATCGAAACGATGCAGCACCCCTCGGAATTGGCAGCGGGTGCGGTCAGTGTCCTCGCGCGCTTCTGCTTGGCGTGACCGATATGGCCACTAACGCATGGTATCAGTACATGGCTGGAGGCTCTAGTCGACGGCGTGCAACCTGCCACAAAGAGCACGGCATGATCGAGTGTTAACCTTATAGCGAGCAGATTAGGGATAATATTGGTATCTGCACCAACTCAGTGCCGGCCGCCGGCCAGCCATGGCCGGGCTGCTTTGTCCTCGCCTCGGAGGAGGACAACGACACACCCGAATTTTCCGCGCCCAATTAAAATTTCGCGCTGATACCGTCGGTACCCCCAGACCGTGACATTGTGGTGGACAATGCCCTCACCTCGTGCATGTGGAGGTGGCCATGGCGACGTGCGTTCCGTAAGAATCTGCCTAATCCGCCAAGCGCCAAGCGAAAAAGTTACGCCGATGGTTTAAAACGATGTTCGCGTGTTAGTATAATGTTCCATAGCCAGATATGCACTATCAAGGAGACAACCAGCTATGTATTATCTGAAAAGCCGCCGCCTTAATTTCATACAGATTTGCACGGGGGGCTAAGCTGAAAATCTGGCAGCAATAAATATTTTAGAATGCGTGCCTGCGACGGTAGAATTTAAGTTTTGTGGGTTATATTGATGCAGGAAGAAGCGTTTAGTAATGGCAACAATAAAAATAGCATAATCGCCTTCGATCTGCGGCGATTTCCCATCATTTCTGAAATGATATCCTTCAGACCTGCGATATCCGTGTCCAAGCCGTCCATGTATTTGACTGGCTTTTCTTGCCAGGGTAGGAAATAATGCCGGCCGTGGTACGTTCATTTGCCGCATGTCACCGCCCAGTCTGAAGGTACCACAAATTTTCCGGCGGGAAAATATTTGGTGCACCATGTCTCCTTACCACACGTGTCCTGTAGGCTGGAGTTGGCTCAATTCAAGTGAATTGCCGGAGCACACGGCAATGAATAAAACAGGCCAACAAATGACATGATGTCTTCCACTTGAACCGCCCTGCTGGAGGGTCTCATAACCTTTGGGGGTCATCAGGACATCAAACAACCTGGTCAGGTTGATCCTCATGCCGAGAGGCGCCACTTGGCGGCATGACGTGCCCATGGCCAACCCCATCCCCGTGCACCCAGTTGTCGCCTGGTGCCGGGTCCCTCGGTGCAACCGCATGCAGCGACACACCCTCCAGCTGCCGCTGCTCTTCGCCAGGTGGTGCCAGCCTTGACAACACGGCCGATAACCGGGCCGCCATCTCCACCACCTGCGCCTGCAACCCCCCCACCATCTGGGCGATCTGGACAGTCGGATTCTCTGGCATGGCTGGCTCGGCGACTGGCGCGAGGCCTTCATGACTCTTGGGGATGTCCGACATGTCTGCCCCCATCTCCCCACCAGTATCTTCCTCCAACCCCACTGTAGTGCACTCAGCACCTCCCACCTCGTCTATCTTGTTCGTTCCAAAGCGCCAGATCGCGTGGCGGGAGATCTCGGCCACCAATTCATGGTAGGAAGGGGAGCTCCCTTCCCTGTCCCTGGCGAATTCCCCACTAAATGCAGGCGATGTGCCTGTAAAGCCCTCCCAGTCCAGACTCCTCTCCAGGTCCATGCCTTCCTTCACCTCGGCGGCACCAGCCGGCCGCCCCATGTTACTTCCCACCTTCTCTGCCCTTCTCTGGCGCACGCCTCCTCTCCCCGCATCAATGCCGCTGCCGTGACCCCATGGCCGCTTGCCCTGGCCAGCCTTGGCCGCCCTCGGCGATCCAAACAGAACTTTGCGCGCCTTTGCCCGAAGATGCCGCGCGGCCAGGTCACCATCCCCCTCTGTGGAGTCCAAGTGTCGGACCGCATGGCCCCCTCCCCCTGAAGAGAGACTTGCCGCCTGCATCCCCCTCAGCAACAGCCTCGCGACCTCCTCTTCATCGAACGTGCAGCCGTTGATGACCAGCTGGGGCTCCCCGGCCCGGAGACAATGCTTCTGCTTTCCTTGTTGAGGTCTTACATTTCCCCACGATGAACGCGTACGCCAGACCCCTGGCAGAAACTTGGACAGAATCCGGGACGAGGCTGATGCCTGGCCTGTGGTTGGTTGGGGCGCGTCCAGGGTGTCGACTCGCACCCCGAGGACACCCTGGCCAGGGTGGACCTCGGGGCCTGCCCCTTTCACTTTACCATGGCCGGTGAGGTCATCGAGGGGGCCATCGGAAACGACGGTATCTTCCCCGATCCTGGCAAGTGCCAGCTTCTTGATCCTGCGGCCTGCTTTGGACACGTCATCAGGTTCAACAAACCCGTCCTCATCATTAGCGCTGTTCTCCTTACTCGAGCTGGTGTGATTGTCAATGTCGACGTCCTCCACCACAGTGGACAAGTTTCCGCTTTCTGCCGTAGGCGAAGCTCCCTCCTTCCTTGTTATACTATTATAAAACTGACTTCCAGCGGGACTGGAAGCCGCCCTGGCCTTGCCTCTCTGGCCTTTGCTCAGCACCGCGAGGGCGTTGAGCTTGGCAGCCACGGAGGCGTCACTGCGGGCATGCCCACCGTTGCAGGTGATGGCCGCCCAGCACTGCCGGGCAGCGTCTCGCAATACGTCGTGCATGTCCTGGGCAACGGTGGCGGAGGAGCGGGCACCCGAGCTCATGTGTTCCGAGAAGGCGTCGATGATGAATGCGATGAAGAAGTTGATGAGGATGAAGTACTGCGACGGGGAGCGGTCAGGGGAAATGATGCACAAGGACCGGATATCAAGGCGGTGTCAGGAGGATATGAGGATAAGCTCAGGGTCCTGGGAGGGAGATGTTGAGGCGATAAATATGGAGGGTAATAATTCATGAGATAAATAAGGGGATAAAATGAATAAGGAGGATAGTAAGATCGTCCTAACAAGGACGATCCATGTTAGGATGATACGAAAAAGCCACCCCCATCGGGGGGTACTACGGGAGGCGTTACGATACAACATTATCGCAAGCCAACCCCCTTTCAGGCCCGTAAATAGGGGGTTACCTTGCGAAGCCGTAGTAGCATTAGGGGGTTACCTTGCAAAGCCGTAGTAGCATTAGGGGGTTGCCTTGCGAAGCCGTAGTAGCATTATGGGGTTACCTTGCAAAGCCGTAGTAGCATTAGGGGGTTGCCTTGCAAAGCCGTAGCAGCATTAGGGGGTTACCTTGCGAAGCCGTAGTAGCATGATGTAAGGGTTGAGCTACTACACGGTAAGCCAAGTTATTAGGATGCATAGAGGGCACATACGAAGTTGAATGAGAAGATACTGCGGTGACATAGGAAAGACCACGCGATGATGCAAAACCAAAAAAAGCATCTAGGCTGAGAAGACGCAAGGATTATTTGACAACGAAGGATCTGCTGTTATTGCAACGGTGGATTCAGGAAGTCAACAATATCGCCTTGTAGGGCAGGTTCGTGAACGGGCCTTTAATGGCAGCCGTGGAACTGCCACTACAAATGAGCAAACGAAGGCTGCATGGCAAGCAAGAAAGGGCCAGTACACAAGCGAACAAGTCATGTTGATCTACAGTAATTGGGACCCGATTGCTTCGCAAAATGATACTTTGACTCTATCAGTTGCCAAAAGGCAAGCGCGGGACCTCTTACTCATGCCTTAAACAACATGGGTGCTTGAGGGAACTGGCGGTAGGTAGGCAGCTGGGCCCATGCAAGCCGGTGGGCGGGCAGGCAACAGCAGGCCGAAGCTGGCAGCGGTGGCGGGCCAGCGGGTGGGCGGGCCAGCGGGTGGGCGGGCAGGTGGGCGGAACGAGCTGGCATTCCGAGCGCTAAAGGCTCCTTGCATCACAAATGTGCTACTAAACAGATATTACGCGTCTGTTGCCCTCTCATATACTGAAACATGCCTTCCTGCACAGGATATCCCGTTCCAACCCCGCTCCCTCCCCTCCTTTCTTTCTGATCTGGTCCCCTCCCTCGAAGCATCTCGTTCTTGTAAGCACGGCAGCATAAGCATTGCAAGTCCTTCCTATCTCACGTACGCAACAATATAATCATAACCGCAACCGCAACCGCCACCGCCACCGCCACCGCCACCGCCACCCGCTACCGCAGCGGCACCCGCACCCGCACCCGCAGCCGCAACCGCAGCCGCAGCCGCAGCCGCAGCCGCAGCCGCAGCCGCAGCCGCAGCCGCAGCCGCAAGCGCAAGCGCAAGCGCAAGCGCAAGCGCAAGCGCAAGCGCAAGCGCAACCGCAGCCGCAACAGCAACCGCAGCCGCAATCGCAGCCGCAACCGCAACCGCAGCCGCACAACTGCAACCGCAGCTGCAACCGCAGCCTCAGCCGCAGCCGCAGCCGCAGCCGCAGCCGCAGTCGCAGCCGCCACCGCCACCGCCACCGCCACCGCCACCGCCACCGCCACCGCCACCGCCACCGCCACCGCAATGGCACTCGCACTCGCAATTCGCACTCGCACTCGCACTCGCACTCGCACTCGCACTCGCACTCGCACTCGCACTCGCACTCGCACTCGCACTCGCACTCGCACTCGCACTCGCAACTGCAATCGCACGCTAACGCAATCGCCATCACAATCACAATCATAACCGTGACCGCGACCGCGATCGCGACCGCGACCGCGACCGCGACCGCGACCGCGACCGCGACCGCGACCGCGACCGCGACCGCGACCGTGACCGTGACCATGACCGTGACCATGACCGTGACCGTGACCGTGACCATAACCAAAGTCATAATCGTGATCGTGATCGTGATCGTGATCGTGATCGTGCTGCTGCTGCTGCTGCTGCTGCTGCTGCTGCTGAAGAAGAAGAAGAAGAAGAAGAAGAAGAAGAAGAAGAAGAAGAAGAAGAAGAAGAAGAAGAAGAAGAAGAAGAAGAAGAAGAAGAAGAAGAAGAAGAAGAAGAAGAAGAAGAAGAAGAAGAAGAAGAAGAAGAAGAAGAAGAAGAAGAAGAAGAAGAAGAAGAAGAATGAGAATATGAAGAAGAAGAAGATAAGAGACACACCCACATACATTAGAACACCGCGATCACAATCGTGGCCCCGTGCTCAACAACAGCAGCAGGAATTGTGTTTTGCCCTTACTGTGCTTTGGAATTGTACATTCTAGCACTTGACCCGCCCTGGCTTTCCTCCTTCTCACCCCTTTTGCCGTCAGCATCCCACCCCTAAATCCTCAACTATTTTTCTCCCTGTAGTCACATTATATCCTCTCCCCATATCCTTCCCTGGCATCCACCTTGAATCTTCTACTCTCCCGATAGTCACATATCTCCTCTCCCTACACCCTTCCATGAAATCCTCTACCTAAATCCCCCC
Source organism: Mesostigma viride (assembly GCA_009746045.1). Taxonomy (NCBI): domain Eukaryota; kingdom Viridiplantae; phylum Streptophyta; class Mesostigmatophyceae; order Mesostigmatales; family Mesostigmataceae; genus Mesostigma; species Mesostigma viride. The sequence goes on along the minus strand of RPFO01000090.1, from coordinate 1,751,649 downwards.
TGTGATGTACCATTCTTCTCATATTCGCATCATCTCCTCTCCCTATACCCTTCCACTGTGTCCACAGGTGGCGTTTGCCCTGCCAAATTCCGAATGCTGAGAAGCATGGTTCAACAAGCAGCCTGCAGCTGGCAGTAGGGTTTTGCACCCTGTGCCATCCACCAACCTTACCATAATAATTGTGTAGAGCCTGGTGGGGACAGGGAGTCCACATGTGCAGGCGTGGGTTCCAAGTCCGTCACAACGCCCAGCAACCACGGAGAGAGAGCAAGGAGTACTCGCAGCGGCCACGGATGCCAAGTCCACCACAGCGAATAAGATTCAGAGAGAACAGAATTAGCGGCAGTGGGCATGGCATCCGATAACGGAGCAAAAACCAATACAGTGAGCACGGTATGTTGGGACTTGTCAATGGGGATGGGGACATGCCCCGACAGCTGTGTGGAAATCCAGGAAGCTTGTCTTCGCAGTAAGTGCCGAGCAGCAAGTTGCGAGGCCTGGCGTCAAGGTCGCGACATTTTGGTGCATGATCTGTCCAATGCTTTCATGCGGGATAGATTTGTCACCACAAGACTTGAAGAATACAAACCCAACTGATAAACCGGGCTCATACTCGACGCGATGATGTGGAACATTGGTATGCATGGTCTGCCAGAAAAGCGAGGAAAGCTCTATGCTGATTCCCCCAATTCTGTTCCTTGACAAGAAATAGCAGGGCAGCCAGCCCAATAATGAGGAAAAAGACATCTCAGCCATATTGCAAGGACTAGCCACCAAAAATATCTCACAGAAGCGTTCCCAAAAGAGATAAACCGGATTCTGGTAGCGGGAGGGAGCGGGGGAAGGACGGGGGGGGGGGGGAGGGGGGGGCGGCGGGCGGGCGGGCGGGAGGGCGTGCGGGCGTGAGGGCGTGCGGGCGGGCGGGCGTGCGTGCGGGAGGGAAGGCAGGGGATGGGATGGGAAGGGAAGGGAAGGGAAGGGAAGGGAGGGGAGGGGAGGGGAGGGGAGGGGAGGGGAGGGGAGGGGAGGGGAGGGGAGGGGAGGGGGGGGGAGGGGAGGGGAGGGGAGGGGAGGGGAGGGGAGGGGAGGGGAGGGGAGGGGAGGGGAGGGGAGGGGAGGGGAGGGGAGGGGAGGGGAGGGGAGGGGAGGGAGGAGGGAGGGGAGGGGAGGGGAGGTTAAAACAGGACAGGATAGGATCGGAAAGTAGAGGGGGGGGGGGGGGGGGGGGGGGGAAGAAAAGAGCACACCCACCAGAAAAAGATCCAGGCCACAGTTAGCTGAAGGCCATGCAGATCCATCAGCTTTTCGTTGATGTTGACCTCGCCCACGACCATGAGGAAGCAGGTGTTGAACGAGTCAAGCAGTGTGGAAAACTCGCCCAGGGCGGTGCCAAAACAGCTGCAGGAATTGAACAACAAAACAGGATGTATGGGAGTGGATAGGACCAAGGAGAGAGTAGTATAAGAACTTGATTAGGGACATGTAAAATGAGCTGCATGCATTAAAGGACAGACAAGGATGGACACCAGCAGATAAGAGAACTAAACCAGGATGGTGCCAAGAGAGCTGCGGAGATAAGAGCACGCACTCTGGGATGGAGCATGTCAAGTAATCTGTTGCTGGTGCATTCTTATCTGCCGCTATTTAATGTGTGCTGCTCTCTCGGCATAGTCCTGGAGCAATTAAGAACCCTAGCCAGATGAATGCCGGAGGCATACACATCAAACAAGGACACTGACACACCAACCAACATTCGGAATGCCACTACGGCTTCGCGAGGTAACCCCCTATCTGAAAGAGGGTTGGCTTGCGATAATGTTGCATGCCACGGATGGATCTATTCCAGGAAAACGGGCTGTGCAACATCGCAAGCGTAACGTGGGCCGCGATAAGGACAAAGCGTGCTTTTGCGGTGCGATTGCTCCCTAACCGCTTGGGGACGCTGGGCAGGGCCAAAGATATGGCATGCTTCCCTTCTTAAAAAAAAAATTCAAGCAGCAGGCCTACTTGATTGTTTGGTACAAGAGGCCAAATAGCATTCGATGCCAGACTGGCCATGGCGATGGATGGATGGATGGATGGATGGATGGATGGATGGATGGATGGATGGATGGATGGATGGATGGATGGATGGATGGATGGATGGATGGATGGATGGATGGATGGATGGATGGATGGATGGATGGATGGATGGATGGATGGATGGATGGATGGATGGATGGTGGGTGGGTGGGTGGGTGGGTGGGTGGGTGGGTGGATGAATGGATGAATGGATGAATGGATGGATGGATGGATGGATGGATGGATCGATGGATGGATGGATGGATGGATGGATGGATGGACGGACGGACGGACGGACGGACGGACGGACGGACGGACGGACGGACGGACGGACGGACGGACGGACGGACGGACGGACGGACGGACGGACGGACGGACGGACGGACGGACGGACGGACGGACGGACGGACGGACGGACGGACGGACGGACGGACGGACGGACGGACGGACGGACGGACGGACGGACGGACGGACGGACGGACGGATGGATGGATGGATGGATGGATGGATGGATGGATGGATGGATGGATGGATGGATGGATGGATGGATGGATGGATGGATGGATGGATGGTGGGTGGGTGGATGGATGGATGGATGAATGGATGAATGGATGAATGGATGAATTGATGGATGGATGAATGGATGGATGGATGGATGGATGGATGGATGGATGGATGGATGGATGAATGGATGGATGGATGGATGGATGGATGGATGGATGGATGGATGGATGGATGGATGGATGGATGGATGGATGGATGGATGGATGGATGGATGGATGGATGGATGGATGGATGGATGGATGGATGGATGGATGGATGGATGGATGGATGGATGGTGGGACGGGCGGGCGGGCGGGCGGGCGGGCGGCGGGCGGGCGGGCGGGCGGGCGGGCGGGCGGGCGGGCGGGCGGGCGGGCGGGCGGGCGGGCGGGCGGGCGCGCGGGCAGGCAGGCAGGCAGGCAGGCAGGCAGGCAGGCAGGCAGGCAGGCAGGCAGGCAGGCAGGCAGGCAGGCAGGCAGGCAGGCAGGCAGGCAGGCAGGCAGGCAGGCAGGCAGGCAGGCAGGCAGGCAGGCAGGCAGGCAGGCAGGCAGGCAGGCAGGCAGGCAGGCAGGCAGGCAGGCAGGCAGGCATGCATGGACCCTAAATCCTAAACCCAAACCCCAACCCCTGAAACAGACAGACATCAGCCTGGGTATGAGGGGCTTCCTTGATAGTATACCTTCATAGTAGTATAAAGCTAACCTTGATATACAGCTAACCTTTACATACAGCTAACCCTTGATATACAGCTAACCTTAATAGTAGTATACAGCTAACCTTGGTATACAGCTAAATTTAATATAAACAGCCAACCTTGGTATACAGCTAAATTTAATATATCCAGCTAACCGTAATAAACAGCAAACCTTAATATACAGCTAACCTTGATATACAGCCGACCTTAATATACAGCTAACCTTGATATACAGCAAATCTTGGTATACAGCTAACCTTAATATACAGCTAACCTACATACATAGCATATCTTTACATATAGCAAACCTTACTACACCTCTTCTCACGGTGTTTAACTCACATGTGTGCCATGATCGCAAAGCAGACAAACATGACCCCGGCGACCAGCAGGTAGTGCGCGATGTCGTTCAACGCGCGGGCGAGCGTGTGGGTAATGATGCCCAGCCGTGGCTGGAAGTCGGTCAGCTTAAGCACGCGCATCATCATCATCAGCAGGTTGAGCGCCGTCAGGAAGCTGTACAACTCGATAGAGCTGGAGATGTCCTTGACCTGCTCAGATTGTGCGTAGATAAGGCAGACCAATTGTGCATAGATAAGACAGATTGTGCATAGATAAGGCAGATTGTGCGTAGATAAGGCAGATTGTGCGTAGATAAGGCAGGCCAATGGACAAAAACGGTCAAACTGGTGCTCAGGAGGCTACAATAGAAAGGTCAAGAGAGAGGGAGACGTCATTGACCTGTTTGGCTTGGATGCAAATGCAAGACCAGGGTTTGCATGCACTTAACTAGCACGAGCTCAATAACATATTCTTATTGTTAGTATTACTACTACCTCTGGGTAAAAAAAACATCTACCAAGGCACTTTGTTCTGAAAACTTCAAATTTGCGATGTGGGCCAGCATGCATTTTGAGAAACGTAAGACATGGGTGGCCCAACAAACTAGGTATTCTTACCAGGTATTCTTTAAAGTCCTATTTTGGGTCCAAGGGCTGCCAGCATTAGACATTTGGAGCACCTTTAAAAATGTACCTCAGAAAGTTTGGGGGTAAAGGTCACATTTTTTGGGGTGGTTGTGGTAAATCAACGCAAATGAGAAATCGGACGATTTGGTCCATCCAGATGAACTGGGTTAGTACAAGTACATCGTACCGGATCTCGGATACACGCAATAGGCCGGTCACACCAGGAAATTCACGAAAATGAGCAGGAATGCCGTGCGGCGATGAAAAAGCGAATTTGCTGATGGGCTGGCTATGGAGTTCATGTTTGTCAGCGTTGATTGTGATGCTGAGTTGATAGAATACTTGTTGAGACACAGTTGCGCCTGAAAACTGGTCTGGTTTGCGGGGGCGTAGCCGTTGCTTATTTAAAGGTTGGTTTTACCTGATAATACCTGCTTTATCTTCGCAGCAGCCGTCTGCTGGGCGTCATATTTTATTCCGCGGTTTTCCTTGTGGAATACGATGTTCTACGATATGGGTTTTCTTTAGCAATGCATTCAAGGTTACTGGGCGTAAAATGGCAGCCTATGGAGGACAAAGTCAGTGGTCCGGTAGTGCAAGGTCGCTGCAGGGAGCCTGAGAGCTGCTGTGACTGCAGCGGACAGGCCTACGAGGCCATGGTTGAGCTAGTAATGCAGCAGTGCGCGCGGTAGAAGTTTTTTGGACCCGGAGGTATAACTATTATTGTTGTTATTATCAGCAGCAGCATTATCAATATTATTATTGCTGCTATCGTGAGTGGGAGGGAGGGGGAGGGGGAGGGGGGGGGGGGCCTTGTTCGGTGGTGTCATTGTCTGAGCGTACGCACGCATGGGAGACTACAAGGCCAGCATTTTGTGAGCGCCCAACAAGCCAAGGGTTTGAACTACACAACACTGTCTTGTTCACTCTTGTGTACTGATGGACTTCACCAGTGAATTAGGGGCATGCAAGTATACTAGGCACCAGGGGTTGCGTGCTTTTGGTAAGAAAGCAGTAACACATAGACTAAGCAAGAAAAAGTTTGATAACACAATAGCAGTAGCACTCTGCTATGCGAGGTGCTTGGCCTGTTGAATGGGAGCGAGCATACATGGGCCCTGATAAAATTCATAGCAGTAAATATAGTAGTACATATTTATTTACATATAAATAGATATTTGTTTATATATAAATATGGAATACTTCCTGCGACCATGCCAGGTAATAAAAAAATGGAAATTCGCCAGATTGGGTTGGCACACGTAGCTGAAAGATGGGGAGAGGGAAAGGAACATAGGCGCCTCGTGGCCATAAACAGAATCCTGCTGATGCCCACAAAGGGGGTTGATAAGGGGGATGCCGCTCTGTCCATCTGACTCCTGACTATGCAACCTTCAGTCACCATCTCAGACATCTCCCCATCTCGGCATCCTTGTTGGCAAAGCCCAGCATCTGTAACACCTCGCCCGCACCTATCGTTTTAATTTTCTTTTACTTGTTATCCAATTATTTTTCGCGCCTATTCTGTCATTCCAAACAAATATTGCCGCGTTATTGTTTGCTTCTTCCAGCCCTTCTGCCACATCTTGCTGCCACACCAGCATCAACAACGCTCCCCTGTACAGCCTCAAATGCCCCCAGCAGCACGCGCATGCCAGCACCACAGTTCACCAATCCCAGAATCTCTTCCGCCACCTGCTTCAAAATAAGGCAACTGTACCCAGCATTAAAAGAAGGCACCCCTACCGTCTCAAACGTCTCCAGCAGCAGCCGCATCTCGTACATGGTTTGAACACGATATCCACAGCAGACAACCGCCCTAGGCAACAACCCGTGCACTCACCGTCTCAAAGGTCTCCAGTAGCTGCTGCATGTCGGCCCCCTCATGTGAGAACTCGAGCGTCTTGGCCAGCCGCTCCTCGTCCGACTCGAACACTGACCGATACGGCGCGTAGCTAAGCCAGATGTTGAAGGGCCCGTGGTACTTGACCAGAAAGCGGGCCCAGAGCGCGATGCACACATAGAAGAGGGAGATTGAGGCCAGATCGATGAGGTTGGCGATGTCGGCGAGGTAGTGGTAGATTCCCCTATTCGCAGCGCACGCCAGTACCTGCTGCAGCTCGAAGAACGTGCCTGCAGGGAAGAGGGGGGCGTCCACGGAAGCCTTGCACAGCAGGGTCAGCCACCGAAGCTTGCAGTTGTCTAGTCGCACCCACGGTCCATGCGAAAATATTTTTAGTAGTACATGAAATCCGCTGTGGCATCTGATGTCGATGCTAGGGGCTGGTCGAGCACCCAATAATGCGGCAGGTCATGGTATCATGAGAGCTATAAGAGGCGACAACGGTGAGACTAGGTACAACGAGCTCTCGTGAGTTTAGCAACCCCCACCCCCCTGCGATGGCCAGCCCTTGCATCCATGATGCTGAGACAAGTCCGTTTCACACACTATGCAATGGACACCTCTCCGTTTGACAACACGACCAAAGTGCAGTCTCCCTCAGCACCCGCGGCTTTGTTGTAAACGACGCTTTTACAGGTGTATAAAGCGCATAAACGCATAAGAGCCCCGCAATGCGTGTGAGCACCATGAGCACGAGCAGCACCTCCGGCATCAACAGCAACACTATAGGTGTAATGAGCACCAGTATTCACGATCGCAACAATCGACCCCCACCTGCGAGCACCATGAGCACGAGCAGCACTTCCCCCACGCCGCGCACCCGCTCCGCCGGCGTGTTGTACATGTCGAGGGAAAAGGTCTGGACAGTGGACGTGATGGCGATGACACCGCCCGGCTGGCGGCGGAAGCGCACCACCAGCATCCCGAAGTACTCGAGGACGCCGTTGTACGTCACGAACTGCAGAGAGATGTCACAAGGTCAGAAGCATGAGCCATGGCTGGTCACGCAACGGCAGGGCAAGGATGCCGCGGCATGTCAGGGTCTGGTGGGCACGCGGTGTACGGGGAGAAACGACAACCAGGAGATATCAGATGTACCAAAGGGAGAGAGGGTGATGTCTTATGATCAGCTTTATTTTAGATATGGATATTATCTTGCTGCAAGGATGCTGTCTACGTGAAGGCTTGAAGAGCATGAGCGAGAGGAAGGCAAATAATCGGGATTCTAGCCAGCGGTTTCAAGGGATGATACTAAGGTACACGTCTGACCAGGGTGGGGGAGAGAAATCCGAGGAAAACGTGTCTTATCAGTCCATTGAGAACATAAAAGTAAGAGAACACTTAGGTGTTTTGAAAAACATTGGAACCAAAATTAACGCTCTGTCAGAACCGGCATGGCTAGCCGTTGTTCGGATCCCTGTTGGTAGAAGATATAGATGATCATCATAGCCACGTGGCTGACCATTCACATGCCAGAGGCTTACCCATGACTGGCCACATCTTGTATCCTCCGTCCCCTTGCGGAAGTATTATTGGCCATGTTGACCAAATCGTCCTCGCCCGCCAGCCAAGCTAGACAGTCCACGAAAACTGAGCGAAAGCCTGCCAGGTTGACTCCCCTCCCCCTCCCCCTCCCCTCCCCTCCTCCCCTCCCTCCCTCCCCCTCCCCCTCCCCCTCCCCCTCCCCTCCCCCTCCCCCTCCCCTCCCCTCCCCCTCCCTCCCCCTCCCCTCCCCCTCCCTCCCCTCCCCTCCCCTCCCCCTCCCCCTCCCCTCCCCCTCCCCCTCCCCCTCTCCCTCCCCGTCTCCCTCCCCTCCCCTCCCCCTCCCCCTCCCCTCCCCCTCCCCTCCCTCCCCCTCCCCTCCCCTCCCCTCCCCCTCCCCTCCCCCTCCCTCCCCTCCCTCCCCCTCCCCCTCCCCCTCCCCCTCCCCCTCCCCCTCCCCTCCCCTCCCCCTCCCCTCCCCCTCCCCTCCCCCCCTCCCCTCCCCCTCCCCCTCCCCTCCCCTCCCCTCCCCCTCCCCCCCTCCCCCTCCCCCAAAAGAAACCGACCACCACCCACACGCCGCCAGTCTCAATCCACTCGTTGCAATCTAAGTTCAGAATGCACCTTCAACTCCACCTCCAAGGAGGCCGCGCCTGCGCAAAGTGCCTCCAAAACAACCACGCTTCCTGCAGGATCAAACCCGTGAACCGGCCCTAACTGCTTCAACCCGTGTATGGTACCCATATGCTCTATCCCGCCATCAAGAATGCAGATCAACTTGGCAAGCTGCCATGGGAATCCTGTCGTCAAAGTGCGCATGGGAACTTGGACGCACCTCCACATCCACCTCAAGCTCGTCAGTCTCCACATCCAATACGGACACTACTTTGACGGCACTCCCCCACGCGTTCGCCTAAGCTGTAACCGTGCTATTTTGGGGATCCGAACACACCTCCACCTCGACCTCCTCGGTGGCCGCATCCAGGTAAAAGGCCTCCTTGATGTACTTCAGCAGCGACAGGGCCTCAGGCTGGCTCGCGCTCATGTCAACAAAGACAGGGAAAATGTCCCTGCCGCCGTGGCTGACCGGGAAAAAAACTGGGAGGGGTGGGAAAAGGGCACAAACATTAATTGCCATGATGTCTCGATTCTGCACGTTTAGTCAAAGTGCGTGTATCGATACTGGATGGGACAGGTGGCACGAGGATGGCACATGGGGCACCGGCAGCCGCAACGCGTTTGGCAAGCAGAGGATCCGGTGAGTGATTCAGCGGAAGAGCCGCTCGTGGCTGAATGATGCCCATGCCTTAACGGTCACTTATCCTGTGTAATCGTTGGTCAAGCAAGCTGTTGTTGGCCACTGTAGTAAGCAGTGCAGGCAGCACCAACCGTAGCGCATTGCACTGCGCTGCACTGCACTGCACTGCACTCATCCACAAGCACGGGCGAAGGGCACCACATATTGTCTCCAGACCAGATGAAATGATTCTGGAGCCACCGAGGCATGGCACAGGCAGGACAAGCATCCTTGGTCACTCTAGCCAGCCATCACTGGTCACTGTGGCCAGCCTGACAGCCAGCCGCGGTGTATGGATCAAATGTGGGGACATGCCGCAGAAAGGTCCATTCCCGGGGGGGGGGAAGCTGATGTGCGACCTTCATAAATACTGACAACACAGATGATCACCCAAGCATGGACAAGGCACCTGGCTTTTTCCCCCCTAAGGTGACAGGACAGTCAATGGTCCATTTACCGCACGAAATGCCGATATCAAGGCCTAAGAGAAACGTCCCTTCCTGGCGAGTACTTAGAAGACGCATGACAGCAAATAAATGGAACGTGTTTTGCGTTCCGTCGCTCCATTGCGCATGCCCTAGAACAAGGGGGGATTAACGGCTGTCAGGCAGATCAAGCTTGCGCAAGGTTCTTACATTGAGAACACGGTCCCCTTTGTCTGAGAGCCTGCCATCGACCCGATGCGGTGTCTTACTGCCTCACAAAGGGCCACCCCAAGAGGACACGCGAACGGAATGACATGCGTGTCTCTGCTTAAATTTTCTCACCAATCGCGGCGACTGTGGCAGAAACAACGAGCGGGTCTTACCACATAGGGCTACTACATGACAAGCCAACTCTGGGGCACGCACCAAACGGCACTTGCTGGTCGGACACCTGGTCGCGTGTGAAGAACTCAGCCGTGCGATTGACAAGTGTGGGAACAAACAAGGCCGACTCTCTCAGGAAGTGGGGGCTGCCCATAAAAACAACGGACAAAGCATCCAGAATAAATCAAGGGAAAAAAAAAAAGAAACCACGAATGTCTCAACACAAGGCGTTGTCGCAACAGGCCCATTTGCCAGACATGGGTCAGCCAGCATGGTTGAAACTATTCGGGCTTGGAACTAGATATGTACTACTAGTGGATATAACACTACCATATATAATACTAGTATTGTCAAAATATTTCCGGGCGTACTAGGCACTACATAAATGACCTGTTTGGTTACAGCGGCCGCATCCCTACCGGCTCTGGCCCCCCCCCTGTGAACCATCACCGCGTCACCCCCCCACTCCACCCCTCACACACGCATGCACACCGTCCCGTGCAGTTTACCCCTCCCTTCCAGCCAACCGCAAATGAATATTTACCCACACCAGCCGCGCCTGGTGCCAACCCTTCCCTTTCCCCCAAGCTACCAGCCACACAGAGCCCTAGTGCTACTTTGCCTGGCATGGGCTCTCTTGCCCCCCACCGATTTTTCCGCAGCCCTAACTGGTGAAGGAAAGAAAACCTGAGCATTCGCGTACCACCAGTACGCAAACCATCAGGAACAAAGCCAAGAAAGCACCGTCCCTTGAAATATGAGCCCCACAAAGCTGACATCCTTCCCTGACTTTCCAAGGTTCTTGCCCGCCAAAGGACCCAAATATTGGAGTCAAGGTTTCTGGAATGACATAAAACTCACTTTGCACCAAATGGCTTGGCACGACCAGCCCTGTCAAACCCGAGGTTAAACAACCAACGGAACCTCTCCCCCAGCGGCGCCTCCTGGACCGGCGTCCTCTGCTGCTTGATCAGTATGCCCCCGATGATACGGTTCGTGACCCCCACCATCCGCCACCGCAAATCCTCCGTCGTGCTGATTCCCGTGGGCTCGGGCGGCAGGCTGTTAGCTGTGAGGTTGCCAGCTGTCTCATTGTAGATAAGCCCGAAGGGTGCGCTTTCCATGTCCGGAACCCTGAAACCAAAGTGGAACAGCTGCCCCTCCGGTTGCACCGGGTGGCTGGTGTTGGAGGGACAGTAGTACTCGCCTTCTGCGGAGTTTGGGAGCAGTGTGCGGGAGGGATGGCGAGGGGCGCAAGGGGAAGAAGCAGCACGGGCCAAGGCTCAGCTCTTGAAAAACAGCAAATATTCTTGTACAGATCATACACAGCGGGAGATGTGGATGGGCACAACCCGGTGGGCCCCACTCAACTGTCGCAGCTGAGAAAGGCACTAAGTCCGTGGAGCCCCGCGGCACTGCATTTACTGTCCAGGGAGCAGATGCCAGGGGTCATATAACAGGCTGGCTCGTCGACGCATTGCAAGCAACCACCAGAATGGGCGGTTGGATCTGGCTGTGATCTAGCGAACGGTGGCTGACATAGTGACCATGGCTCTGGCTCTGTGTAGCTGTGCCAGTAAATGCTGGCTGGTGCTTGGATCAGGCTGTAGGAATGCACAAGGTTGCGCCTCTACCTGGGTAGCTTTCATGGTCGGGAGCATGAATGCCGTCAGTAGCTACACAGCATTCATGGCTGGCAACACAGAATTGAGCCAAAACCTATCGGTTTTCCTCCCCAAAACACACTGCCTCGAAGCTAGCACGACCTTAGCACACTAGCAGAGAGACTGGATGCACTAGACGCGGTGGCAAAAGCGTGGCCGCGGCAAGTGCAGCCCACGGCGAGCGTGCTTCTCCCTCACCGTGTCCGCCACCAATTCTGGGTGCCGAACAACATTGGGGCATTGGGTGGGACGATCCCACGCATATGACCTCACGTTTCCTATCGCGCATCCCACATTCAGACAGGGCCTTACACTTTCTATCTCATTCAAGCGCTGATTTCTATCTTATTTTAGCGGTGATTTCTATCTTATTTTTGCGCTAATTCTACCTTATCCAAGCGCTTATTCTATCTTTTGCAAGCGCTAAGCCCATCTTTTGAAAGCACTGCGGATGCGAGATCTTCTCAAGCCACATGACAGAGGCCTTACCACTTGCCCAGGGACCCATGCCAAGGCCTCGGAAGTGCTTACAGCCCCAGCCTTAGTTTTGCAATAGCATCCGCGGCAGCTCAAGGTAGAGGCCTTCCATGCAAAAGGGCCGGACCTCTCCACCTTCCCCACCGCCCCCCTTCAACATACGGAGAAAAAGATTAGGACAAGGTGGCCCCCTTAGTCTTATATGTCGTAGTCCCCTCATATAAAGCCGGGAGGCACGGCGTGTTTGACAATTTAAGAGGTAGTGATTCTTGATCATTAGGACCGCGACTTGTCCAAAAATCCAATTCTGCTGCCGCACTGCCGGTATCGGTGGTTCTACGCGATCAACTACTTTTCGAACTCGAGCATTGGGGATACGGTGGGCCAACCGGGGGGGGGCTCGCTGCGCGAGGCGCCCAACGCGCCAACAGGTGCGCGCCCGCTGAAGGCGGGCTTCCCTGCGCTGAAGGCACATGCAGAATAGCCGCGACCCAGGCGCCAAGCGCCCGACCGTTCCTACTTGGATCTGACAGCCAGGATCCACACACTCGATGGGTTCCTTACTCTTGCCAAGTTTCCACGGGATCCTCCAGCGGCACGATCTGCAGGATCCGCATGTGCTGACGCTGAATCGCCTATACTATAGGCCTACAACCAGAATCCCTACAGGATCTGCCCCCTGGATTGCCTAGATTATTGTAGGGGCACAAGCCCTACAGGATGCGCGTGCACCGTACGACAGGATCCGTTCCCTGCAGTCCCGTCTTTTAAGCAGCTGACGTCGGGGCACAAGCCCGACACGAGAGTCTGGTACTACTTTAGGATGCGGAAAAAGATCGGAATAGGAACACGCTATAGACTATCTGCTGCCCATGTGCGGCGTGGGGATCCACAACAACATTAACTAGGAGCACAGCCATTTTGAGGCCATGCTTCTGGGGAGAAAAACATACCCACGATGCCACCCAAACCGAGCAGCGTGCAACTTGGGGAAAGACCTATACTGTTGACGTCAGGTTGTTAAGCTCATGTAATATTAATGACAACAATCCATTATTTTGTGGTCGGTGCAAGCAACCATCAGTAGGCCTAGTCGCGCTCAGTGCGGGCTCTCGGCGCTAAATGCCAAGCACCCGTTTTGTTGCTGGCTAGGTTCCAATCTGTGCACCTGGATCCAATCCCACTCACGGGTACCCAGTAAGGGTCGGATGGCTGCCAGGCGTAAGGTAACTTGGGGAGGTGAGGTCAGCAAGCACAAGTCCAAGGTCCTTGATCCGCCGAGGTAAGTCGAGTTAGGTGCATGCCGTGACACTTCCAACCACCATTAATAGATACTAGTCGGGCAGGGCATCGCTGGACTTTGGCAAAACTCTGGCTGACCTCGAGCATGCGACTTATCTCCACAACATGATGGAGGCGTTGCGTGAAAGACTACATACACTCGTTGTGCTTTCTTGAGCGTCGCTAGTCCATAGCTATGATGAGATCGTAGCCTGAGCTTTTATCAGTCCGCATATACTATTGCCATTTGCTAACATATCATAGTTAAGCCTTGTAGAGCGTTCGACACTCCTTGGTAAACGCAGTATCATCGCAAATGCCAAAGGGATGCGAGCACGCATGCTGTCACCCATAGCGCAAGCATGATCGTGTACTTGAGCAAAGGCAGCCAGCTAGCCCAGGCGGATCCTTGGACACCTGCAGCCTTATCAAGCACTTGGTGGACCACCATAGCGACAGTTGCGCGGTTCTCTGTCCACCACCTGGAGAGTGCTATCAGCACCATAGTGAGCTCTAGCAGCACGGCAAGCAGTAGCCTGACTACACATGGCCAAGACACCGCCCCCACTGAAAAGGAAGGCGCCGTAACAGGGTGGATGGGCTGTACCAAAAAAGAAATGAACACCGCAGTGAACAGTCCAATAGGCCTGCCTGCTGCAGGGGAAGTTGGGGCAAAAGGAAGGCACACCAATAGAACGAGGAAACAAGGTGGCTGGAGGAGGATGGAGAGGCGGGCAGAAATGCACACCAATAGAACGAGGAAACAAGGTGACTGGAGGAGGATGGAGAGGCGGGCAGAAAGGCACGACAATAGAACGAGGAAACAAGGTGACTGGAGGAGGATGGAGAGGCGGGCAGAAAGGCACGGCAATAGAACGAGGAAACAAGGTGACTGGAGGAGGATGGAGAGGCGGGCAGAAAGGCACACCAATAGAACGAGGAAACAAGGTGACTGGAGGAGAATGGAGAGGCGGGCAGAAAGGCACCGCAATAGAACGAGGAAACAAGGTGACTGAAAGAGGATAGACAGGCGGGCAGGGAGAGAGAAAAGTGATTTCCCAACCGCCGTCCCTAGAAATTTGACAACAACAGTTGTGCCTACATCACGCGAGCTCTGCATGCCGCCCCTCAAATGCACTCGGCGTTCCTAGGCCAATCCAGTGTGCCATATGTCCAGAAATATGGCTGATCCGTTGATTAGGCAGCAGTCCCCTCGGGACAAGACTGTGGCTCATGACCAACCAATTTAACACCCCCACCCCCACCCCAAGCCCCCGACTACCTAGCAGGCGGGGCACCCACCGTTGTAGAATTCATGCCAGACGAACTCGCAGCAGTCCCCGAAGTCGTAGTTGCACTTGTCGACAAAGCATGCAGCTTCACACACAAAATTGCCCGCCTGCCCGAAGCGGCACCCAGGCGCGCAGAAGCCGTGCGTGGTCGAGCCATCGATAGAAAACTTTGGACTATCACTACACTGCTGGAAGGCGTCGACCAGGGTGCCACGGTCCAGCTGGTGGGAGGGGGGGCCACACACAGAGAGGAATGAACTATCTAACTTTATACATCGAGTGTAGTGGCATGCGCATGTTAAATTTATACATAAGGAACGGATATAGTAGCATGCACATGCTGGTTGTCTCCTTGATACTAAGTTGATACTTCTACACAGTAAGTTGATGATCATACCCATGTTCATCTACATTGATCCATGGTAAATTGAAGAGTAGCATGTACATGCTAAATTGATGGTTCAAAAAAAAAAAGAAAGGGGGGAAACGTGGCTGATGGTATACTGCTTCTAAAGAATGAAAACAAGTTCTTTGTCCTCCTCCACGGCCTAATGTATATATATGCGTAGTGTATCGTTCGCATTCTGGAGGCACTCAGCCCCCTAGCCAACACAAGGGCACTTTTTGTTTCAGCTCAAATGAAACGGTTTTTTGGGTTCGGTTCAGCTCAAACGACGGCATGATGCAGTGGTATAATGCACCGACATCGCACCAGGGACATCCTCACGTTCGGAAAGGCTAGCAAACACCAGAAGCTAGGAGGGTGGCAAGGACTAACGAACCTAAGGCGTGGCAGAAACTAGCAACTGTGGCACGCTAGAGTCTGACAGTTCCTATGCTACCACAACTTGGTTGCACGTCCGCATGACCATGAAACACATTTCTTATGGGCAGGTGCATAAGGGGGGGAACGGAGAGGGTGATGAAAAAACGGAAGGGGTGGCATGCGCACATGAGGCAAGCAGCGAACACATGTTTGCTTTACGGCTGCCCAGGGAATGAAGACAGCAGGGAACCATGCACATGAGGTAGTTAAACACCAAGTCAGGTGACTAGACATCCAAGTTAGGTCATTATATAACTAAGTTAGGTGAAGACAATCCAAGTAAGGTCATGAGACACCCAAGTTGGACGTCTGAAGGGGAAACAAGCGGCCCAAGGCAACCGTTTACACACCTCTGGTCGGCCAGGCTGGAAGCATGGCAACAAACCTATCTATGCCTGGTGACTTTGCAGGAATTTAGCGGTGATCAAGAGATGGCTGTTCTGACACAAAAGTATAGCAGACATGGCTGCTAGTATTACGAGGACCTGGCCCCAGCAATTAGGGTTATTAATCTATTCAAACACTAGACACCGTATCCAGTATGGCTGGGTGTTCTGCATGCCTCTGTTGCTCCACATATGATAAGACACCCGATCCTTTGGAAAACCACCGCCAAACTACCTTCAGAGCCGTTAGACTTGCGCGGCAGCATGTGCGATCAAACACACCAAGTGCACCCTCACAGCACCCTCCCTCGACTTTGGAGCTCACCTGCCGCATGTATGCTTGCAGCTCTTGCGAGGAAACCAGCCACCCACACCCCATGACTCTTGCACACGGGACAGGAAAAACTCACCTGCGGCACATATGCCTGCAAAATGGTTTGAATGTCTGCGTTCAGGGCACAGTCGGTCAAGGGCACAGGAAAGAAAGTCACCGGAGGGGATGCGTTGCACCCCATCTGCTCCATGCATATCTCAAAGAGGTCAGAGGTCCGAAAGCGGGACAGCGGGATGCTTTTGAAAGCCGTAAGCCCGAGGGCCACGTCCTCTGGACACTGAAAGAAACATGCCGCCGCGGTCATGCAGTTGAACTCACAAAAGGATACCTCCCTGGGTAGGCCACGGTCATCATTGATGGACAACAGCAGCAGAAAACAAGGACGTGTCAGCAGCGTGCGGCGACGCGGTAGAACAAGACAGGAACCCGACAGACAGGAAGAGGGACTGCCCCAGTGGAAACTTGGCGAGCACACGCCATTCCATGCCGGTCACACTTTGCTTTGTTTGAGGTTGTTTCATTTCCTGACTTTGCTTGATCAACTTGGGGATGGATATGAGCCCGGGGTTACCCCATGGCATTGAACAGAGGACTTTTGGCATCGCTTGCAAGGGAGGGAATGCCTGACATGATAGATCGGTGCGTGCAGCGTGGACGCAGAGAGCAGTGGGGCAGAAGGTTAACGACAGCTTGGTGGGTATGTTCCGCTCCGTCCAACTGCTTCCCCGAAATGCAGGTCACCGACGAGCACCGGACTACCAATAACCTGATTGGAGAAACCCCACCTCATCCTCCAACCCCTGGTCTAGGGAGGGCTACGAGCTGAAAAGTGCCCAGATTTGGACACGGTTGCTTCACAAGTCAAACCCTACGTGGCGATTGACTTCTGCTCATCGAGTGCTTCACAAGTCAAACCCTACGTGGCGATTGACTTCTGCTCATCATGTGCATGGTGGTTAAAGTACATAGTGACCGAGGTGCCTTCTAGCTTCGCAAGGAAACGCCCCTTTGCTAGTTGGTTTGAGCTCTGGCAGCCAGACCCCATGGTAACCAAAAGTAGCACCATAATGGACAAAGAAAGCCTTCAAATAACGCATTCAAAGCTACCTCCAAACAACTGCATCCCAAACAGCCCCCTAAATGGTCCCATGGTACACATAAGCAGGAAAAAATTGTCCCTAATTAGGCTCACTGACCACTGGCCACATGGCTGTTAATTTCTAGCCGTCCACGCAGGCAGGGACAAAGTGATAGCCAGTGCCCTATACAGGTAAAACCGCGATTTTCATGGCAAAGACTGCCAAACACGACGAAAATCGGTTCAGCGACTCGTGCTCGACATCCATGAGAAAAGCGCAGCCCCCAGCCCACAAGGGGGCCAAGCATGCCAGCCGTGCCACAAGCCCGGGGGAAGGACTACCGGATGCAGCGAGCCAGCTAAAACACAAATAGGGATCAAAAGGTCTCGCAACTTTAGCCAGGGGCGTCAGTTACCAACTGCCAGTTCTGGCCTATGTTACGAAGTCACAATACCTCAGTCCAGCATGGGCTACCGGATGAGCATAATTTAAACGGGAGCAAATGAGAGAGGTCAGTGCCTGCGGAAAGAGCCTCAGGTGCAGATTCCATTGGAAAAGGGCCTACTGCTAGAGGGCCTACTGTTTCAAGGCCTAGAGAACTTCGAAATCACCTTAGCCATCTCCAAAGGGCTACTGAAGAAGGGGCTACTGAGAAAGGACCTACCAGCAAGGGCTTCCTCCTGAGGAAGGCTGCTTGAAAAGGTGATTAGCTGGCAGTGTCTATGTTGACAGGAGATGTTTCACTCGTACGCTGGCAGGGTCCTGATGCAAACACGCTGCTAAACGCGCTTGAGCCCATAGTAGGAGTTTTTGTCGCTAACTATTAATGGAATAGTGGTATAGAGCTAATTAGCGAAAAAACTCATGAATTCCGCGTCAGCATTCTGGTTCTACTTGACCATAGATATAATACAGTTACTCCAAAAAAGAGTGGGCTGAGGGCATTCTGTCATCTACCGCAGCAAACCACAGGCATGCGCTACGGGTCCACATTCCGGTCATAAGACCGTGGATAAGATACTACTATACTACTATACTGATGCCTAGCTTTATTTATTTAGTTCTGCTGTGCCAACGCAGAGAGCTACTCTCTGCTGAGACGCCATGCCCTAGCTTCAGTATAGCCATGCTGATCTTCCACCCCATGACGGGCCCCCTTTGCGCTCTGAGAGATCATGGTGGTGCAGGTGCACTTGGTGCACCTAGAGCAGGTGTAGTTTACATCCCACCCTTGCAGGAAGTAGCCCAGAATGTATTAAAGGCCATATACCCCTTCTCAGGGCTATGTGCCACATGTACTCCCAACGGAGGCATGTTCCTAATTAATTAATGAATTAATACTACCATAGCGACAGCGCAAGTTCATGCCCTGAGGGTCCACTTTTGGCAGCGACACCAACGAGAATCATGCTCTCATGGCGTAAGTCAAGACGCGAATTCGGGGTCCACGTGCTGGTCGAATGTGCGCTAAGAGCTGCAGGGGATTAAATATCTTATCGCCATGATAAGGCGTAGTGGATGTCCACATAAGCACATACGTTATCTTGTCACTAGTACCATAACATGGCGTACTAGAACACCAGAAGCAACATGCATTATTTTGTTCCTACCATAATAAGATGCACTAGAGAAGCATCAGCACATATATCGTACCAGTACTTCAAACACACATACCGGTCGTTTGTCCATTCGGCGAGTCGTACACCCCACGCCCTGCTGCCCCCCAAGTCCCCCGACGTTGCCCCGCCCTGGCCTCCTCCACCACCCCTACTGCTGCCGCCATGCCCAGTGGCAACATCACCCACTACGGCACCATGATTTTCGCCCGTATTAGCGCTTGTCCCCGCCGCCTGGCTGCCCACCCCAGCAGCCCCAAGGGGCATACCCGAGCTGGCACCCAATACCACAACTTCGCCAGGGTCAGAGGCGTCGGGGGCCGGGGGACCTCCAATAACAAAGGGGGGCGATGAGAGCATGCCGCCCGATGCCGCCGCGTCAGTGTCCAGGGGGCCCTCTCCCAGGTACCCCTGCCGTTGGGTGTCACGTTGGGAGCGCTCAGCCTTGGATAGTGGGACCTGGGACACAGTGCCGGCGACTGGCATTGCCCTGGTGTGAATCAAGAGGCAAACTTCCCACTCGGTGGATGCTGGCAGGTAGATTGTAGCGCTGGCGTTGCCCTCGATGTAGGCGAACCGGCTGGAATTGAGGAAGTAGCAGGATTGCTGGTTGGGGTCAGGGCTCGTGGACAGGTTGATGGTGTTGCGG
Source organism: Mesostigma viride (assembly GCA_009746045.1). NCBI lineage: Eukaryota > Viridiplantae > Streptophyta > Mesostigmatophyceae > Mesostigmatales > Mesostigmataceae > Mesostigma > Mesostigma viride. Next base: position 1,732,288 of record RPFO01000090.1, on the reverse strand, counting down.
GAGCAGAGGCCTTTCCTGGAAACAGGGGTGGGGGGTAACAAGGTCGCTGAGAGACGGATTGGAATTTGTTTGCATGCCAATCGGATGGGACTAGATTGGATTCACCTCAATTGAATCCAATTCAATTTAATTCAATCCAATCCACTGCAAACCAAGCCCAAATCCTACTCTATTCTACTCAATCCAGTTCAACCCAGCTCAGCTCAACTCAACTCAACTCAAACTCAAACTCAAACTGAAATTCAAATTCAAATTCAAATTCAAATTCAAATTCAAATTCAAATTCAAATTCAAATTCAAATTCAAATTCAAATTCAAATTCAAATTCAAATTCAAATTCAAATTCAAATTCAAATTCAAATTCAAATTCAAATTCAAATTCAAATTCAAATTCAAATTCAAATTCAAATTCAAATTCAAATTCAAATTCAAATTCAAATTCAAATTCAAATTCAAATTCAAATTCAAATTCAAATTCAAATTCAAATTCAAATTGAAACTCAAACTCAAACTCAAACTCAAACTCAAACTCAAACTCAAACTCAAACTCAAACTCAAACTCAAACTCAAACTCAAACTCAAACTCAAACTCAAACTCAAACTCAAACTCAAACTCAAACTCAAACTCAAACTCAAACTCAAACTCAAACTCAAACTCAAACTCAAACTCAAACTCAAACTCAAACTCAAACTCAAACTCAAACTCAAACTCAAACTCAAACTCAAACTCAAACTCAAACTCAAACTCAAACTCAAACTCAAACTCAAACTCAAACTCCATCTCCATCTCCATCTCCATCTCCATCTCCATCTCCATCTCCATCTCCATCTCCTCCATCTCCATCTCCATCTCCATCTCCATCTCCATCTCCATCTCCATCTCCATCTCCATCTCCATCTCCATCTCCATCTCCATCTCCATCTCCATCTCCATCTCCATCTCCATCTCCATCTCCATCTCCATCTCCATCTCCATCTCCATCTCCATCTCCATCTCCATCTCCATCTCAATTTAACTCAGCTCTGTCCACTTGTAACAAGTCGGGGGCATCGTGAGGGCAGGTTTTGCTGAGGGGAGAAATCGGCCAAGGGCCAGAATGTGATGGGTGGGCCAAAAAAGACCCGAGACCTGTCACATGGGTCCCCATCAAATCCAAGTTTTCAGCCAGCGCATAGGACCTTTCCTGGAAGGCGCAAGCCACTCATATAAGACAGCCGGCAGCTTGACCTCAGCGCAAAGAAGGGAGTTTGTCACCGTGTGCACCCTGGGGAAGAAAGGACGTACAGGACACACATGTTCCTCCCTCCCTGAACACAGACAGACCAGCAGCTCCGCAAGCGGTCCCATCGTCAACATTGCGGAAAGGAAAGGCAGGGGAGTGTATCATGGATAGACACTAGAGTATGCTGACTGATGTAGAGATAACTGATATAGAGATAGACACTAGAGTATGCTGACTGATGTAGAGATAACTGATATAGAGATAGACACTAGAGTATGCTGACTGATGTAGAGATTACTGATATAGAGATAGACACTAGAGTATGCTGACTAATGTAGAGATAACTGATATAGAGATAGACACTAGAGTATGCTGCCTAATGTAGAGATTACTGATATAGAGATAGACACTAGAGTATGCTGCCTGATGTAGAGATAACTGATATAGAGATAGACACTAGAGTATGCTGACTGATGTAGAGATGACTGATATAGAGATAGACACTAGAGTATGCTGACTGGCTGCTACGAATGCTTACTGGTACAGGGCCCGGAGGCTGGACAGCCATATGTATGTATAAGCCTCTGGGGCTTGTACCTGTAAGCATATATACTGCTATAGTAGTACATACATTTCCTTATGTTGCAAACCACTCTCACCTCCTCAATTTATCATTCTTAATGAATATATAAATCATAATGCTGCCTTATGTCTATTTTTGTATATGCTGTACGTATACGCTGTTTATAAATGTATACAGCAGAAAATGCGCACTGCGTGTGTTCCACACAGTGAAAGCTTTAGGCAAGGTCCCTTGCGAAAAACTCCCCTGAGGCAGGGCATGAGCTTTACAATAATGAGCATCACCAGCCACACTGTAACAAGGACGTACGCCGACGATAAGATCATGAACAGCGTGACAGGGAGGGCATGCTGGCAGATTCCCCGAGTCTGCACCAACCAAAACAGAAAGGCCTTTCTAATTTGAGGTCCTCACGAAAGGCAAAAATTGTAGAGTAGCCCCTCTGCCAAATGCACGGAAATGGTGGTAGACGAAATAAGCTTTTCGCCATCATCTGCAACGAGCCTAAGGTGGTACTAGGAGGTGGACAAATCATCCACCAGCCCGCGTTGCGACGCCGTGTGGACACATACAACCACTCGGAAGCTCACAACAGCACATGCATCCCAGCAAAAATCCCCCCTACTTCATCGGTAGGTTCAGACGCTAACTCTGAGCATGCATCATATCAAACTCCGCAGGGCCACACCACCGACAGCCTCCTGATTTGCAACATATTTCGATTGCCACTATGTTTTCAGTGGCTTTTCTCACTCCTGTCATTCATTAAATGCCATCACAGCCGTTACTGGACCCCTTTACGACGTCCACATCATCTTAGAGGAAAAAAAGATCATCACAACATGACAGCTGTTGTCTACCACCTTACACACCTGCAAACATTCCAGAGGGACATGGCTGCCTTGGACGCAGCTTCTGTTCCCATAGGAAACGCGTAATAGAGGTCTATAGTGACCTGCAGCAGGTCCTCCCGCCAGCCACAATCCTCCTGGCAGCCAAAACGACCATAGGCTGCCTCCTCCACCGGGATGTCGCACACGCCATTTCCGCAGATAGGGTCAACCCACACATCTTGCAAGGTGACTTCCAACCAATCATAGACAAAGGCGATGTTCCGAAACTCTGACACGAAGCCACCGTTGCCGTCGTTGGGGAGCAGGTAGCTCAGGCTCTTGTGGATGTCGTAGCCCAGAAAGGCGCGGCGCTGGTAAATCAGAATTGCAGCGTAAAAGGCCGTGAATATAACGAAACTGAGCAGGTTCACGTAGTTGGTGCGGCGCCTCAAAATGCCCTTGTAGCGCTCGCATAAGCCGCCGAGCAGGCTGCGAAAGGCTAGAAATCTCTCGCCCTCTTCGAGAACATTACGGGGCTCGCTGCAGTAAGGTGTTCTGGGTTCAAGCCCTACTAACTTTGCCTCGTCGGACTGAAGACGTGGACAGCTGTCATCGTCTTCCGGAAACTGGGAGTCGCTGCTTGCATCACTTTTACCTTCTGTGGCGACATGTACCAACGCCGGCCCGCCTGCCAGCGGCCCAACGCGCTCTTCACGGGAAAGATAACCGCTGGCTTCGATTTCAGAAATGGAAAGGGCATTCACGTAAGACAGCGATTTCATGGGCGATCCTGCAGCATCGGCTGACATGTCGGCGTTGCCTTTCAGCGAGGGAAGTAACCTTAACCGCCAGAAATCCCTCCAGATCCTTGACAAAGGTTTATATTAGAGTCAGGCCTCTCCACCTCGAAATTATGACTCTTCGACCTCAATACTGTCGCTACGACAGCCGCATCCCCCATGTCTCCCCAAGCAGTTGCCTACTGAGGGCTTGGTAAACGACACGACCGAAACAAACTAATGAGTGGCTACCTACGTAAGGCTCCGCAAAGCAAGCGGGTCAATTTTTTTTCCTCACAAATTTGCCTCGCGGGCTTGCCGGATACGTTCGCATGTCGGCCGATCAGGGTTTGACCCTTTGTTGAGGAATGGCAAAACAGAAAAAGGAATACCGAAAGCCAAACAACCACGCCGGAACTTCCCGACACAAGCCTCGATCAGGTGATTACTTTTACCATCGCAACAAACGTGAAAATATTGACCATTTCAACAACCTGGCACGATTTATTGTTTTATTAGCTTTGTCAACACGTTTGTTTCTGCCTGAGATTTTTTTTTTTGAGACTATATCGATGTGCACATGTCAGTTGGCTAAGCTTAGCCGCCTAGCGGCTAAGCTTAGGTAAGGTTTACGAAAAATTTCAAACTTTTCATTAAAATTATATTAAAATATTTAAGCGCGACGCACAGCGTCTCCACAGACATTTTTCTACCTACAAAAGTCATACATGTTAATCATGATTCTGGCGCTGTCACAAGGTCCGGCCGGCGACTTGCGCCGGAAATGCGCGGACTACACAAAGTAATTTGGCACGTCCAGGCTGTTTGAGATCATAAAAAGACTTTCCTCACGTGACTTAGTGTTTTCCTGTTGACATCATGCCCATTTAATATTAATGCTGCTGTTACCCTGCTCATGACCATGCCCTGAATTCCATTCTTTGGTGACTTAGTGTTTTCTTGTTTAGGGGCTGGCATGCATGCGTTGCCGTTGACATGCCATGGATGAAAAACGCCAAGAAGAGTATATGGCCCCGCTGCCACCAAAAAGCACCTGGTTGATCAACCAAGGGGATAGCCTGCACAGTGAGACACAAACACAGCAGACCCAGCAAAGCAAAATTCAGGTTGTAAGCGAGTGGAGATTACTTTTGACATGCTTGATGAAGAAATATATAACACACCTTCTATTGTCACACCTTCTATAAACAAATAGTTGATTGATCACCTTATACACCACGTAAACATGCTAGCAGACGCGCTCTTCAGTCCAGTGAAAATCCACGTGCGAAGCAAGTCAGCTTACGCAGAAAGCACCATGAATGTAAATGACGCCCCAAACCCGTGACCAGGCAAGCATCCAGAGGGGCTTTCCAAGCCCAGTATATTCCAGAAAAAAGCATCACAGATCCTTGGGCAACCGAACGGACGTTAACGGACATTCGAAGGACCATGAAGATGGCGTCCTGCACGGCTAAGAAAATAAAACTGAACGCAACGCTACGCTATGTCTTTGCTGCGACTAGGTGGATTCGGTGAAAAGGAAAGAACGCAACCATGAAAATGCATCAGAGTAGGTAGTACCCGGTAGGTAGAGAGAGCAGGTAGTACCCCGGTAGGTAGTACGCCTCACCATCGGCATCGCCAGTTACGTCCCGTGGCAAGAAAATCCAGCGTTCTTTCCAATATGATGACACCAGAAACTCGTCGGCCCCACCCCACGCCTTCCACGAACAGCAAACTGATTTTACTAGGCACCCAGTACGTAAAGCAATTAAGCATGATACTACAATACCTAAATCTACAACGACATTCCATTTCCAGGTCGCCATAGCGACGCGGACCTCTCCCACGCAGGTATCACTCCGTTGACGCACCTCCAGCTCAGAAAATTTCGTACTTGCTCTTCAAACATAAAATTTTGACGTATAAAACCATGGCTGCGCATTCCCCATCCCAATTTTCTAGCGTACGTTTCCTGCCATCGCCAGCCATCAAATTGCTCGCGGAGCACGTCACTTTGTTTTTCGTCCGGCGGCGTGGCCTGCGGCTGCGTCGTTTCGGTGGTCTTATCGATTTCGGGTCGTTTCCGTTGGATTTGTGACCGTTGGGGCCGAAGGCCGTTTGTTTTCCGTAGTTTGCTTGTTTTGGATTGGTTGTTTATGTGTAGTATTTTGTAGTATTCTGGACGGACGACCCGAGCCGCTAACTTAGCGGGTTTATCGCGGCCGTTGGATCCATCATCGTACGCTCCAGATTGTCGGCGGCTAACGTTTTAACTTTTTTCATTTTGCCTTCGTATATTGATGAGAGAACAAGGAGAGAATCACGTTTTGGCAGATCTTTTATAAAATATCAGGGGCACAATACTGTATAAATATTTGGCCGATGTTGTTCAAGTTGTTGTTGTTGGCTTGTTGCCCACGCCACATTTGGCCTACTGTACACCCCCCCCTCACGAAATCCCAAGTTAAAGATTATGAGACCCTGGATTTGACATCTACTAGCAGTAGAGTTCCGTTCCGTTCAGTTGGTTCCCAGGCCAGAAGTAGAGTATTTTTTGAATGTAGTAGAAAAAACTGAAGTGTAGACGAATCACAGTGGTGAGATTCTTTTAGATCGTGAGCCCTTCATTGGTCGGACCCCAATCTTAAACGTGGGGGGGGGTGTATGGGTGTGATTTCCAAAAACCCGGCCACTTCGTGATACATACGATAATTATGTCAGTCAGTCAGTCAGTCAGTCAGTCAGTCAATCCGTTGATCGTCAGTCAGTCCGTTGACCGTCAGTCAGTCCGTTGACTGTCAGTCAGTCCGTTGACCGCCAGTCAGTCAGTTGGTCAGTTGGATCCCACGCCGCACATGGCGTGATATGGTAGTACTAGATAGAGCCTGAAGAGAAAATATCGACGAGAAAATACCCATTTACCCGGAACACAAAAATATCGACGAGAAAATATTTAAAGCATGTTGAGCCCTAATGCTGCATTGATATGGGCAGTAGGTATCCTTAATGCTGACATGTTGTGAATGAAATACAAGTAGCTTGGGCAGCTGCGGTACAGTTGCTCTTACATAATTACGCTCTAATAAAGTCATTCGCGTCATTAGCATACATCATTAGCATAAACACTTCCTGGCCTGCCTCCATTGCATCCCCTCATCGACAGGCTCGAACACAATGCCAATGTCCCTGCTAGGCTGCTTTACTCAGATATAAGTTTCTTACCGCTGTAAGATATCATCATGAAGGCATGCTCTTGCGTCATCAATTTTAAAATCCATTGAAGCCGTTTAGTTGCGTTTTAGCGTTTAAATAGCATGGGAGATGCGGCCGTCGTCGCGACCGTCCTCAGAAAATCTAAGAGCCAATTTGATCGTGGTGCAAGTGGGAGGCTGGCAGATAGGCGTGACCCGGAGAGTCTATCAAACATATGGACGCATTTCTGGCGGTTAAGGTCGTGTACCTCGAGCTCAGCAGCGGATCGCGAACGTGTTCACCCCGTTGCTGTGTTGTCCGACAAAAGGAGAAAGCTGTCCCACGTAGCCCGGACGTCAAGTTTACCACCTGATGGCAGTGCTCGTTTCCAATCGGGGGGCCGCTTGGGTGGGATGCCCCAGGCAGATCTTGGACTCGGCATGCTGGGTAATAATTCAAGCATCGCCCCCCACCCCGTTCTATCGCACACTGAGTTTTCACCTCGTGAATCCGGCGAGGCGAATTCAGCCGAGCCTGAACCAGCAGCAGGCGGCCACGGGGAGGCGCGTGCAGCTCTCGAAGATGTTGCGAGATCCGCGGCCTATCGCAACCTGCTCGGCGGCTTGCGCGAGCGGTACAGGGGAGTACTGAGGCGGCGCACTCAATACGTGAACCTGCTAAGTTTCGTCCTGTTCACGGCCTTTTATGCCTCCATCCTGCTCTACCAGCGCAGGGCCTTTCTGGGCTATGACATCCACAAGGGCTTGAGCTACCTGCTCCCCAGTGGCGGAGACGGGGGCACAGTGTCCGAGTTTCGTAGCATCGCGCGGGTCCATTCTTGGCTGGATGCTTTGGTGCAAGACATTTGGACTGACCCTATCTGTGGCAACACTGTCTGCGACACCCCGGTGGAGGAGCCAGCGTATGGCCGCATGGGCTGCCAGGAGGACTGTGGCTGGCGGGAGGACCTGCAGCAGGTCACGGTGGACCTCAGCTACATATTTGACAACGAGTATGATCGAACACGGGCTTCTTGGAACATATGCAGGTGGGTAATGATGAGCCCTCCCTCCCTCCCTCCCTCCCTCCCTCCCTCCCTCCCTCCCTCCCTCCCTCCCTCCCTCCCTCCCTCCCTCCCTCCCTCCCTCCTCCCTCCCTCCCTCCCTCCCTCCCTCCCTCCCTCCCTCCCTCCCTCCCTCCCTCCCTCCCTCCCTCCCTCCTCCCCCTCCCTCCCTCCCTCCCTCCCTCCTCCCTCCCTCCCTCCCTCCCTCCCTCCCTCCCTCCCTCCCTCCCTCCCTCCCTCCCTCCTCCCTCCCTCCCTCCCTCCCTCCCTCCCTCCCTCCCTCCCTCCCTCCTCCTCCCTCCCTCCCTCCCTCCCTCCCTCCCTCCCTCCCTCCTCCCTCCCTCCCTCCCTCCCTCCCTCCCTCCCTCCCTCCCTCCTCCCTCCCTCCCTCCCTCCCTCCCTCCTCCCTCCCTCCCTCCCTCCCTCCTCCCTCCCTCCCTCCCTCCCTCCCTCCCTCCCTCCCTCCCTCCCTCCCTCCCTCCCTCCCTCCCTCCCTCCCTCCCTCCTCCCTCCCTCCCTCCCTCCTCCCTCCCTCCCTCCCCCTCCCTCCTCCCTCCCTCCCTCCCTCCCTCCCTCCCTCCCTCCCTCCCTCCCTCCCTCCCTCCCTCCCTCCCTCCCTCCTCCCTCCCTCCCTCCCTCCCTCCCTCCCTCCTCCCTCCCTCCTCCCTCCCTCCCTCCCTCCCTCCCTCCCTCCCTCCCTCCCTCCCTCCCTCCCTCCCTCCCTCCCTCCTCCCCCTCCCTCCCTCCCTCCCTCCCTCCCTCCTCCCTCCCTCCCTCCCTCCCTCCCTCCCTCCCTCCCTCCCTCCCTCCCTCCCTCCCTCCTCCCTCCCTCCCTCCCTCCCTCCTCCCTCCCTCCCTCCTCCCTCCCTCCTCCCTCCCTCCCTCCCTCCCTCCCTCCTCCCTCCCTCCCTCCCTCCCTCCCTCCCTCCCTCCCTCCCTCCCTCCCTCCCTCCCTCCCTCCCTCCCTCCCTCCCTCCTCCCTCCCCCTCCCTCCCTCCCTCCCTCCCTCCCTCCCTCCCTCCCTCCCTCCCTCCCTCCCTCCCTCCCTCCCTCCCTCCTCCCTCCCTCCCTCCTCCCTCCCTCCCTCCCTCCCTCCCCCCTCCTCCCTCCCTCCCTCCCTCCTCCCTCCCTCCCTCCTCTCCCTCCCTCCCTCCCTCCTCCCTCCCTCCCTCCTCCCTCCCTCCCTCCCTCCCTCCCTCCCTCCCTCCCTCCCTCCCTCCCTCCCTCCCTCCCCCTCCCTCCCTCCCTCCCTCCCTCCTCCCTCCTCCCTCCCTCCCTCCCTCCCTCCCTCCCTCCTCCCTCCCTCCCTCCCTCCCTCCTCCCTCCCTCCCTCCCCCTCCCTCCCTCCCTCCCTCCCTCCCTCCCTCCCTCCTCCCTCCTCCCTCCCTCCCTCCCTCTCCCCCTCCCTCCCTCCTCCCTCCCTCCCTCCCTCCCTCCCTCCTCCCTCCCTCCCTCCCCTCCCTCCCTCCCTCCCTCCCTCCCTCCCTCCCTCCCCTCCCTCCCTCCTCCCTCCCTCCCTCCCTCCTCCCTCCCTCCCTCCCTCCCTCCCTCCCTCCCTCCCTCCCCCTCCCTCCCTCCCTCCCTCCCTCCCTCCCTCCCTCCCTCCCTCCCTCCCTCCCTCCCTCCCTCCCTCCCTCCCTCCCTCCCTCCCTTATTTTCCCAGAGGTAACTATTCTCCCCAGCCCTAGCCCCTTCCGTTTAGATGAGATGGTAAAACCGGATTCGTTAACCTGATATATTTAGTAGGTAGCTACAATCCTAGCCTCCCCTGTGACCTGGCATCATTTCGAGCTCCACTGCTGCCATTTTTCACAGCTTACTTCCATCATCGCTGTGCTCCCATGGCTGCCCGAGTCAGAAAGCTGTTGCTGTCATTTGGCAGGCTCCATGGGAATGCTCGTTGTTGCTGTCGCATCTGCGGTGTTTAGCCATCGCTGCGGTGGAAACCGCAAGCTTGATCGCTGAAGCTGTGTCCCATGTGACTATTTACATGATGATAACATAATACATGATAAGAACATGATATCTACAGGACGATAATAGCCTTCCACGGACTGCAAAATGAAAACGAACGTGATATGCGTAGAGCAATTATAAACATATTCCATGGACTACGAATGATCCAAAATGACAGTAACAACGTAGAATAAGAGTGATAGGAATAATAAAAATGCTCGTTGGACTGCTAAAGCCTCCATATAATAGATTTGGAATAAGAGTAATAATAGTGAAAATGTCCAATGGACCGCTGAAGCCTCTGTGATCCAGCTGCAGGTCACCGGGCGGATGGAGCGCTGGTCGCTGGGCAGAAAATTGCATGCGCCGCTCTTTGGTGTTCTAGCTCCACAGGCGGGGGTAGCCTCAGACGTCCATGCGTCCTCATGACATTGTCTGCAATCGCAGCCGCGATTACCCCTGATATTGCTTTCTTTGCATCTTCAGTCGGTCCCTCGCACATGGTAGCATTTTTTTCCCGGTGCTGTCATCTTTTCTTGTCAGCATGCGTCAGATACACTCTCTTGGGGCCATTTGGAGGATTACTACCATAATGAAGACCCCAGACCGTGTAAGCCTTTTGCTCCTTGGACTCGTGGGCATCCAATATCTTTTGATAACTAGCTTTGCGCCGTAAATTATACTACCATAACAACTACTAGTTTACTATTGTAGTTGTCAAAATCACTTTGCGACAAACTACTTTGCAAATCGACCTCGCAAACTGTGATTGATGGGCTTCATTTTGGGTCGCGAGGTTCAAATGTTACCGTGCCGCGCATGCGCCGCGCCGCACAGCCCCCGGTCTAGCCAGTGAACGCGTCGCGCCACAATTTTCGCGATATTGTTAAATGAGACAACAACTATGATTAAATGAGGTATATATAATCAGTGCTACGGGCTACCCAATTGATCAATCAAATCACTGAGGTAGGTATTCGTTAATAGGCTAGGTACAAGCCACTGACGGACAAGTCGATCGGCTCGCAAACCTAAAACTTTGCCTGTATTTTGGGTCGCATACTTTAAATTTCACCTTGTTCTGGGGTCGCAAAGTAGTTTGTCGCAAAGTGATTTCGACCGCTACGATAGCCATACATCCCAGTGTTTCCAACTACTGGTGTATGCACAACCCTGTCTGTTGGCGGGCCCCTTGCAATTAATTGTCAAGTCCCTGCGCGCGGGCTTGCACCCACATGCCTCTATGCGAGCCATCGTGGTCGCTAGCTCACTGCACTGTGTCATCCATCCTTGGCTGAAACAAGCACTATCAACAAGGCTGCTGCCTGATGGTGCAATCTTGGTCCGCCCCGCCGGTTGCTTGATGCCACACCGTGCGTGTTGGTTGTTCAATGCCTTGTTATGGCCTATTCAGGTATGCCTGCCTCCTGCTTACCTCGCCTGAAACTCAAGCGTGAATTCACTGCTGTATTTGGACAGGAGATGGGCCTTTTTCAAAGGGGGCAAGCAAGATAGTCGCTGGATCATGATTCCCTACCAGTGCGAGACCTTGCCAAAGGCCTTCTGCCTGCATGGTTGCTGTAGGGTAGCCAGGGGGGGGTGTACGTTTTCTTTCATTTGCTTCCGAGCAAACGGTCACAAACTGGCTATTACCTCTCCTTAGGCTTCTGGTGTTTTTTTTTTTGTTTTTTTTTTTTGGTCTCCTTTCCCCACAGCATGCACTACTGGCTGTGTACGTAAATGACTTCTGCCTTACAAACGCAAACCAATTCTGGCGTAGCGATTGAGGCCATCATGATGACACTCATCCCAGGGACACGCTTGATTCCTGGTCGACCCCTGCGTGCCTACAGGTTTGGCTGCATCCTAGGACTTGTTGGGTGCTGACCCATGAATGGTTGGGTGACTCATGATTTGTTGGGGGCGAACCCCTCGCCTTTCCCCCCCCAGGAGCGGCACATGCTCCGGCTCGGCCTGGGACCCCGCCGCCAGCTGGGACGCGTGCTATTTTCAGAACTCGGGCATGGCCCACCTTGAGGGCAACATCAGTGCAACGGCCTATCTCAAGGCGGGGAGCGCGTGGGAGGCGTGCCTCGTGACAACGACGTTGACGCTGCCGGTGGCTGGGGAGATCTCCCACGCTGCGCTTTCCGAGGAGGAACGTTTGCGGCGAAACTCGCTGCGGATGGGGTATCTAGGCGTCGGGCCCTTTGACACAGAGGCGCCGCAGGTCGGGAGTGTGATGCCCCCTGGGGTGCAAAACAGGACGGGGGCGGTGCAGCTTACGCGCTGGGACTACGACCGGTATGTATAGTTGATGATGTAATGGTACTAGGGATATTTCTATGCTATTGTGCCATCTTAAACGTCGCTATGAGAGCATGGGGCGATGCAGCTGTCAGTGTGGATGTGGGACCGGTATACGTGTTTGATGCCTGTGTGGTATGAGTGTGTTTCAGAGGAAAGTGCAAGTTGGGTGCGCGTGAGAGAGTGGATGACTTCCGGGCAATTTGTGTGGGGGGGAAAGAAAGATAGATTATCAGTTGGAGATGGCACTATTGGTTGGCCATGAGTGGGCTGATGTTTTCCCAAGTTTTTGCACAGCAAAGATTAGGGATTCGCACAACAAGGGTAAGGGTTTCGCACAACAAGGGTAAGGGTTTCGCACAACAAGGGTAAGTGTTTCGCATGACAAAGATAAGGATTTTGCACAATAAGGATAAGGATCTCGCGCGGTAATGATAAGAGTTTGCCATCAGCCGGCTTTTTCACATCTTCTTTGGGCTGGTTCTGTGATGGACTGCTTCCACCACGGGGGGTTATTACTTTTTTTCGAAGGTTTCCCCACAGATGACAACTCCACTTTTCCTGCTGTCATCTGAATATACTCATGAGTAAGGATGTAGTGCATTATATACGTCTCGACATAGTAGTACTACTATATTATTAGTAACTGCCCGTTGTCATCCGATAACTAGTGTTAGCCGCCGTCCAACTGAACTCATTCTGCTGTCATGCGAATTTAATCTTTCGCTGTCATCCCACGACATGTTTTCGGATGGCATCATGTACATCGCGGCAGCTTGCATCCAATAGAGTGCTGCTTCCTGTCATGCGGTCGTAGCCGCCGCAGCATATCACCACCAGCGTGTGCTACCGTGTAGGAGCACCTGCCGGCGTCCCACAACGCATCAATCTACCGTCAAGCGTCAACCCACTCAACGGAAGTTCATCCACAACACATCGCCATGTACCCACAGACAGTTGATCCACATTCAACGGTTGGCTACCGACAGATCATGATGTACCCAACAAATCTATCTATAACGTCAACTATAACTGCATCAGTCTTGGTTCACTCACTTAACATCGAACCACCCACAAGACATGGAATTACCCACAAAAGTCATTTACACTTAGGAATATGTGATGCGAACCCATGCGTGATCTCGAACCACCCGCCACGCATGCACGATCTCGCCGCCCGCAACCAACTGCCTCGCATGCACGATCCCATCACCCGCAACCACCCGCCCCGCAGGGAAATGTCTGCCTGCCACCGCAGCTGCCTCACCTTGGTTCCATGCATTTTCCGGTGCACGTGGCTGCGCGAGGTGGCGGAGGCGCAGCTCAACCTAAGTTTGGCGGAGCTGTTTGATGTATCGGCGATGATACATCTCTGCGAGATGCAGCTCGGGTGCGCCGACCGGCCCGAGATGTTGCTGCGCTCCTATGGGAGCGTGTGTGAAAGCGCTTACTTGACCTGGGCACTGCTGGGCAATGATTTAACCCCTCCGAACCCGGAGAATCTCGAGGGGCCACCTCTATTTTTGGCGGAGGTGTGTTTAGCCCCCTCCACCCCAATAAGAAGAAAGAGTATATCCCCTACCCTAATAAGAAGAAAGAGTACATCCCCTCCACCCTATAGTAAGAAGAAAGAGTATATCCCCTCCACCCAATAATAATAAGAAAGAGTAAGTCCCCTCCACCCTAATAAGAAGAAAGAGTATATCCCCTCCACCCTAATAAGAAGAAAGAGTACATCCCCTCCACCCCCATGAGAAGAAACAGTATATCTTCAATTGGGGGCTACCAAGCTGGTTACTGGAGTTTGCGGGTCTTGTTTCGCGCTGTCCCCGGTTGTGGTTTCTGTATGCACCTGAATGGAAAGGAAAGGAGTTGGAGATTGTAGTCCAATTTGTGTATGTGCACCCAACGTCGGTTCCTTATGACCCACGCCTCAGCTGCCCACGGTGGTTCCCCTTGCTCACGCGATGGCTATCTGCACGGTGGTTCCCCGATCCTCATCATGTGAATATGACTGCCAGGCAGGTCCGTTGGGGCACCTGGCTCTGTAGCCGTAGCGACCCTTCATTAATTTCTGCACTCCTTGCCTGTGAAGTTGTTGAAGATTGCACAGATGCCATCTTTGAACCGGGCTCAAAAGAGTGAACGCTCATGTGCATCTTGCTGCACTCGTTCGCTGTAAACCACTACAAGTTGGCTGACCTCCCGGGCTTGTAACTACCGTGAACGGGTGCCCCTTGACGGTAACAACCATGGAGGGACCTCGTCTTGACTCCATGCTTTTTCTTTCCCCTCGTGTTCTCCCACCGGAACCTCTGGGCTGACCCACATGGACGCAGGGCACCCACGCTCGCGCGCCATGGTTCTATGGGACTGAAGACGACGTGCTGTACCTGGCAAACTTGTTTGCAAACAACACGTGCTATGGGTATAGCCGGCCGCTTGATGAATCTTACTGCGCGGGTATGTGCCGATGGACATGGCCGGGAGATAACTACTGCGATGCGGAGTGCAATGTGGAGGCGTGCCACTACGACTTCGCAGACTGCTGTGTGCCCTACGTCCATCGTGACGGTGGGTGCTACAGGGCTAGTATTTTTATTTTTATCGCTACTAGTACTAGTTAGGCTAGGTAGCCAAGAATTAGTATGTTTAGCTAGGTGTGGCAACCTAGACATACTACGGGCTTTTGCCATAAGAATACAGTCTATGGTCGGCTATTATTTGTGTTTCATGATCAAAGGCGGGGTTGGTGGTCAAGAAAGAAGAGACGGTCAAGTTGGACAACCACATTGGCTGCATGCTAGGAGACCATGTCATTATCATGAGCACCGATGTTCCAAAGTGTGCTCGATGTGGCGTGAATAGCATCAGATAGCAGCTTCTACCGTCAAGCAGTGTGTGTTTGTGGCCCGGTCAATTTGGAAGCTCTAGGCCCCTAGAGCACTGAGGTTGTCATTTGGCTGCGTGTACTTGTTAGCGAGACACCGTGGATTCCTTGGGCGCCAGGCACAACGTCGTTGCAAGTCGGTTTATGGTATTGTTAGTGCAGCTATAACGAGAATGCCAGCGATAGACGTTTGCCAGAAACAGCACCTGCGATCCTTGTCCTTCCCGAATCATATGGTCGGCACAGTCTCAAATGATACTCCGCCAGTGGCTCTGCCTCACAACTGTCTACCTGCTGCATGCTCCTACATTTTTTTCAGATATAAAAACCCTTGAATCACTCTTACTTAAGTCTAACGACCCAGATGGCCCTGCAAGGGTTTTTTCCACGTTTAAAGTGGTGACATGGAGACTTCTTGTGGCCAGAAATTTGATTGATCTCATCCTAGCCTTGGCTGACCGCGGTAGTTTTACCTTGCCTCATGGCTAGCCTTGCCTCATCTCATCCTGGCCTTGCCTCATCTCATCACAGCCTTGCCTCATCTCATCACAGCCTTGCCTCATCTCATCACAGCCTTGCCTCATCTCATCACAGCCTTGCCTCATCTCATCCCAGCCTTGCCTCATCTCATCACAGCCTTGCCTCATCTCATCCCAGCCTAGTTGCCTCATCTCTCATCCTGGCCTTGGTTCATCTCATCCTGGCGTTGCCTTACCATGTTTAGTCTCACCTTATGTTATGGCTAGCCTGCCCTTACCACCTTTGACCGGCTCCTTTTCTTCCATTGCAGGGTGTTAACTTGTTTCCATTTCCACTATGTTTAGGTACTCCTTTCTGTGCTTCTGAAGCCCTTGGTGTGTTTTGGTAGTGCTACGCCTTGGGCTCTCTCACCCCCTTGTTTTCTTAGAGCACAAGCCACACAGACCGATGCTACACATGCACATAGGTTTTTGCCTGAAAAGGAGAAGCAAATAAACATGCCGTTTCGGTCGTTTTGTCTCACCCGCACACCCATTATGACCGCTTGTAGCGAAGTCGATGCAACCACCAAAAACAGGATAGCTAGCGGCTGCCATGCCTTGCTAGAGGGCACCGAGGGGAAGTGGCTTTCAGGTATCCTTGATCCCATTGTTCATCGTCATGTCCACAATTGACACTTGCTTCATGACGCTCAGGCCTTATGATAGTGGCACTCTTAGCCCAGCAAGGTTCAACCACCTTGACGGTGGCACAAAAGATGAGTAAACTTCACCACTCGCGTCGATGGTGTATTTGGACCAACAACGCTCAACCCTCAATGTCGGTGCATCCCCACACTCGGTCCTCATAACATCGGCGTTTGTTTTCTGAACGATGCTCAGCCCCCTTGGCGGTATCATCAGCAACAACCCCTGATCAGCCCCCTTGACGTTGGCTCCAAGTGGACGATGCCCCTGGGTGCCATGTCCTCAACATCGCTCTCTTTGCTGCACTTTGTAGCCCTCGTGCTTGCAAATATCTGACACCGGCGTTGGGCTCGCCAGTGTCAGAGGTGGCCAGTGTCACTGTACTGTATAGTGTGGCTGTGTAGTGACAAGTATGTGTGTGTGCGTGTGTGTTATCGTATAGTGGCCAGTTCAAGCCTGCGTCCTTGACATCATGATACCTGCTCCTGCACTCATCCTTGCGCAAGTGCAGCCGCCTCCACGTGGTGCCTATGTCCACCCGCGTCCTTCTGCTAGACTACCGTTGTGCCAACCCCATTCTTATATGTTCAACCTTATAATCATGCACGATCTCCCCCGACTCCCCCGGCTCTCCTAGCCGTGTGCAAAGATTATGTCAGGAATCACAGTGTTATTCTGGCACACTTTCCCTGCCTCTCAAGCTACGCTTCCACCCTCTGAATCTTCATGTAAATGTCCATTCCCGCTCCTAATCCTTGCATGCCGGTGCCCCGCTCCTAATCCTTGCATGCTGCAGCCCCGCGGTTGCCCTCTCACCCTGCTCATGTCCGTGCCCTGCTCCTCTCCTCTCAATGAATGATTGTACCTGCGCCCAAGTCATGTTCCTCACAATCTAGCTTATACGCCTAGGTTGCTGTCTTATGTAGCTCACAATCTATCTACTCATATCCCTGCCTCGCCCACGGGCGGCCACCCATCTCTTGCACCCCCCTGCCTGCCACGCAACCCCGCAGGAGTCCTCGACTATCACTGTGCTGCACACAGTGGCCACTGGCAGCCGGACGGGAGGCGCCTCTTTCGGTACCCCTTCACTGTGCCAACGATGGATGGCGGTGTCATCGGTCCTTCTAGCGACAGCACAGGCAGCAGCCCCTCATTGTCATCTGACGTGAGCGGTTCGGAGGACTTCCGGTGGCGGGTGGTGGGAGTCACAAACCGTATCATCGGGGGCATACTGATCAAGCAGCACCGCACGCCCCCGCGGCCCGCACCGTATGGCAAAAAGTTCCGCTGGTTGTTTAACATCGGCTTCAGCACAAGCAACTGGGCCGAGCCGTTTGGTGCCAAGTGAGTGCTATACAAGGCTTGATCTTCCCTGAGCTACCCAGAATGGCCAGCACTGTGTTCAGAAAATAAGTCGGGCCTTGCCACAAACATATCATTTGTAGAAGCACATTTACTCCCAGCAGTCCCTGCGGTTCATGGTCGATGCGCTCTGGGTAGGCGACGTCTTTGTTAGGAAGATAGTTATCCCATTCCTGGGTTGAATTGCATACCGATCTCAGCAACATTTGCTAAGGAAGCTGGGCCCCATTAATACCACGGCCATACTCCTTGGATGTGGCAGCCATACCCTTGTTTGTGTTGGGATGCCGCAACTCAGCCGCAGGCTGAGTCGCGGAGACTTAGTGCGCTCTGAATCCCACAATTGCCATGGGACCCTGGCAGATGTGGCTTGCCATACACTATTGCCAGCCTTTTACCTGTCTTGGCGTTGTATCTGATTATAGGATAGCTGTTTGGAGGGGGGGGGGGTGACGTGTTCCTTTATGGGATGGTCGTTTCTGGTGGCCCTGTTGGCAGGAGCGCCCTGGCTGGCCAGTGTGGCAGTATTTGACCAGGGACAGTATTCTTTTAATGACCCCACGAGCAGTCGCGGGCCATACTAGCTCGCAATTGCTTGGTGTAATAAATTCCTGGAATCTGCAAGCATGTCCATGGTTGGGCCGTCGTGAGAGATGCAACATTTAGAGCCGACGCTTAAGATCACAGCTGGGTTGGTTTAGATCATAAACCAAGGGTGCCTTGTTAGTGTGCGTACCTGAAGAAATCATCAATCATCCCGAGCCCCCTTCGCTCCAGTATTGTCTAACAGCCATCTCATGGATTCTGCTGCCGTTGGCGTTGTCCACGTGATTGTCCATGTTTTTCGCCATGTCTACATCCCATATCTTTCGCCCATGTCGTTTGTCATTTTTTGCCATGCTCTCGCGCAGCCCTCGCTTCTTGACCAAGTCAACCTTGTATGTCGAGGAACTTGTCAATCACGCGCATGAGTACTTCACGCCGGACCAGCTCACAGACCAAGATGTGCCATTTGGTATGTAAAGGGAAAAAATAAGCACGTGTGTAATGAAAACGCAATACCTACGAATCACTATCAATACTGAAATAGGATGATAGAGAGTGGAGGATGTTGTTTGGTAGGCTTGTTTGGTTAGTTTCTGCTGGCAGCGGTTCTTAGAGGAAGGTAATAGAAAGCGCCCTCGAATAAAATAAATACTATAATACTCAGCGTGACATACAGTAGTGGCCACAAACAAATTGCGAAAAAGTATTCTCGCGAGGCAAAATTTGCGCGGATCAATAGTTTTCGCAGAAGAGTTTTTGCCTGGTCTTGCTAGTTTATGAGCCTCACAGGTGGTGTTTATAGCGAGTGCCAGTAGGCTAGTCGCCCGGCCTAGATAGCTTGACCATAAGCTGGCATGCAGATACAAGCTTGACTAGACTAGCTATCGCTTGACTTGCTGTATTTCTCCATTTGTGAGCTAGGTGATACAGCCCCTTTTCTTTGCATTTTGCGAGGGGCCATTCGCAAGGCATGTTTCGTAATCTATTTTGTGCCATGGCAGTACGTAGCAGGAACTCGAAAAATTCGGCAAGGCTGTCGCCCCCAAGGGTTCCAGAATGATCGGGTGTCGTGTGATGTGAAGCCCTCATAACCATGGCACCATCGCAGAGTACGCCGGTGGAGGGCAATATGCAGAATTGACACGCATTGCACCAGATGGGCAGGTCGCCTTAGCCAGGATATGTAGAAAGGATGTATAGAAAGTTAAGGTAGATAGATAGGATAGTAGAGAGGGAAGACATTTAGTAGATTGTGATTTCGAACATGGGATCCGAGCAATGCAATGATATTGACTCAAAGTTATTCTTGAAGGGGAGAAACGGTTTCTGTAAGCTCTGGTGGAGGAGGAGGCAAAACTTGAACTGTCCGTAATCTTCCCTGATTTCAACTCTACTTGTTTTTTTCTCAATTAAGGAATAAGGTGAAAAGTGTGCTTTGACGGAGGAGACCTAGCCTCGGTTGCCCATAGGTTGCTACCCCTGTCCCCTCCACACCTGCGTGATCTTGCTGCTATTTTGCATTCAGTATCCGTGCATGTCAATAGCAGCTGTACACCTGCATTGAACTGAGTTGATTGAGCTGAACTGACCATAACTAAACTAAACTGGAGTGAGTTGAACTGGACTGAATCAAACCGTCAAACTGTCAAAATGAATCTCATAATGTGCACGCATTTGCGGGTAGCAGCTCTTTCAAAGCTGTTAGTACACACCCGAATCCACTGGCTAACTCAGCAGCAGCTACACCGTTTATCCAGTAATTGTTGCAACAGCAGCCAAACCGCTCAGTAGTCGCTGGGCGAGCATGTGGGGTGCGGTTGTCTGTTGCCCAGCTTTCTTTCCCTTGCACCACCACGGCAGGGACATTTTCCCCATCTTCATCGACATCAGCAAGAGCCATGAGGAGGCCAAGATGTGGGTGGAGTACCTAAGGGAGGCCTCCTTCTTGGACGTTGCGACCGAGGACGTCCAAGTGGAGGTATGTTGTCCAGCAGGTTGTGAAGACGTGGGCTGTAATGATGATCCATTTTAGGAAGGAAGGGCATGGCTGTTCTGGGTGGCATCATTCCTGAATGCAACCGCCAAGAAGGCCTGGTGGTGGATTCTTATGTAACGTTGCACGGTTAATAAGCTATATTACAGCGGCAGTCGGCCACATAGACATCATAATGCACACTGGAAAGGGGGTTGCACTGGCGGCCCGTGCCACAGCTTACAAAGGAGAGATAGGAGAAAGGAAGGATAGTAGTAATAAGGAAGAAGGGTAGCCCATCTGGCTGTAAATAGCAGGTGTTTGCCATGGAGTTGAGTCGCTGGACGGCTGTAAGGGCCTGACGTTGAGGGACCAAATAACCGAGTTTCAAAAAACGCATACACCGACTGTAATGATAATAGAATAATCTGTTTATATACGACGTGACTGCTTATAGTTGATACATAGTATCCGCAAGCGTGCAGCGGGTTATGCCAACTGTGTGGCCGGTCAAAGTGCAATTAAGGAACGCAAACGAAACCAGTCGTTGAAGGGTTCTTGTGAGTGTGCACCCGCTGGTGAGGTCGGAGGATTTGAATCGAATCAAGGTGTTGTCAAAGCAATAGCATGAAGGCCACATTAGGTGTATAGCAAGCAAGCATGCTTCATCCAATACATCGCCAAAGCAGGAGCTGTGCGCAGCAAGCAAGCATGCTCCAATATTCACCAAGGCACAAAGTGATAATGGGAAATATGGTGGTTGGGGGGGGGGGGGGAGTAGCTTGTTTTGGGGTGGGGGGAGGCATGCCCACGGAAATGAGCTGGGGGGGGTGGGGAGTAGCTTGTTTTGGGGTGGGGGGAGGCATGCCCACGGAAATGAGCTGGGGGGGGGGGGGGGAGTAGCTTTGTTTGGGGTGGGGGGAGGCATGCACACAGAAATGAGCTGGGATAAGGCGCTGATGTTTTTGTGGTTGGGGGTGGTTGGGTGGTTGGGTGGTTGGGTGGTTGGGTGGTTGGGTGAGGAGGGGGGACATCCAGCCAAAACAGCACACTCACTCGTGTGTCCGGCGCGGCACCTCCAAACGTGGAGCGGACTCCAAAGACGGGAAAAAATGTGTCCGGCGGCAGAATTTTTGCGACAGAGTGTACTCCAGTCGAAAATTTTAGGGCGGCGCGAAGAAAAATTTTGTGGAGCTAACTCGTTTTGGCGGTCCGGCGCCTGGTTTTAGGAAAGGAGTGCGCTCTGGTGATCCCGCTAGCTCGGTCAGGCGTTTGATTTTAAGTGCAGCAGTCCGCTTTGGCCCGGCTGTACTTACAACTTACGCTGAGAACTTACCAAGTATTGGTTGATTCTAGGAAGACGTATCAACTTTCAGGCAGGCGTCAGGTTGTTGTTGATTCTGACACCGGACCTGGCGTCAGGCAATAGGCATCGAATTTCCGCCGGCTTGACGTCATTCTTCTACTTGGAGAATATGCTAATACTATCGCTTACTAAGAGCTTCTACTAAGAGATTCTACAAAAAGTGCCACGTGTCGTACAAGCCACGTAGCACGTAGCACACTCCCTAGTCGGTCCGGCGCAGCTTTTGACTGACTGAGTGCACTCCAGCACTTTTCACTTTGGCTGGCGCCGGGCGGCGCGGTAGGCCAAACTCTGGAGTACGCTCATGTACGATTTTGGGGGGGGATGTCCCCCCTCCTGTTGGGTGCTTGGGTGGTTGGGTGCTTGGGTGGTTGGGTGGTCGGGTGGTCGGGTGGTCGGGTGGTCGGGTGGTCGGGTGGTCGGGTGGTCGGGTGGTTGGGTGGTTGGGTGGTTGGGTGGTTGGGTGGTTGGGTGGTTGGGTGGTTGGGGGCGGGGCGTGGGTGCGTGGGGGAAGGGGGGGGGGAGGAGGGGGAGGGGGCAAGGAGGAGGGGGGGGGAGGGGGGGGGGGGGGGCGGCGGGCGGGCGGACTGGCGGACGGGCGGACGGGCGGGCGGGGGCAGGCGGGCGGCGGGCGGGCGGGCGGGCGGGCAGGCGGGCGGGCGGGCGGGCGGGCGGGCAGGCGGGCGGGCGGGCGGCGGGCGGGCGGGCGGGCAGGCGGGCGGGCGGGCGGGCGGGCGGGCGGCAGGCGGGCGGGCGGGCGGGCGGGCGGCGGGCGGGCGGGCGGGCGAGCGGGCGGGCGGCGCGGGCGGGCGGGCGGGCGGGCGGGCGGGCGGCGGGCGGCGGGCGGGCGGGCGGGCGGGCGGGCGGGCGGGCGGGCAGGCGGGCGGGCGGTGAGGCGGTGAGGCGGTGTGTTTTTGTGGAAACTTGTGGTTGTGTGGTTGTGGGTTGTAGGTTGTGGGTTGTTTGCTGTTTCTATGTGTGGGCTATTTATGCTTGGTGAGTGGTGGTTGGTGGTTCATGTTTGGTGTTTGCGTTGTCATGTTTGCAAGAGAGAGAGGGGGGGAGAGAGAGAGACACACACACACATACACACACACACACACACACACAGAGAGAGAGAGAGAGAGAGAGAGAGAGAGAGAGAGAGAGAGAGAGAGAGAGAGAGAGAGAGAGAGAGAGAGAGAGAGAGAGAGAGAGAGAGAGAGAGAGAGAGAGGTGGTCACATGGCAACTCAGCTGGCAGAACGCAAGCGCCCAACTGCTAAGCAACCGTTGCCTGGCTGAAGCGCTTTTGATTTTGCCTGCCTGCTGAGCGGCAAATCTGTGCAATGTGTCGCGTTCAATTTCATCCTTTACCTATAGTGCATTTCAGTAGTCCTAATATTCTTGTGTTGAACCTCTATTCCACCATGTCATTGGCGGTATGCCACGTATGGTGGAATCGTTAGCCACTAAGAAGCCCAATACAGTACTCAGAGAGAGATACTTGTGATAATTATGTCGTAACCCTCTTTTTGTTTCATCCCACCACACCCTTGGCAAGCATACCATGGCATTCTGTATTACCAATAAATCCTATATTTCGTGTTCCTTACACCACCACACCCTGGGCCGTTTGTGACGTACAACAGCACCCTTACGTTGACGTACAACAGCACTGATATCTCTTGCTCACAGATTGCTGCAGGACCCTTGCCTTAGTCCATTCCTGCCATGGCCGACATTCCTGGCCGTTTGTGACGGCACCCTCAAGCTCTTGCAAGTTCTGGTCTTCTTGTACCTAACACACTACGCCTTTTTCGCAGTTTGTGACGTACAACGGCATCCTCAAGCATTTCGGCCATGTCTCCATCGACTTTCGGCGTCAACCGGGCGGCGTCGTGGTCATCACGTCCACCGTGGAGACGTTCTCCCTCGACATGTACAACACGCCGGCGGAGCGCATGCGCGGCGTGGGGGAGGTGCTGCTCGTGCTCATGGTGCTCGCAGGTGGGGATTGATTCTTGCTATCATGAATACTGGTGCTCATTATACCTATAGTGTTGCTGATGATGCCGGAGGTGCTGCTCGTGCTCATGGTGCTCGCAGGTGGGCCAAGCTCTTTGTACGTGCCTACCCTTACAGTGCGTAGTAATCTTACTCATGCCAAGGTTGTTGCCGGTGCTGGCCGGGGCAGTGGACGTGTTGGTTTTAACAGCGTGTGGGTTTGGGAATAAGGGGATTAATAGGCTCATGGTTGTTGGAAATAGTTTCGGGTTTATATGCAGTAGTCCCTGTCCCAGTTACTCTAATACCTGGTATGTTGAACACTTGGTTAGTAATCGTCACCTTAGAGGTCTTGGCATCTCTGGTGCCTTTGGGGGCTCGCGCATGGGGTGTGCTCACCCGTCCGCATGTTTCACCACGTAGGTTACCTCATCAACATTTGCTGTGCCTGTAGTTGCTAGGTTACTAGGCATGGCATCGGTGGTGCCTCTGGTTACTCGCAGGAGCGGGGTGCTTGCTATTGTACCCCAGGTATATCCATTATCTTATGCCTAGCCATTATCTTATACCGCTGTCTCTGGTACCTTTGTACGGGTCTTTGTACCGCTGGTGCTCAGAATAATGTTTGCAGTGAAAAGAATGTTTGCAGTTAGGGCATACTTGTTGGACGGATTCCTGTGTAGGTGTAACCAAGCTTTATCCAAATCCCAAAAGGAGTTGATGTCAGAGTGTTCTACCTGCTGGTCCCCAAGGGGGTGGCAGGTGGGGCAGGCTTACCGTGTTCCTGTACATTTGGTATGCATGTGTTGTGCCTAGCAGTCCAGTTTGTGTGCCTCCGTGTCATGTATGTGGCGCTCATTGCGACCGGTAGTTGCGGCATGAAAGGCTGTGTTAGCAAGCACTTGACAAGAAACTCATTGTCCAGGTTGAAGTGGTCGGCCCCAGTATTACCCGATCAACAAAGGGACAAACAAACAAAAAAACGCGCCATGCTAGGTCGGAGTGTGATGCGTGCTCGCCTGCACGGGTGTAATACACCGATACGGCCACCAGGGTGGTGTTGCGACAGGTGGGGAAAGGAGCAGGTGTGGACAGGAGCAGGTGTGGAAAGGAGAAGGGGTGGAAAGGAGCAGGTGTGGGGTTTCTGGGGATCATGTTTATTTCAGTTTCCAGTGCCTTAATTAGCCTTGGGCCTCGGCCACCTGAACAGACGGTTCCTCCGTGTGCTGGCATCCTCCATGGCCAACTTGCGTATACGTAGAGTACACGGATATGTACGTATCTATGTAGCAGAACTCTGTTACATGTGTTCCATTCCATGCCTTCTTGCATCGCACCCCTACGCCATGCCCAAGAGGTGTGGGGTTCCCTGCTCTTGTCGTGTGCTTCATTGTGCGGGAGGCACAACATGCGCTGTCATGCTCCATCCGCGCCATGCGGTTCTTGATTCACTTCCCCTTGGAGTAGATTCCTGGGGAGGAGTGTTTCCTGGGCTGCCCCTCTACTGCTCCAAATTATCGGGAAAGCTAATTTCATCTATTTTTATTAGTAATACATCTATGGATTATTTCTAATGCTAGTTCTACACGGACATGCGTTTGGTGGGGGCGGTGCTGCTGCAGGGACCCTGTTTGAGCTGCAGCAGGTACGGGCGTGCGCTGCGAACAGAAACATCCACCAATACCTCGCCAACATCGCCAACCTCATCGATTTGGCCTCCATCACGCTCATGTACATCTGCATCGGGCTATGGATCCATTTCCTGGTCCGGTACCACGGCCACCTGGACATCCAGCTGAGCTACCAGCCGTACCGGACAGACTTTGAGTCGGACGGGGAGCGGCTGGCGAAGATGCTGGAACTAGCGAACGGCGGCGCCGACATGCGGCAGCTGCTGGAAGTTTTTGAGAAGGTGCGTCGTGCTTGTGCTGGCGTTGTGGATACTTCTGATTTCCTGTCCTTCAGGTTGTGAGGTGGCAAAGACACCGGAAGCAGCGGACAAGCGCGCTGATATGCAGGCACTGCAGAACACAGGGGAGCGGATGCGCGGGGTTGTGATGGCATTATGCTGGCGTAATGGGTGGTGTGAGCGGATGAAGATGCTGGAATTAGCGATACTCAAACATTGCCGCAGAGCTTGGGAGGGTACATTGAATTTAACTTGTATTGAATTTAATCGATTTGAATCGGATTCAATCGAATAGAATCAAATTGGGAGGGTGGGCAGGAGCTCTGTTGCTTGCCGGCGCGAGGATGGCCGTCTAGGGTGCAATGGCTTGCTGGCGTGATGGTCCCATGATATCCCAGATGGGTCGGAGTCACAACAGGCTTGACAGCACCTTGCGGATTCGTGCGTCCTTTGTAACTGGGACGAGCTGAGAGAGCGTTAGCTCGTGTAATTTTTATTTTACTGCGTATGTCGACACCCTGCCACTTGTCATCATGCGTCTGTTGCAAGCTCTTCAAAACCTTTTCCCGTATTTGCTGCATGGCGATCTGCCGCAAGCTTGCGCCAGCACAGCAGATTCCTGGGAACGCTTCTAGTGGCGTGTGGTTAGTTGGTATCCTGCGGAAGGAGAAGTGCAACAGCTCGGGTCGGTGCCTTAAATTCTTCCTTGTGGTAGGTCCCACGGCTGTCGATTTTTTGTTTCAAGAATTTGTGTCTAGATTATTAGACGTGATCTTCGTGGTGTTTACCAAATCCTGAAAGTGTCTCATCCATCCCAATGGACCAAACTGCTCGTCTGGCTCCATGCCTGGTCACGCCGATTCAGTTCGATTCTAATCGGCTGTAGTTTTTCTCTCCACTGAGAAGGTGCCAAGCTTACTGGTATACCTAGTCACCAGAACTACCCGGGAACTTTATATCGTGGGCGCCAAAGTGAATACTCAGCCACTGCACAAGATGCCCTACACCCTGTCATCCCTTTCAGCTGCGGGACATCCCATTTTCTTCCCCTTTTCGGAATGCAGATGGTCGCAAATATTACGCGAAGACTCATTTCATGAATAACCAATAAAAGAGGCACATATGGATTCAGGGACCGTGACCGGTGTCCATTGCCATGCCTCAAGTGGCCTAGCAACTGGCCCACCATCAGGGAACGTGAAGGGATGCATGCCGACCTCTTAAACAATGTCCAATGTCGGAATGTCGGCTGCACACATTACTTCTACGTTAACTTGACAAGTTAAAGTGTCTCGACTTGAAACAACTGGCACAGTTGCCACCACATGATCACTAGACAATGATGCGAATAATCGGCACCAACCGACTGCTCGGCGCTAGGAATTAGCCACCGACAATGTCACGAGATACGCAGGCTCTACAAGCCGTACCAACCACAAGGTAGTGCCGAAATTAATACTAACTTCGGCACCTACTATCTTTGTGCATACTCATCTGTTGGTCACATGAAAAGTACGGCCGTAAAGAACACGGCAAGCCCTACTCAGCCCTAATAATATCCTTGGCCAGAAATACGGTGGGCGGAAGCGATTATTAAGGATGCATTCCTAATTGGTTACCCCCGTTTACAGAAGATTGGCCATAACATAAAATGGCTGGCAAATGGGCACATCTAGGGTTTAATACTAAAACCCTGACACCCTACACCCTGTTATCGTTTTCAGCTGCGGGGTATCCCATTTTCTTCGCTCATGCTCTGCTTCATGAATATGCTTTATATTTTACTAGTGACAAGTCGGCCAGCAAAGACAGGCGAAGATCATGCAAACACTGTGCTCTTATCCAGCTACGAATTCTGAAACTGTTGATCAATAAATGTGGCGAAATATCACGTTCTTTGTGGACTATTTGCCAATGAGGCCATTCCTGAAGTTCCGCCACGCACATTGTGGGTAGTTCTCAAACTACACACACCCTTTCACTTTTAGTGAGTGGCCATGTATGCAAGCTCATGCCACCTATACGCCCCTATTACTTAGCACGCTTCGCTACAGGTTAGCATGCCATGTGTCCAACAAAGGTGGACACATGTGTCCAGCAAAATGGTTGTTTCGCTCAATGTGTGTCCACTAACAGCTCGGCGATTGCATGGCCAACCCAGCCCATGTATCCAGTCACATGCAACCGGCGCGCAGGTGCGGGACATCTCCCGGATCGTGGGCACTCTTGATATTTAACTAACCCCTATACCCGTTATTCGTCGTATGCAACCGGCGCCCAGGTGCGGGACATCTCCTGGGTCGTGGGCACCTACAGCTTCCTGGCAGCGCTCAACCTGCTGTTCCTCATCCTCCGCATCCTCAAGCTGACCGACTTCCACCCACGGCTGGGCATCGTGACCCACACGCTGACGCGCGCCATGAACGACATCGGCCACTACCTGCTGGTGGCCGGGGTCCTCTTCCTGAGCTTTTCCGCCATGGCGCACCTGTGAGTTTTAGCACTGAGCTGAGCTAGAGAGCACTCTCTCGTTGAATAGGGGACCCGATGCCTGCATCGCGTGATTGTTATAGTTCTAAACAACTGAGAAGATATCATTATTCGTTGTGACCTGCACGCTGTGCGCAAGCACCTTGTGTGCCCTACTCCAATTTTGTGATACAAACACATGTCGCACTGAATAGAAAGTTTCTTGTCAAAGGCCGTAGCAATATCTGTGCACGATTCTGGTCAATTTCTCCGTTCTATCTACTGACCTGTTCTCTCAAATTCCATGTAAGTCATTCGGGACTACTGCACTCTCCCTGCCGTCCGCCCCTACACCCTCCCTCCCGTCCACCCCTACACCCTCCCTTCCGCCCCCCCACCCTCCCTCCCTCCCCTGCCCCCCACACCCTCCCTCCCTGCCTTCCTCTCCTCCCCGCCTTGTCTCCCCCCACCCCCTTTGTCTTCTTCCACTTCTTACATCTTTGCAATTGCAGTGCAATTCCAGCAGCTTCCTGTTCGTTGTCCATCTACTCCGTGCCGCCTTTGGTCTCTTATTTATTCCTGAACAATTCATGCAGGTTGCCTTGGCACCATCCTGGTTGATTCTCTGATCAACTGGCGTCTGTATCTTATCTACTAGAATCTGTCCTTATCTGCCTATTCCATGCATGCAGCTCCCGAGACATTCATCACCATCCTGGCCAATTTCTCCTATTTCCTTTCTCCTATTTTCTTTTATACATCCTCATTGTTGTCCCTAATACAGGCATGCCACTCCGTTCGCACTGTCCTGGTTTGTTCTATCACCTATAATTTATTCCTGTACGGATTGGTCCCTTTTCCTAATGAAACTGCGCAGATCGTTTGGCACCATCCTGTTCGAGTTCTCCACGCTACTTGATGCCATCAATACTTGCTTCCTCATGCTGATTGGCGAAGTGGGCATCAATGACAAGCTGATGAAGATGGAGGGCCTGCAGCTGGCCATGGGCTGGGTCTTCTTCTGGTGTGTGTGCCCCTCGTTGCAGATAAAGGCTGTGGGCAGCTCTGTTTGGTTTTTATGTTGTAAGGACTCTTAAGTGATGCGGGTGAAGTGTCTCGGCAGCTGGCAGGGGCACGTGTCCTCTTCGGGCAAACTGTAGCTCTGTTTCACCATGCTGGCTTGGGTGCTCCTCGGGCACATGTAGCTCGGTTTCACAAAACTTTTCTTTTCAAGGCTTTCAAAAGGCCATTGCCCAGTATTTGTTTTTATTTCATTTGACTTTATTTCAGTTTAGTTGAAGAGGCTAGTGGGCTGACTGCCGCGATTTCCCAAATCCATGTGGTGTAGTCTTGGTCACACAAATGGCTGTAGTTCTTGGCGAGACCTTTTCATGGGTTTGATCTTGTGCCACCCATCACCTTCGAGTGGGCCCCTAGGCTTCCTACCACTTTTGTTACCACTCTACCTGCTACTAGCGTGCTATGCAATACTTAGGGGCTGCCTTATCTAGTTAGTACACACTATCTGCCACTAGTGTTCTATGCATTACTCGGTGCTGTCTTATCTAGTTTGTATTTTATTCATGTTGACATCATTGTCTCACGCTGGACGCGAATATTTTCCGCTGCTGTGGTGGTCCTCGTTAATTCTCGCGACCGCTGTGGTGGGCATTTGTGGCGCTTGCGCCAAAACGGGCCACCCGGGCAACGTGGGCAACATGATACATCAGGCTGTACATCATCATCATGGTGAGCTTTGCCTATCTTCATACATTGCCGTAAGGAATGATCATCGATATGTATAGCTAGACATGCTGTTACCACCAGGCCCTTCATCCACGATGTCACATCTGCCCATCTGTGAAGTAATTTTCGGTTTGAAAGGCCGGCCTTGTGCGTCTCATGTGGTGCGCCCTGTTGGTTGCGACCTGCTAGCGACAAGTGTCAGGTCCAATCCGTCATGTACTCTGGATTTCAGCGGCAACTGTGGGATCAAGGTGATGGGATGATGTCCGATGGACAAGGGTTGGAGCCCTGGTATCCAGCATATGAAGGCTGCTGGGGTTTATTAGGAACTGTTGCCCAAGAGTTTGTCCTATAATAAGGAGTTTGTAGCAAATTGAGTTTGTCCTTTAAAAAGGGGTTGTCCTGAGATAACGATTTTGCCCTTGAAAAATGAACTTGTACCTGACAGATAAGTTGATCCTTGAAAAATGGTCAGTTGTAGTGTGCGCTTGGCTGCTCGTGTAAGGTGCCCCCAGAGTCCCCACCGGTATTCCCTAAATACTTGTCTATTCACTACATATCTTATATACTCACTACACATCTAACAATGCTGTCATCTCACACACTCTTATTTGTAAGGGCCTTGCTGGATGTTGTGTGGACAGTTCACCAACAGCCTTGCATGCAATAACTTAAAAAGTTGTGTGGCTTAGCAGGTACGTCGGGTACGGGGCGTTTTGGCCTGGACCAAAGGGTCCCAGCCCACCGCCTCGTCAGCCGTATGGTCGGTGACCTCTCCATCAAGATTTTGCTTTTTATGGAGATCCTTTTGATGCGACCCCTTTTAAGGATTTAGATTATGAGATCAAGCAAACGTGGCACTTCTTGCCTGATTCGTCCTGCTGCCTTGCTTGTCAGGGGAGCGGATGACCGGCAGTTTGCGACAAATTATGCCCTTGTCAACATGACTAGGGCTACCCATTCAACCACACCATCCTGATCGCTGACATGGTTGAGCCTGGTCCCTTGCTCTGGCGCTCCCCTCCACCCCCCCGGAACAGCCCTTAGTCCTCAGCAAGTTCTTTGTCACGTTCATCATCGATGCATCCTGGTACTACAATCATCCGTCCATCTTCCTGTTCACCATTCTTCCTAACATGCACACCCTTCCTATTTGTTTCCCCCGACCGCTCCTTGTCCCAGTACTTCATTCTGATCAACTTCTTCATCGCGTTCATCATCGACTCCTTCTCGGACCACATGAAGTCGGGCGCGCGCTGCTCGTCCACCGTGGCCCAGGACATGCGCGACGTATTCCGAGACGCCGCCCGGCAGTGCTGGGAGGTCCTCGTCTGCAAGGCTGGGCATGCCCGCAACGATGCCTCCGTGGCTGCCAAGCTTGATGCCCTTGCGACACTGACCGCCGACACTTCTGATGATGCTGGCACCGGCACAGCCAGCAGGCTCCCCGGCACGACCCTTGTCCATGGAGCAAGCAAAGAGGCAGGCAGTGGCGGGCAGTATGCGGAGGTCGGTGTCAAGGAATTGGTCCAGGGTGCATCTAAGAACAGCGTGAGGCCTGTTGCGGTCACAGATGGCGACGGTGCGATGGGCAGCATCAACAACGAGCTGTTTTCCCATCGCGAGGGTGACGGCGGGGCAGGTATGGGAGACGCCGGCGGTGGGGTCATGAGAACATCGCAGTCGAATGGGCATGAGGGAGGGTATGGACATGGAGATATCGACCCACGGAGCTCGCCATACTCCGCTGATGGCCGGAAATCCACCATGTCCCGGCTGCTCTCTTGGATCCTGCCTGGCGGCTGGCGTGCACATCGGCAGGATGGTTGCAGGAAAGGAGAGCGCTGGGTGGTGATCGAGGGGTGCCCCTTCTCCGAGGACGAGATCGCCACGCTATTGCTGGGCGGGATGCAAGCATTTACTCGGCTTGAAGGGGCAGAGGAGAACCTGGGGGGGGAGGTTCAAGGGGAGGACATGATAGATCAGCGGCTGCGCGCAAAGGCGCACAAAACGCTCTTTGGCGATGAGCTGGCCAATTTAGGGGGTCTCCGTGGCATGTCGAGCCAGCAACCCGACAAACCTGCAAGCCTGCAAGCCAGCAAGGGCCGGGGTGAAAAGCCGCACGGGCAAGACGGCAAGAGCGTTTGCCAGCCGGGACTGGCAGCAAACAGGAGTTTGACACGCGGCAAGCTGCGTGGCATCTCTAAAGTGGATGAAGAAGTGGATCTGGAGAGCAGCCAGTATGGTGAGGGTGCAGGACCAGTGTTCAGGCTAGCGCCTGCTTCGGGCACACACCCTGTCAGGAGGGAAGGTAGCCTGGTAGCCTGCCATAACCTGGTTCGGGACATCGCCAGCCACGCTATCTGGCGGTTTGGGACGTCGGGGGCGGATGTTGTCGATCGAGAGGTTGATCAAGTGGAAGGAACACGGGCAGCGATGATGGCAGATGCTAGCAGTCCTGAAACGATGGCTGCCCCCCAGCCGCCCGTGCCGGAGAATCCGACGGTCCAAATCGCCCATATGGTGGGGGCATTGCAGGCGCAGCTGGTGGAGCTGGAAGCCCGTTGGACGGCCGCGTTGTCAGACCTGGCGTCGCTGGGCAAAGGGCAGCAGCCGCTTCGGGGTTAGTCCTTACTGCGTGAGAAAAATCCGCGAACAGCCACGGGTGGATCCCGCACGCGCAGGAAAAGTGCGGACTTTTGCGGTTGAAAAAGGCCCCCATGCTCACAGCCAGACCAATAGTTGGCCAGGGGTTCTGGGACTACGTCTCTTGTTCGACTGGCATCACCGCAATGCGCCGACGACTAAATTAAAATAAAATAAACACGTGCCTGCATTGGTAAAGTCATGGAGCATAACCCACAAACTTGTGTCTTGATCAGGGGTCAGTGTCCAGCTCTCAGGACCTTAGGTTGAGACCAGGGTTGGGCGTAAAGGGTTTAGGTTACGTCATTTACGAAATTACGTGGTTTACGTACGTTGGTTTACGTTACGCTTTACGTGGCGACAAAATGGCACGTAAGACCTCTACATACGTACCCCCTTTACGTCACGTTTCTACGTTACGTTCCACGGAAAGACGTAGCGTAAATTGATGTAAACGTAATGAGTGTGCATGGGAATGTCGGCAGATGCTTGCGAGGTGAAGTGGTGCTAGTACGCGTTTGTAGGCTTAATGGCGCCGCTTCGGCACGGCGCCATGCGCGGTGCACAGACAGCACTGTAGTAGTTTTTGCCATGGAATGGTGGAACATAGCTGGAAAATCATAAGCTTTTGTGCGGCTTTACGTGTTTACGCTACGTTAGGTCTTTACGTTACGCACGTAAACTTCTACGCCTACGTTACGTTCTACGTCACCCTTTTGGCCATTTTACGTGTTTACGTTACGTCAACCCCCTTACCCCCTTTACGCCCAACCCTGGTTGACACAGGCAGAACCGCAACCTTAAAGAGGTCGCGTTCAGATTGCATGCACGTGAAGTGCGGGTTGCGCCACCAGTGGCGGTACTTGTTGAGGCTAGGCCGTGACTGGGCCAAATCCTGCCCAAGTACAGTACCAAGATGTGTACCGAATACCAGGCAGTGATCGCGCTGCGCCTCGTCCGGCCGACGCACGGGCACCCGGCCAGCTAGGGAGCAGGGCTCCAGCTTATGCCACGTGGCACCGGCCATGATGTACCGGGGGCCTAGTGACCGTGTCGCGTTTGCGTGCCATTATATCCTAGCCTATCACTTGGAAGGCATATCCATAGCAATAGAGTACTCTTGTGTGTGATCCACTATATGTTTAATTAAGTGGTGATGATAGGTGTGGTCCTTGACGGCACCACCACCTTCATGACAGGCAGCGCAGCCAGCCGATTATATTATGAAGATTGCAATAATGCTTTATGATGAAAGCAATGCCCAAACCATTCATTCCATAACATTTGACAGATTACAATGAATGCCGAGTTGTGCTGCCGCAACTGTAAGAGTAACTACATATCCTTGAGACCCATCGAAATCACCACAGACCGACCATGACGCCACTGTGGCGCAACAGTGTTTACTTACGTCATAATCTATATCAACTGTGTGACTCTGCGCTCATGTCCCAGTTACTGGCACACTGGCCAACGACGAACCGGCCCTTTCCCGGGACTGTTCCCGGGTCAGCAGAACGTTTCTCGTCCACAATGCCAACAACATCCCAACCGGATCAAACCACTGTCAATCCTATCAACCATCGTCATGGCAACGACATGCAACCACTCACGGGGGCTGCTCCGGGCTGTTCGAGAAGTTTAACCCCATGAAGACAACAAACTAGTTGTGAGGGAGAGAAACGAGCGAACAACGACCACCATGGCCGCTGCGCTGCTCCTAAATACCTCCAAAAATCCCGGCATCCATGCGCTGTCGCATTTGCCAGCAAGCCGCCTGACGTGCAGTTAGACTGCCAGCAAAATGCAGAGCAAGTCTGTTCGACAACCACGTGCGAGCCAGCACACCGCACACTACGATCTGCGTATCTAGCTTTGTCAGATGGACTGAACATCATTCCGTCTGAACAATACAAAAGATTCATAACTGCCAAATGTCACGCACCGGAATATTGCGCAAGCCACCAAGGCTTTGCGCCCCAAAGTCTTGCGCCTGAACCTAAGTCAGGTCACCTAAGACTGTCACTCTAGAAATTCAGGCCTTTCCGGCGCGGCGCTCCACACCGGCCCAAGGAACAAAGCCTGCGGCCTACTGAATCGGAACCAACCAAACGTCGGTAACGATTCCGAACCGCGTAACTTCTTGAGTGCACGGACGTAAATGATCACGGACGTGACAGCTGTCGCGTTTGCGTGCCATTATATCCTAGCCTATCACTTGGAAGGCATATCCATAGCAATAGAGTACTCTTGTGTGTGATCCACTATATTCCCCCCCACTTTTTAGCTCGAAAAAATGAAGAGCCAAAAAGTCAAAAAGAGGATCACATAGGGAAAAAAAAATTCCCACGACAGGACCACACATGCTTTTCAAATAGGCTAAGCAATAACCTCTTCAGTGCTTTTTCAAGGATAAGCATAATCCTCTTCATGGCTTTTTCAAGGATATATATAAGCCTAATCCTCTTCATAGCTTTTTAAAGGATAAGCTTAATCCTCTTCCAAGTGCTTGATTCTGCAAGCAGCTTGGGTATATCTCCGGCTCAGGCTGTCCGAACTGAACCCGCCAAGGGTTGTTCGCTCGTTTTAATTAAGTGGTGATGATAGGTGTGGTCCTTGACGGCACCACCACCTTCATGACAGGCAGCGCAGCCAGCCGATTATATTATGAAGATTGCAATAATGCTTTATGATGAAAGCAATGCCCAAACCATTCATTCCATAACATTTGACAGATTACAATGAATGCCGAGTTGTGCTGCCGCAACCACTAGGAGCCGGGTGTTGACAAAGTGTGACAAATTTTTGTCAACAATTGTCAACTTGTTGACAAAGTGTGACAAATTGTTGACAAATTGTTGACAAAGTGTGACAAAACTAGACAAAACTAGACAAAAAAATGTCAACAGCTTGACAAAACTTGACAGAATGTTGACAATGTTGACAAAACGTTGACAATCGTTGACATGTCAACTTTGTGAGCATGTCAACAAATGTCAAAACACTGACAAGCCAAGGTGACTTGTCAACAAATGTCAAGACGTTTACAAACGCAGGCCAAACGCAAGAAAAATGTCAACAAAATGTCAACAAATGTCAACATGACAAAATGTCAACATGATAAACAAAGGCATAGCAAACTGACAAATCAACACCACGCACAGGTAAACTTACTTCATTAAAATCAATATGGCTGCTGCCTTGCTGCCTGAATTGCGGTTTTCTGCATTACATTAGCATGACAAACTTTACTGACAAAACACATGAATGAAGAGTGCACTCAATCACAGTCCGAGGGTGGCGTGCAAGATGTACAACCGCAAGCATCTCACAAATGCAGTATAACATCCGTCGTAGGGCTGTCCCAGCGATCATTGCTGAAAAAAATGGACTCTCTAGAAATTTATCGCATGACAATGTCCAGTGCTACAGCGATGTGACGAGGGCTCAGAGCCTACAAAATCTGTGTCCGCAGGTGCCCTCCCCGCCATGCTGGCCAATGTGTCCGCCATGGTTGTGTTAGGTAGATCGCCTGCATGCAAGGGATACATGCGTTATCCGGCAAAGCAGCAAAGGGAACACACAAAGATCTTAAGTGAGATGAATACCCGAAATCAGCTGTGTGTAATGAGACGTCGTGAGAGCACAGCAGTCGCGTGGCTGTTTGTGAGTAATGGCTTGATTTTAGGACCGAGAAAGTGAGATAGTGGGCAGAGAGAGAGAGAGAGAGAGAGAGAGAGAGAGAGAGAGAGAGAGAGAGAGAGAGAGAGAGAGAGAGAGAGAGAGAGAGAGAGAGAGAGAGAGAGAGAGAGAGAGAGAGATGGGACGGGTATTCTCACCTAACTCGTCCCCATGTACCTCACAAGATGTGGAGAACAGCGAAACCCCAGGAATCCCTAGAGAAGAGCGTTGCGTTGCAAACTGCCGAAAAAACAAGCGGGAGCTGTAAAGTTTCTCCAAGATGCCAGGATGCTTTACGATCTACTTTCTTGCAATCTCACTATGGTGAATACGGCACTCTGAGAAAGAAAGAAGAAAGATTGACGCCAGATCCATGCGAAGGAAAAGTTAGGCCAATCAACTGAATATATGCCCCGTACAGGGTACGAATAAAATCTAACGAGGTAGAAGGCATCATAACTAAAGTTGACAGAGAAAGGAGTCGTTTGGTGTGGGGGGTGTGGGGGGTGTGGGTGAAAAAATCCTGTGATTATCAGCAAAAAGACGCTACTAAGGCAAGAAAGAAAGAAAAAATCTATCCATGCCACGCATGTCAACCAAGGCTTCTGGATTTCACAGAAGAGCCTCCCAACGGCAAAGGAGTTCGTATGATTTGTAGCTAAAAGCAGGGCTCCAAAAATATGCATAGAAGCTGGAAGCACAAAATACACTTTCCAAACTGCTACATTTAATTCCAATTATTAATGCTGGAGGGATCACCACCTACAAACGCTCAATAAAACAAGAATGCAGAAAACAAATTATTCCCGTGTGTGCTCTCCTGTCTGCTTTCTAGCTACCAAACAAACAAAGAAAGTATACATTCTTTGGCTCTCCAATGTGCCTCTTTAGCGTTAAAAACAAAGAAATACAATTCTTCGGCTCACAATTGTGCTTCATTGGCGGTAACAACAGTGCTGCCGGCTGGGCTATACCAGAACACAAAGAACTATTAAACGGCACAGTCAGTAGAACCGTTGTAAAGTACTAAACAAACGAACAAACAAACAAACCGGAGTTAAATATTCAAATAAAGAAGGCGTTCCCATGAGGGAATTGCAACCGATAAAACATCATTATCAAGTCCCGAAGGCCTTTGGGTGCCCCTGGACTAACTTACAATGCGGACATCCAATGGTGGCTGCAACGCACAGCATGTTTACAGCTTCGTGAATGGACAATAGATGAAGAATGATGACAGTTGCTCACCATAAAAAATTGGCCGCGCTGGACAGCCGACCACGCCGCTGCCACATGCGATGGGGCCACGTGCAAGTCCAACGGTATCAGGCATCACAAGTACACGCGCGAAATTGACATCGAAATGGCAGCACAGATGCAACATACGAATGTATGGAGAACCGTTAGCTTAAACAACGGAAGTTTGTGAAAAGAAGGAAAGTGACGCAATAGCAGACCGTGCATACATGATACGCTCAACCTGTACATTATTTAAATACCTAATTCATAAGCACGTGACGCAACCTGTACACATCGGCAGGCTCGAGTTACCATGGTCCGGATTCTCCCATGCGCTGGTTGTCTCCTTGATATCGATGCCTTCATAAGAATTGAACCAGATTTGGTTTGAATAGTACAATTGACCTTGTGTATATAGGAGAAAATGAATGTACTGCGAGCATGGCTAACTTGGCGGGAAACTCTGGGCGGCCCATGTAGCATCATGGGCGGTGGGCCCTAGGGCAATGCATGAGAATGTCACGTGCGTACGGCGTGTTCAAGTCGATGCAAGACTGTCAGTATTTCGGACGAAGAATTACTTACTCACCTCAAACGGTTAAGAGTGGGTTAGCTTCTGGATGTCCGAATGGCGCTGTGCCTACCAGCGAACAGATCGATGACAACTTAATTCTAGATCCTGGCTGTGTTTCTCCCCCGATGGCTTCTTCTGGCCCTCCGAGCTAGCTAGATAAATTTCATCAAGGACGGCGATTTAATTGCTAAGAAAATCATGACGGTCATCAGTGAGTCTATGATCCTATTCCTTATACGTAGTTATTCGTTCCTACCATACCGCCATTGCTGAAAAAGTCACAGCATGTAATTCCCACCTTGGCTGCGAGCCTTGGCGTAGCTTCCGTCTTCCACCTTCCCCGGCCACAAGCTTTTCCTTGGAGCACAAGCACGTCTTTCGTTTGTCATCGTTTAGCTTCAACGGGAACACCCGCGCAAGTCGCAAGTCGCAACCACGGGAATCACTTGCACAAGCTTGCAAGACTTTGCGCAAGACGATAGTTGGCGTCGTCTATTAGTATTGTCCACGCATTTGCGGCCGTCTGTCAGTCTGCTGACTCTTATCGGCGGTCCGTAAGTTTGTGGCCATGCCCTGGCCATGCCAGTCATCCGACAGCACGGCCATCAGATGACGTCCAGTAAATTAAGTAAAAGTACTTATGACGAGTATTTACCAGTGGTAGAGAAACAGTCGTCACTCTACAGTATCGCTTGGTTGGGATCGCTTGCTGCTGGCGTAATCGCGTCCTTGATCGCCGTACCATTCAGGGAGCGGCCGTACCCGGAAAAACTGCATTGCGCAACAGTTGCCCGTCAGCATCCTTTCCCAAAATTCAAAGTTTGCGCCAAAGGCCAGAGTTCAACGAAGGCAAAGTAGGTGTTGCGCGCAGGAAAACCATGTCTACGGTTAGTGCTTGGGGCTAGCGCCGGCCGCCGGGCAGAGAGGGCTCGAGCAACGGGGCCACTCACCGAAGTTCTATGTAAGCAGTGAGCGCCATCCAAGATTGTGCAATAAGAGATGTTGCAGGCCCTCGAAGTGATGTGATTTCTTCAGCAACCGCTATCAGTAACGATGTAGGTGCACTGTCGATGTATGTATGCTGAGCTAGGACATGGTGGTAGCCATTGAGGGAGAAACGTGTGCAGTCCTGAGCCAAGCAGCTCTTTACGCTGTAACGCAGCTCGAACAGGACGTCTGGAGCGCGCCAAGCTCCTTCAACGGCACCACGGTCAGCGAATTTTTGTCGTACGGTTTAACTAACAACACGAATATAGTTAGCATCCCGTGCTCGAATGTGTAGGGCCGTTTCGTTGCGGGTAAAGCTTGCCACGTATTTCAGAGATTTTAATGTGTATTCTCTGAATGCTTTCATTACCATGGTGCTTTCCGTGCTCGTCATCATATGTATACATTTGTGTTGCCGTTTCCTCTTCCATTTTGCGCGTGTACTTGCGGGTGACTGACACCGTCGGACGGGCATGCGGCCTACCCGCGAATGGCTGAGACTGGCTCCTGCTTGAGACTTGTGGTGAGTAGTGGTTACGATCCCATACATAGGGTCTATACTAAGGATATCACCGTGCTGTAGGTGGAATCGCATGCAGTGCCTCCTGTTGTTTTTAACTCCCTTTACATGGCATTTTTGCCGAGGGGTGAGGATTATTCCTTGTCATGGGGGCATACAGGACGGGTTACTTATTCCTTGTCATGGGGGCAGGCAGGACAAGTTAATTATTCCTTGTCATGGGGGGCAGGCAGGACGGGTTAATTGTTCCTTTTCATGGGGGCAGGCAGGGCGGGTTAATTATTCCTTGTCATTAGGGGCAGGCAGGACGGGTTAATAATTCCTTTCATGGGGGCAGGCAGGACGGGTCACTTATTCCTTGTCATGGGGGCAGGCAGGACGGGTCAATTATTCCGTGTCATGGGGGGCAGGCTGGACCTGTTAATTATTCCTTGTCATGGGGGCAGGCGGGACGGGTTAGTAATTCCTTGTCTTGGGGGCAGGCAGGGCGGGTGAATTATTCCTTTTTATGGTGACAGGCAGAACGGGTTAATCACTCCTTGTCATGGGAGGCAGGCAGGACGGGTTACTTATTCCTTGTCATGGGGGGCAGGCGCATTGCATATACATTTATTCCTTGTCATGGGGGGCAGGCAGGACGGGTTAATTGTTCTTGTCATGAGGGGACGGCAGGGGGGGCTCATGATACCCTGTAGTGGGGTGGGCGAAGGCAGGGGGGGTTAATGATTCCCTGTCATGGGGTGGGGGAAGGCAGGGGGGGTTAACGATTCCTTGTGTCCATGGGGGGCAGGCAGGACGGGTTTCTTATTCCTTGTCATGAGGGGAAGGCAAGGGAGGTAAATGATTTCCTGTCGTGGGGTGGGAGAAGGCGGGGGTAATAATTTTTCCTTGCCATGGGGGCAGGCAGGACAGGTTAATTATTCCTTGTCATGGGGGCATGCAGAAAAGCTTAAAAATTTCTTGTCATGGGATTGAAAGTACCTCACAGTCAGTTGTCCTCCCTTACGAAACGGCGATTTTGTAGCTAAATGATTAACAGAGCATATGCTCTAAATCTTGTAGCAATGGGCCGCGTTATGTTTCTGTTCGTGTACTTTCAAGCATTCATCATTTTTGTTTTTCTTTTACATTTGTCTTGTTGCGGACAGGGAGGGTTGATTGCCTTTTCATGGGGGGCAGGCAGTTAATTATTCCTTGTCATGGGGGTAGGCAGGGGTGGGGGTTACTCCTTGTCATGGGGGGCAGGCAGGGGGGGTAGATTGCCTTTTCATGGGGGGCAGGCAGGGGCCGGGGCTTAATTATTCCTTGTAATATGGTGCAGGCAGGGGGGGTAATGATTCATTGTCACGGGGGGCAGGCAGGGGGGGGGTAACTCCTTGTCATGGGGGGCAGGCGGGGGGGGGTGATTATCCCTTGTCATGGGGGTTCAGGCAGAGGGGGCTAATCCTTGTCACATGGGGGGCAGGCTGCGTGGGTAATTTTTCCTTGTAATTAGGGGCAGGCAGGGGGGGTAGTTAATCCTTGTCATGGGGGACATGCAGGGGGGGGCAATGATTCCTTGTCGTGGGGGGCATGTAGGGGGCGTCAAGTGCTCCTTGTTATGGGGGCAGGCAGGGGGGGGATGATTCTTGTCGTGGGGGGCAGGCAGGGGGGGGGATGATTCTTGTCGTGGGGGGCAGGCAGGGAGTGTTAATTATTCCTTGTCACAGGGGGCAGATAGGGGGGGGCAATGATTCCTTGTCGTGGGGGGCAGGTAGCGGGGGTTAGTTGTTCCTTGTCGTGGGGGGCAGGCAGGGGGGGTCAATGATTCCTTGTCATGCCCATGGGGGGCAGGTAGGGGGCGTAATTATTCCTTGTATTGGGGGCCAGGCGGGGGGCGTTAATCGTTGTCATGGGGGGCAGGCAGGGGGGTTAATCCTTGTCATGGGGGGCAGGCAGGGGGGCTTGTTCCTTGTCATGGGGGACAGGTATGGGGGGGACATTATTCCGCGTCATGGGGGTAGGCAAATGGGTTAGTTTTTCCTTGTCATGGGGGGCAGGTGGGGCAGCTTAATAATTCCTTGTGGTGGGTTTTAAGCACCTTGCAATCGTTATGCCCTCTTAAGGAAGTGTGCTTGCGTAGCTAATCGATTAACATAACATATGCTCCAGATTTCGTACACAATGGATACCGTAATAAATTTGTTATTGACTACGAATAAACATTCATAATTTTTGTTTTTCTTCCGCAGGAAGTCTCGGCTGTTCTGGTGCCATATGCATCCTCACCATCGTCGTCATCGACGTAGCCGGCGGACTCGTCTAGGTTCCATGCACGGGTTGCTCAGGTTTGTCTTTGAATCTGTGTGATGAGGTGTTTTCTTTGCGCAGTGTATGTTTGCCTGCAGCTACCTTTTTTGTTCCGAATAGATCAGTGCTTTCTTCTTTGCATTTGCAGCAAGAGAGGGCAGTTTTTGTACAGGTTTTTTGAACGTAATCTGCCTCTTTAATGTTGCACAACTGACAACAACCATGTATACATTGATGTTATTTCCACCTCTGCATCTTTTTTGTGTTTTACAGGAGAGTCGAGAGCTTTTAATCAAAATGACATCCGCAAATGACGGCTGCACACAATATACCCAACGGGCGGCTGCCTGCAAATTCTTTGCAAGCATTTAGAGCTTTCCGTGGAAGTCATGCTCACAACGGGCTGCACGCAACGCAATGGGCTGCCGTCCGAAATTTGCCTACGAGACAATCGTTGTTGCTGTCAGCATTAAGTAATGCTTATTTTGTAATAAAAAGGAAAATTTCACTGGTTTTTGTCACTTTTTGTCACTTTTTGTCACTTTTTGTCTGTTTTATAGTCCTGATAAATTTTCAGGATTGTCTGTGATATATCAACGTTTGTGTTGTGATAAATGTGCACAAATGTCACTAATTGTGGTGTGATAAAATGTGATAAAATCTCACTCTCATGTTGACAATGCGTGACGTTGACAATGTGTGACATTTTTTGACACTTTCACCTTGATAATTTGTCAAGAATTGTCTTGTAAAATCGACCTGATATGTCATGGTTTTGTCAACATTTGTATAGCTTTTGTCAACTTTTGTCAAGTGACATGTCACACTTTGTCACACTTTGTCACACTTTATCAACCTGACATGTCAAGCATTGTCACACTTTGTCAACACCCGGCTCCTAGTGACTGT
This sequence comes from Mesostigma viride, assembly GCA_009746045.1. Classification (NCBI taxonomy): domain Eukaryota; kingdom Viridiplantae; phylum Streptophyta; class Mesostigmatophyceae; order Mesostigmatales; family Mesostigmataceae; genus Mesostigma; species Mesostigma viride. The sequence continues at coordinate 1,690,087 of RPFO01000090.1, read as the reverse complement.
AAGAGTAACTACATATCCTTGAGACCCATCGAAATCACCACAGACCGACCATGACGCCACTGTGGCGCAACAGTGTTTACTTACGTCATAATCTATATCAACTGTGTGACTCTGCGCTCATGTCCCAGTTACTGGCACACTGGCCAACGACGAACCGGCCCTTTCCCGGGACTGTTCCCGGGTCAGCAGAACGTTTCTCGTCCACAATGCCAACAACATCCCAACCGGATCAAACCACTGTCAATCCTATCAACCATCGTCATGGCAACGACATGCAACCACTCACGGGGGCTGCTCCGGGCTGTTCGAGAAGTTTAACCCCATGAAGACAACAAACTAGTTGTGAGGGAGAGAAACGAGCGAACAACGACCACCATGGCCGCTGCGCTGCTCCTAAATACCTCCAAAAATCCCGGCATCCATGCGCTGTCGCATTTGCCAGCAAGCCGCCTGACGTGCAGTTAGACTGCCAGCAAAATGCAGAGCAAGTCTGTTCGACAACCACGTGCGAGCCAGCACACCGCACACTACGATCTGCGTATCTAGCTTTGTCAGATGGACTGAACATCATTCCGTCTGAACAATACAAAAGATTCATAACTGCCAAATGTCACGCACCGGAATATTGCGCAAGCCACCAAGGCTTTGCGCCCCAAAGTCTTGCGCCTGAACCTAAGTCAGGTCACCTAAGACTGTCACTCTAGAAATTCAGGCCTTTCCGGCGCGGCGCTCCACACCGGCCCAAGGAACAAAGCCTGCGGCCTACTGAATCGGAACCAACCAAACGTCGGTAACGATTCCGAACCGCGTAACTTCTTGAGTGCACGGACGTAAATGATCACGGACGTGACAACCGGCATTTACAGTATTGTCGAGGCAAGCAACAAATAGTAAACTAAATGCTGCCGCACAACGGTCTGAAAGTGCCAAAAAACACCCATCTTACTCCTCCTAGCTGCACTAATATTCGGATGATGGTCAAACTTGGTGGCTGGCTTCTCCATGGTACCCAGATTTACTGTGCCAAGTCACACCTTGGTTGGCCACTTGGTGCTCACAGAATGGTGACGTCCAAAAGCATAAAAAATGCCGAAATTGCCAGTTTTATTCATAATTAATTCCACAAACAACACAATTAATGTCGTTTTGACCTGGAAATGGGCAGACACATTAAATATAACATATGCAGCTCAAGTACTAAGTTGCACCCGAAATAGAGATGGGATGGCCAGAAATTATGCTGTCAACCGTCACAAATACGGTCATTTGGAGCATTTTATGGATCATTAAATGCACCCAACAGTGCAAATGAGCTCAGATTAAGCTGGAAGTAAGCAAACACTTTACTTGCAACATCTGCAGGCTGGCTGCAAAGTTGCACCTTGATTGAACACCAACTAGTTACATGATTCTGCTGTCACGCGTCACTCTCGCGCAAAATTTGGATATATAATGCACCACAGGTAGCGCAAATGAGTTCAGACAGAGCTGAAATTTTTAATGCAATTTAAATAGAGCATGCTGAACATGATTGCCAAGTATTACCTCAGTCACACCACAGATGACGATGTGTCACAGTGACACGTGACAGCAGCCAACATCATATAATATTTCCTTACAAGTTCATACCCCATAACAGTACGAGCTGAGGTAAGGTTGAACTCCAACTTGGTTATCTCCACCCATACATGTGGCATGCACTTCATCATGGAAATACATGAACAGTTGTCTCTTTGATACATCAATAGTATTAACTACCAACATTCCAATGGTGGGGCGTGTTGAGAGAGAGCAACTAGTTGGCAAGTCAAATAGTGGTTCGAAGCAAACATGGCTGCACACTACATTTGCTTGCAGTTGCTATCTAACATCTCTAGCACATTAACTAGCCAGCTAGCTCGCATGCCAAACAATCTTCTAAAGGTGCATGGGCATTTTTTTATGTGTTGTTCATCGTGCACCCTGGACTACCAATCCTAGTGAAGCATGGGCTATGCACGGCAGATGGAGGATGTGGCCATGGGCATGCCATGAGCAGATGCCAGCGAAGGTGCTGGCAGCAGGCAGGTCAGGCAGCAGTAGTGGGATCTAGTGATGCAGAAGAGAGTGGCACATGTGGTAGAAAGTAATGCAGATGGCAGTAGTATGGCCAGTGGCACGAGGCAGCGATCATGAAGGCTATCGTTATGCAGATAGACGTTATGGTCTAGCCTTGAGGTTATGTTGCTACTGCTGCATGATGGAAGGGAAATTTATGTGGCAGGTGGCACGGTACAGCCAACAGTGGTGTAGTGTGCAAACCAACTCATTGGGGTGGGCTTGTGGTGAAAGCTCTCCATTCAGATTTCCGTGGCAACACACCAGGTCATGATATTCTGTGGTGCTGGCAAGTGGTAGTGACAGATTGATCATGCCAGTGATTGATAGCAATGGTGAGCAGTAGGGTGCCTTCTTTGATACTACTGGCATTATCTGTTGTGCCAGGTGCCAGCTATGTCAGCTGCCGATGCTGCTAAATGTGGCCCCAGTTTCTGGTGCTACGATAGAAGAGATGAAGAGGGCCGGCAGGAACTTGTGGCTGCAATCACGATCAAGGCTGCGATGGGCGAAGTCAATATGGCAGATTGTGGCAGCAATGGTGCAGGGCCTGGCGTTATCGTTAATGGCAGATTCCATACTGAGTTGTAGGGACACTGCCAGCAGTTACACCAACAGGCGAGACTCATGGTGGTGGACGTTGCTCCTGGTGGGAGTCTATAATATCTGTCACATGGGTATGCGCACACGATGCACCTGGTGGTCCTCCATGCTAACGACAGGAATGTTGGTATTGCTATGCAATCGTGGCACTGCTAACAACGGCGTAACAGTGGTAGGTGTGTTGGGGTGGTGGGGAGTGATGTGGCAGTGGTGTGGCAGCAAGCACTTTGGTAATCGTTATTGTGATGTTGTTGTGAGCCCGTAGAAGGTGTCCTGGTGAGATTCATGCCTCTTACGCAATGCTGTAAGCCCATTGTGCACTCTGTTGTGCCCGCAACAATATTCATCATCATAGGCAGCAACCATATCAAAGACAAATCAGCCCCCTTCCATGTATAGTACTTAATTCTCAGCCTGCTTCAACATATCTGAATGTAACAAGGGCAATGAATCCTGGGTTTCCCAAGGCAGCAACAACATCTGCGCACTTCACATACCTGGGCTCCCCCCTGGTTTCTTCGTGCCTCCCAGCCCCAGATCAGAACACGCCGCCCATCATTGATAAACATGGTGCATTATAATCTGGCCAAGGAAAGAGGTTGAAATACTTACCAACAGGTCCGCTAAAGTGGAGCCCCAGCAGCGTGTTGTATGGCCTGTGAAAGCTGGATAAGCTCCAGGGTTGCACATCAACACACCTATATGTGCTGACTGTTGAATACAGGACATGTACCTTCTGTTTGTTGCCTTCAGGCTCAGCTTCCTACGCCATGAATTACACTTGGAAGAATGAACAGGCGCACATCACGCTGTTTGGGGAGGCTGGCCATGGCTTACGTCTCCCTCTCGAGCAGCGATGCTTGACGAGGCGTCCGGCGTAACATGAACGAGGCGCTTTCACGAGCCTCGGGGAAAGAGACAGGCAGAAAATCTGGAAGGGGAACGGGGCTGGCTTCACCCTACCTTGGATCCGGATGCCGAAAAAGCAGGTTCCACTGTACAGCGTCGACTCAACCAGCGCAATGCGTATTCATGCTTCATTTCGCAACGATCGCAGGCGATATTCAGTGATGAGCGCAGGTCTACACTACAGAGCCAGCAAAAAATCAGGCTGGGCTTCGCTCTAGAAGTTGTTGAAGCGCCCTGCGCAAATGGGATGACAAAAATGAAAGAAACGAGGGAGTGGCATATTTTTACGTGCGTTGCCATGATCAGCCCCGCACGCACCCTCCCGGCAGTTCCAACTGCTGCGGCAACGAGGCATTTACAATGGCAGTCGTTTTAACAAAAAGTTTTTCGGTCAAAATTTTTTGAATTAGTCATAGAACCGTGCGAGCGGCTTACCTTGAACTACACTGTCGCCGTTTTCGATAAGTTTCCGGTGTGACTTTTTGGGGGTCCACTGCAAAATGCAGCGGACCTGACCCGACCTCGCGAAAATGCCCGCCCTTTTTCTGTTTTCCTGAAAAAATGGACCGATTTCTTTAGGATAAAAAAATATCTACGTGAAGTAGATGAGTTATGAAGGCTCAAAATGAATTCGCTGTCCGTAATGTGTTCTCAGGACGGTCGCTAGGATTTTCACGGCCGCCATGGGTGCTGCGTGACTTTTTGCCTCGTCGTCACCTTCCCGCCCACCAGATTTTCGGGATCTCGCGCCAATTTGGTGACGGAGTAAGATGGTCGTTTTTGGCGGGGCTCGGACCGTTGTGCGAGCGCCAGGACGCGAAAACGCGCAAGTTCTAATAGCTCATCCAACACGGATTCGAAATAGGACCTCCGGCAAGATTAGTCATCGGCTACCATATATGGGTCGGCTCGGCTGATAACTAGTGTCATATGCCAAGCCAATACAATGAACCAACGTGCGAAAACTACCATTATTAGCATTACATGTATGTATAAGCAATCATCCCAGCAAACGAAAATATGTTGTAATTAACACTTTATGTTTATTAATAATAAGCAGGACCCCCAGAAGCCCAAGGTGTACTGGAGGGGCGGGGACCTGATGATCAACCACAAGATGTGGACGCCCCCAGCGGGCTAGAATAGCAATAGCCCTAGCTTGTAACCATTGGCGTCACTGCCGCTAAGGCAGCCATGCCTAGAATGTTTGCCTAGCTGTGCCAACACACCTAGTCACGTGCCGCCAACGCACGGTACACAACCAGCCATAGCCTTAGCCTAGTCCTAGTACAGCCATATGCTACGCCCTGGCTATGTTCAGATTACTTGCCCACGCTCCTTGCTATGATATGCTCACATGGGTCTTATTGCACCCACAGACTGCCGGATCGTTAGCGTGTCCGTTTAGCTAGCGCGCCCGAATGCAGCTGTGGCATGCCTTTGGCATGAAGGAGACTGGGGGTCTCTGCCCTTTCTCCTGTAGTGCACACACAGGGATTAAAAGCACTTCGGTGCTCCGTGGCTCCCCAACGGGAGCACGAGTTTAATTAATTAATTAATTAATGTTTATTAATAGTCTATGTTTTCTCAGTTTATGCAGACACGGCTGGCATTCTCAGTTATCACCCTCGGCTGAATCGCAGTGAGTGCTGCCCCACGTCACCGGACCATATAATAATAGCGACACTCTTACAGAGTGTGCAAGTGAAAAGTTCGAAACTAACAACCGAAGAACTCAAAACTACAACCCTCCACACACACGTTTAAGATTCCCAGGTTTAAGATCTTGAGACCCTGGATTTTGGAATTTCAGGCCGGTATAATCGCAGGGCTGGTTTTGGGCAAAAGATCTTAAAGCAGGTACAAATGGATGGTCAGTGGTATGCGATGTATATTATATACTCAGGTATGCCGCATCAGGTTTAAGATCCTACCGCTCTCAACTTTAAAATCGTCAGCCCTGGATTTGATTTTAGGTCGCAGCAATGTCATCGCAGCATCCGTCACCGCCCGCATCCGCCAGTGATTCCCCTCGCCTTTTCGTAAGCACATGGCACCACCTGATTAACGCGCACACTGCAGTTGCTTGAGAAATGTGACGACGCTCTGGAGGACTTCCCTGAAAAACGTGCCCACAAGCGCGCGGCAGAGGCGTTCGTTGACGCGCTGGATGTCCATCCCGGCCAGCCACGCCCAGCAGCCTGTTTGCTGCCGGCCCGGCAAATTATGATCGGCCCTTCGGCACCTCGGTGGCCAGCTGGCAGCCCGCGGCCGGCCGGGGCCCTGCTGCCCCCCCCCGCCGCCCGCCCCGCGTCACCAGCCTGCACCGGCTCCCCGCCGCCGTCATCCAGGCCCGGCAAGCCCTGCTGCGCGACAAGTTACCGCGACCCCGCCCGCTACGCCCGCCTCAAAGCCGATTATACCACTCGGCCATCCGGCTGGCGACCAAGGAGCAGGAGGACCTCCATGTCCGCGAGTGGCTTCGCCCATGCACCTCAAGGACCAGCACGGCAAGTACGCCTGGACCCGGCGCCTGCGTCACGCCCAACGGCCCGCCGGCGCCGCCGCCAGACGCTCTCTGGCTCACCGCACGGCAGCAGCTCGACCATGCAGTGGTAAATACCCTCCCAGTCCCGGCTTCTCGGCGCCCCCCGGCCCGCCACCTTCGCCTCTTGGCCCTTTGGCGGCCGCGCGCCTGCATCAGTGGCAATAGCGCCTGCGGACGTCCCTGCGCCGCCCATGCCGCCCGCCGCTGAGCAGACAACACGTACCCAGCCCTGACGGAACCCCTGGCCGACCCCAACGAGCTATACCGCCGTTCACCGAGCTCGAGTTGAGCACCGCCGCCCAGCAACTCCGCTTCTACGCCGCCGTTGGACCTGAGGCAGCTCCCCGCCCCGGTGATTAAGCTGCATGACAGCGCTCACGGGGTTCCTGCTTCATACGTCTGCAACCGCCGGGATTCTGCTTGCCGACGCGCCGCCGATTCCTGAGTGGCAGCACAGCTACCGTATATTATGCTGTATACTATTAATTAACAAAGGTTCCCCTGACGACCCCGCCAACTACCGAGAAGTCTGCATCCAGAGCGCCGCACTCAAGTTCAAATTATGTTCATGCGCATGATCCTCAACCGCCTTCGTTCTGCTCTCAACCGTCACCTACTAGGGGAAAGTCAAATGGGCTTTCGTCCGGGGCGCAACACCGTCATGGCCATCTTCGTCGCGCGTCGCCTAGCTAGCTCTTCGAGGAAATCGCTCTCCTGCAACCTGGTGAGTTTCCCGCCATCCTGATCTTCGTCGACTTCATCAAGGCTTTTGATTCTGTCCTCAGACAGGACTGGGACGCTCTATGGATGGGATGTACTTGCTCGCGCTCGCGTCCCTGCACGGCTCCCCTGCATGATTGCCGTCATCCGCACGCTGTATGAGGGGTTGACCACTTCGGTGCGCACTCAACACGGCTTTACCCCGCCATGCCCACTGCAGATTGACCGGCGTCTGGCAGGGTTGCGTCCTGTCGCCGTACCTGTTTATTATTGTAGTGGATTATGTTATGCATGCGCCAGGCACGAGCTCGCTTTGCTATAGCATTGCAGGCCGTGCCTCTGGCCTAGCGATCACGAACGAGCTTGGAGAAGGGGGGCCGACTAACAAGCAGAATTTACTGGCTGACCTCATTTATGCCGACGACATCACGCTCATCGAGAAGCCGGAGTCTGCTCAAGTTACTTTGGCTGGACTGCCTGGCGCTCGAGGCTCGGGCGGTTGGTCTAGAAATCAGCCCCAAAGCGGAGGCCCTGGCCCTCAGCATGGCAGGGCCCCCACCCACACTCCGCCTCTGCCCGGTCTTAGACGACACCGAGGTCAACTACCCTACTTCAGGCCGCTTCAAGCTGCTCGGCAGTTAATTAACTGGCCACACAGGTCCCAAAGATAGCAGAGCAGCTAGACGGCTACCATGATCGCATCCCAGCCACCCCGGCAGGATGCTGGCGCCCTCCCGCCGCTCTCCTACTATGCGGACCTGCTGCGGTCAGCGACCGCCTCAACCACTGACGCCATGGCCACGAAGCTCCATGAGCTGGAGGACCACCGCCGGGCCGAACAACGGGAGGCCACCGACCGTGCTTGCCACGAGTGCCGAGTGGTGCTGCGTCCTTTCCCCAAGAAGCCAGGTGAGGCGTCAACCACCCTTGCCGACGAGCTCAAGGACCGCGCTTCTTACCCTCATGGGCCTGGCAGGTGAGGTAGAACTGCGCGGGTGCTGCACGTACCGCCTTCCCCACTCACGGGACATGCAAGGCGGCTCCCCCACCAGTCCTGCTCACCTTCCCCTCCCCTGAGGACAAGCGGCGGTTCCTTTCTCGTCGCAAGAGGCTGCACGACCTCACCTGGACGCTGGACGACGACCTGACCCCCGCTCAGCAGCAGCAGCGACGCGACCTGTGGCCGGAATACCTCCGCCACAAGCAGGACGGTCCCCAGAAGCCAAAGGTGTACTGGAGGGGCGGGAACCTGATGATTAGCCAGAAGATGTGGACGCCCCCTGCGGGCTAGAATAGCTTGAATAGCCCTAGCTTGTATGCATTGGTAGTCACTGCCGCCATGGCAGCCATGCCTAGAATGTTTGCTAGCTGTGCCACCATACCTAGTCACGTGCACTGCTAACACACGGTACACAACCTGCAGCCATAGCCTCAGCTTAGCCCTTGTACAGCCATGCTACGTCCTGGCTATGATCATGCAGTGTACTTGCCCACGCTACTTGTTACTGATGATATGCTCACATGGGATTAATGCACCCACAGCACTTGCCGGATCGTCTATGGCGTGTCCGATTGCAGCTGTGGCATGCCTCTGGCATGAAGGAGAAAGGGGGTCTCTGCCCTTTCTTCCTGTTGTGCACATTAATTGATTAATTAATTAATTAATTAATTAATTAATTAATTAATTAATTAATAGACACGTGACTGCGTCACGTGAGCATAAGTCCGGCCTCAGTGGGAGGGGAACATGGGATGGATCGAATGGATTAATTATTTAATTAAAATCATAGCTCCGTGGGGAGCATATGTAACACATAGCCCTGAGAAAGGGGCATCTATGGGTTTGTAATACAATCAGGGCGACAACCTGCAGGAGTGCAGGTGTAGGATGTACAACTATCACCTGCTCGGGGTGCACAAGGTGCACCTGCACCGCCATGATGGTTCATGCCTCCTAAACAAGCACAGGCACACAAGGCGGCTTCACGAGAGGGCCTAGAAGGCCTGCATGACATATATGGGGTGGAAGGTATGTGGCTAGGCTATAGCTGGGCCGGGTACACATGGCCTCTCAGCAGAGAGTAACTCGATCCCTGCATGGGCAAAGCATGACTCGACATTGCTACGGCTATTGTAAGGCGGGTGTGGGCCCATCACGTAGGCCGGGCATATACATACATGGCCACGTCACTAAGCTTTCTAGTCTACACTACTGCTATATATTCCCTAGGCTGGGGTGGCTGGGGTGGCTGGGGCGGCAGGGGTCGCCTGCCAGGGCTTGTAGGCGACGTAGATCGATGTCCGCCCCCTAATTCCAGTAGACCGGCTGCTGCCCCGCCGTCTGCCGAAGCTGGAGGTAGGTCGGCCATAGCTCCCGTCGCCGGTGTTGCTGCGTCAAGGTCAAGTCGTCGTCCAGCTAGCGTGTAGGCGGCCCCCCCAAGCCGCTTGCGACACTTGAGGAACTCCAATGATCTTATCCGCCATGGTGTCAAAGGTGAGGAGCAAGGGGGAGGGGCCGGCCTTACGCCCTTACCCCGCGAGCGGGGAAGCTAGGCGGGTCACCCCCCGCGGCTTGCCCTTACCAGTGATAGCCATGGGGACAAGGATTTTGTTCTCAAACGCCCGGGCAAGGGTCTCGGAGGTCTCGTCCTGCAGCGGGTCGAAGTGCTTGACTATGACGTTAAGGCTGCGCTTGGCGAGCTCGGCCTCCTCGCGGAGGTCCAGCGTCTGCTGCTTAATTAAGCTGGGCGGCGACGGCGGAGGTGGTGGAGGTGGCGTGCTGCTAGCTTAAGCATGTCCGCCCAGGTCGGGATGGGAGGAGCATCGCCGGCAGGGCCATGCAGCAGGGGCTGGCCGAGCGGCGATGTCCTTCACCGCCTGGGCAGTGATGCCGGCGGTGTTCTGCAAGCATTCGATGGCTATGGCATTGTCCTGCAGGCGCTTGTCGATGGCGAGGAGCTGGGCGGTGAGGGCGTCGGTTGTGGTGGAGGTGGAGGCGAGGAGCTTGGAGGTGGCGGTGGTGGTGGAGGATGGAATGGATGGTGTAAGCTATCTAGGTCCTAGTTACAGGGGTGTGGGCACCGCGGCCCGAATCGCTATGAATGCCCTACTTGGTCACACGCGGAGCCCCCACAGGCTTGGGGGTGGTCTCCTTCATCACTACTTGCCATCTATCCTTGCGCACCATCTGCCTCCATTCTATTACAGACAAACTGAAACCAGGAGGCTGCCCGGGTGTGAGCCCGTCACGTCTAGTGTAGCACATGTCCATGCCGAGTCTATCACGAAAAGTCCACTTGTGCACATGCAGGGATTAAAAGCAATTCGGTGCTCCGTGACTCTCCAACGGGAGCACGAGTTTATCTAATTAATTAACCCCTAAATGGTCTTGCTGCCGATTTTCCGCCAAAAATCGAGTTCCAGCCGATGCATCGGCCCCTTCTCGGGGGACCAGATGCCGCGAAATCTATTGAGAATTAGGAAAAGTTTAGCTGAGAAGATCGAAAGTTTATAAAATTCTTCACAGCATGGTACTAGGGTTTGCATACTTTTGACAAAGTTATAGAGGTGTTCTGGCCGGTCAAAGTACAAGGGGTCAGGGTACTTTTTCACGTACAACGTGCATTCCGGAAAACGACGACCTGGCCATGGCGGCTTGCGCCCACGCATGGAATTTACGTTTGCGTTCGAATTTTCTGTCCAAACTTAGGATATTGATTTTAAACGTCCTAAAGATCATACAGGCCAATTTTTGGTTCGCGGGAATGCCATTTGATAGGTGTCGGCAGCGTTCTTGCTGGAAAAAACTGCGATCAGGCCGGACGATAGAAACGTTGACAGCAATACCTTTCCGGCGTATTTTAAAGGATATATCGGTTTCTTTATACTTTTTATGATACATAGTAGCCGTAAACGTGCAAGGGTGGCCAGAAATCGCCGAATCCAGCGACCATGCTGCACAGCTTTGGTGTGCCGAAATGCGCCATTTTGCGGCCACCGCCTGGGCCAAGGTAACGCCATCCATGCCTGGTAAAGCTTAAGCATCGTTTTCCTATCGATGTTTGACATTTATGTATACGTTCTAGCTTGTGTAGCACATTCTTTTTGCACTATTCATGCTCTTTCTTGACCCTGGCCTGGCCCCTTTCTAAAACACCATTCTTAGATGCTTCCCTCAGTCAGTTGACCTGCCACAGGGTGATGGTGATAAGTTTTAGAGGCTGTATGGGTTTGAATACCTCCATATATGTTTGTTATACATTTCCCATACACATATTGCATGAGTGTGAGGCAGTTGGCTGGTCTCTGTGGCATCATCAAGCACGTAACTGGTGAGTAAAAGCTTCCCATTGACAGCATGTGCCACCAGGTGTGCTGGCCATCACCTGGCAAGCTATAGCAGCTTAGGCCTAGTTTATCCTTGCTAGGGCAGGCTGAAATAGGCTCAACACCACTAGTTTGTTGGTGGCTGCCTCCTAGAATGCATGCCTTGCGTAGGGTGTCCGTACCACGTTACCTACGTGCATGGACAAGGTGGCACCTGCACATAGGTGCCATGTAAGGGCAGTGTGATGATGCAGTTATGTTTCCCCATCATTGTGGAAGGGAAATGTATTGTTTGGCATGGTTGGTGGCCATATTAGGAGGTCGTATGCCCACCCCTACTCCCTTGGTTGCTTTTTACCAACGGTACCCCTATGGGCTGTACTGGGTGTAACTGCTGGTATACCCACCCAAATGATGACCCCAATGGCTCAAACTGTTCAGCAACTAATTGTTTATCATCCCTGAAGTGGTAGGTGCCTAGGTCTTATAACATAATTCAAAATGCACATTCTACCAAAAATGAAAACGCGCGTCTTGACCCCCCTGACTTTGACGGCAGTTAAACATGGCCTACCCTGCATATATGTGAGGTTGTGATATACCAACCCGAAGGGCAACTCATGGACATGCTTGGCCCCCAAGGACAGCCATTGGATATGGGTAGGTTGGATGGCATCTGGTTTGCAAAATTGTGAAGATCCAGCCGATTTATCGGCAGGATCTCAGACCATTTAGGGGTTAAGTAATTAATCTCTTGTTAGTGTTGGCTTTGTTCATGTTTGATTGGGTGCTTTCACTCTGATGTAAGTTATTATCATTTTTAATACATCAAGGAGACAACCAGAGCATCTTCCCGATAAGTGTCGTGGTTGATTCCAAAATTCTGTCCAGCAGGCCAAGGCATCTCGTGCATGCAGGCCATTTTGAAATGGCCAATGTCCAACAAGTAAACATCCGTTGCATCAGGTGAGACAGCTATCCGTTGCATCAGGTGAGACAGCTATCCGTTGCATCAAGTGAGACAGCTACAATATCCGTTGCATCAACTGAGACAGCTATCCGTTGCATCAGGTGAGACAGCTATCCGTTGCATCCGGTGAGACAGCTATCCGTTGCATCAAGTGATCCGGAGACAGCTATATATCCGTTGCATCAAGTGAGACAGCTATCCGTTGCATCAAGTGAGACAGCTATCCGTTGCATCAAGCTATGAGACAGCTATCCGTTGCATCAGGTGAGACAGCTATCCGTTGCATCAGGTGAGACAGCTATCCGTTGAATCAAGTGAGACAGCTATCCGTTGCATCAAGTGAGACAGCTATCCGTTGCATCAGGTGAGACAGCTATCCGTTGCATCAAGTGAGACAGCTATCCGTTGCATCAAGTGAGACAGCTATCCGTTGCATCTGACAGGTGAGACAGCTATCCGTTGCATCAGGTGAGACAGCTATCCGTTGCATCAGGTGAGACAGCTATCCGTTGCATCAGGTGAGACAGCTATCCGTTGCATCAGGTGATCTCGACAGCTATCCGTTGCACCAGGTGAGACAGCTATCCGTTGCATAAGGTGAGACAGCTATCCGTTGCATCAAGTGAGACAGCTATCCGTTGCATCAGGTGAGACAGCTATCCGTTGCATCAGGTGAGACAGCTACCCGTTGCACCAAGTGATACAGCTATCCGTTGCATCAGGTGAGACAGCTATCCGTTGCATGTAAGAAGGATAATTGTCTCTCTAGAATGACAGCTCATGTTTGATATTGTGAAGACAGTGTACATGGACGGTGATAAAACTCATAAAAGCTAGCATAAATGTTCATTTCTTCTACTTTATTGGAAAGTGACCCCAGGAGTCACCCAAACGAAGCGCTGTTCAGCTTGGCTGGCATGCATGACGCTCTGTAGAAAACTTGCGTCTGCTTGATTCTAGCTCCCTATTGCGGGCAGAACACCGACAAGAAGTGCTTTTTCATATATATTGGTGGCTGTTACTTCCAGTTTGGAAGTACATACTCCATCCTTCTCACCTCTAATCATTTTAGGAATCCAGCCCTACTTCTTCAATCCCAAGGCCTGGAGGCACTCCATCATTTCTGGCTGGCCCGTCGCCAGTTCAAAAATACTTCTCCCTCTGCTGTAGGAATCATGCCTGCCGACTGCGGATGCAGACTTGTGCACATCCATCCCCCCATCCACCAGACACTTGACAATGTCCACATTTCTGCTCCGCACGGCGGCGAACAGAACCGGTTCGCTGGCATGGCTACGCCCCCCCGTCGCGTTAGGGTTAGCCCCTGCCTCCAGCAGGCATTTTACGAGCTCTAGGGCCCCCTTGTCGGCAGCCACGTAAAGTGGCGTGGGACCTGCAGGGCTCACCAGATTAGGGTCAGCACCTGCCTGCAGCAGTCGCTTCACCAAGGTGGCACTTCTTGCTTTCGTGGCCAGGTAAAGCGCGCCCTCGAGGACACCACCGGGACAATTAGGCTTGGCACCTACTCCCCCTTGTAGCAAGGCCTCCACAGCTGGCATCGACCCTCCTTTCACCGCAGCATCCAGGCACGGGCCCAGCTGGTTCACATTGGCTGCCCCCTTACGCAGCATCAGCTCCAGCAATTCCACGTTCTCTACGATGGCCTCCATGGCTGCATGATCGCTGCCATGGGTGGTGATATCCGCCCCTGCCTCTAATAGCAATGCGGCCAGGTCCCAGCGCTTGGCTTTCAGGAACATCTGCAGGGGCGTCTCGAGGACCTGCGTTGCGTTGCCTGAGCTACCGTTGTTACGGTGAACCATGTCCACTTGCACACCCGGTGCACGCAAGAGGGATCTCATCACGTTTGCGTCTGTGGCGACGTAAAGCGGGGTCTCATCATAGATGCTGCCATAGGATGCTTTGGCGTTGACATCCGCACCCGCGGAAAGCAGAGCATCCACGATGGCGATGTAACCGTCGGCCGCAGCCATATGCAGCTCTGTCCAATCCTTGCCCCCCCTGCCGCTCTTGCACCTGTCTGGCACAGCCCCGGCCTGCAGCAAGCGGGCGACCACGTCAGCATGGCCCTTGTCCACTGCGGCATGTAATGCGGTTGAGAGGACATAGGCAGCGCGGCTCACGCCCGCACTCGCAGCCAGCAGCATGTCGACCATGTCGACAAACCCCTTGGCTGCCGCGATATTGAGTAACGGCATGTCCTTGCTCCTTCGGTGGATGTTATCTAACTGAGCCCCAGAGTTGATCAAGCATTTGACCACCTCGGCATGCCCATTCTCAACGGCCACCAACAGTGCGGTATTGCCGCCATCGTCCACATGATCCACTGCCTCTCCAAACCCGATGAAATGCTTGACAATGTCCACCCGCCCCGTCCGAGCTGCCATGATAAGCGGAGGGTGGATCTTCCTCGATGTCGAACAGCTATACGTCTCCAGCCACACCTCCACCGCCTTCTTGTGATCACCGGCGTGCGTCACGGGTATCGAGCGCTCCAGCGCAATTATTTGGGGTTCATTGTTTAGCAGCCTTGTCCGCGCACGCTTCTCATCACTGACTTCTTCCTTTGCGCTGGCCAGCTCCCCCCTGAGGGCCTGAAGCTCGTCCTCGTGCTTCCTTGCCAGCTTCACAATCATCGCAACCAGGTCTGGCTGGTCATCCGCTTGCATTTCCTCTTCTGGGTGGACAGCAGGGGGTGGTTGATATCCTGCTTCAGTCCTGTTTTCTGCAAGAGTCCAACTGCGGGAGATTGGTCAGTGGGTGGGTGGGTGGGTGGGTGGGTGGGTGGGTGGGTGGGTGGGTGGGTGGGTGGGTGGGTGGGTAGGGGTGGGTGGGTTAGAAAAACGTTTAAGGGTCATGCGGGCCACAAAGGAGGGGCATTGGCATCCATAAAGACTTTAGGCAGCTCATTATTATGCACTTTTCAAGACATCCATGTAATGGTCTCTTTCTTTGGAAGGTACAGCAAACGAGGCAACAACCCCTGCATCCACTACCTCCAGCCCCGTTGGTAGCCAATGATATCAACGGTTTCCTACTTTCAAACCCCTTCCATCTCCCTTCGCCCCTCTTCATCAGACCCCCCGCCCTGCAGGCAAGGCAATGTCGCCTGCCCTCTCACGCTCTCACAGCCCACCCCGTTCTGACTTCCCATCCTCCAACCCCACGCCCCTTCCCTTTCGCTACTCTCTCTCCCCAACCCCAACCCTTATAGTCCCTACTTCTCACCCAGTCACCCTGACACATGAATCCAAGACAACCGATAACAAATCTAGCCCCGGGCCCCAACCATGCGACTTTCCCTAAGAGAAAAACCAAACAATCGACAGAAGAACAGGTAGGAATGCCATTTGCGCCCGGCTGCTGAGCCTACCATCCCTGTTCAGCAACTTCCTCACAATTTAGATTACAAATTGACGTCAATCACGCTTGGCCAGCGTGCTACAACTACGTCACGATGTGCACCCCGCATGCAGTCGATTTTCCCAGCAATCATAGGGTCGACCATGAAGTCGTAGACATGCAGCAGCATAGGAAAGCAAATCAGAATAAGGCATAGGGACAAAACAACTTACCAAAAGTGGTAGTGGCGGCGCTTTCCCAAACGGCAGCGCTTCTTATGGGCCTGCACACGTCGCTGTGGTGGGCGTTGTTCGCCCTGCGTTCCACACATCCTTTTCCGCAAACCCGGCATTTTTTAGATCACGAAATGTAACCGCATAAACGGTTATTGGTCGCTGTGATGAACGCGCGTCTCCCTGGATGACACAGGAATTTCCAAGAATTTGGAAGTACAGGTAAGCACCGGCATTACGCAAACGTGTTAGCAAGCATTATCTACGTATACCAAAGACATGCGCCGTTACTGTTAGCAGCCGCGGCAAGAATTGCGCCAAGAAAACCGCTCCTTGATGGTCACCCAGACGTCAAGTCGGTAGGCATCTAGAAACCACCCTCATTCTATGACTGCCTGCGCTGACGCGATGGATTTGTGAGGTTGGATCCCGCACTACAGGGCAACATGAGTCATTTCGGCAATTATAACATGACGGTAGGTTCACTAGGTAGAGGTTGTCTCCTTGATACAGAAGGTATTTGACGCTATTGGCGAGAAACTGGACTACGCAAAGAAACGGGGTCTCGTAGATCAACCCCAAAATTAAATTTGACTACTGTAGTGCAATTGACAGAATATCTCTCGAAGGGAATTCCGGTGAAATGGGTGTTAGTTTATTTCCATATAACAGTTAAGGTGACCCAGGTATGCCAAAAATAGCCTGAAATGCCTAGTTGTGCCTAAATTGGGGTGCCCGCATTAATAAGGCGCGCCCTGCGACCAAGGTAGCCAGTGTACTGTAGATATATCGTCATCCGGCATAAGTGTAAAGACCTGGTTCATGCCCATGAGTGCATGGAAGACTTCCAGTGGGCTGGGGGTGTCATTGTTAGGGCCCGGGTCCCATACTTTGTGTTGTTCCGTCGCCAGGAGCCAGTAACGACGCATAGCCAGGTTCCAAGAGGAGATAAACCGGCGGACCACGGCACCTCTCGTGTACGCGGCACGTAACTTGAATACGGTCTCGTTGCGAACTTGCCATATGGTGTGAAGCATCGTCGTGCGTAGCCATATCCATGCCATCTGGTTGGCTGTGAGGCTCGCGTCCCGTAATCCCGTGATGCCGAAAATAACCGTAGATAGTGTGACGGTGGTGGGGGGAGCTGTAATAGCCATCCACTTGGCCCATATACCCAGCAGCCATTGCCAAACCCCTGCGAGTTGGCAGTCCAGAAATCTGTGCTCAATTGTTTCATCTGGAAAGTTGCATAAGCACGCCGCCGCGTGGGAGTACCGGTGGTGCAGTTGGGAATTGACCCCGATGGCCCGATGCATAAGCAGGTGCTGGACGTCGGTGGCCCGCTTGTCAACCAATGGGTGATCAACTGCCAAGGTAATGTTCTTGATCCAGGTGTAGCCCGGCCACTCGGGGTGCCAGCGCAGGCGACCCGGGTGCATCCTATGATTTTTATGTAGAAGTAGCCGGTATCCCCAGTCTGCCGTGTACTCGAAAAGGCACTTCGTCGTTGGGGTGCCGCCAGATGTGAGGACCCACCCAAATTCTAGCGGGTCTAGAGCAAGCGTGTCCAGGCGCCCCTTGCCAACATGTAGCCATGTGGTGTCGCGTATCACTGTGGTGGGGTCCAGGGGTAACATGCACGCCTGTGACAGTGACCACGGGACCACTCGAATGCGGTGACATTGACATGCTGGAATGTAGGCGTACGATGTAATCAATTTGCCGAGAAGTCCTTGACCGTCTGGTGTCTCCTGGAGCAATTGTATGGTAACGCACGTCGACGCGACCGCAACGATGCAGCCCTTATGTACGGACGTGTCGCGATCCGGGTAATAGCTCACCCATTCCCCGATTTGTAGGGGTTTGCGCGAGGTTGTCATGAGGGTATGCCATCCTGCGGGAATTGCTTGTAGAAGGTTGTCCCAAGCTGGTCGGCTGGGCATGTTTGCGATCCACGCGCTGATTTCCGTGTATGTCAGAAGGCGATATAAAAATTTGGACCTCATTCCCGATTTGTGCGTGTCATCCTTGCGCATGAATCGTCTCGAAGGGAATTCCAAATCTGCCCTCGGGTACCTAGTCGAACCATGTTGTTGTTGTTGTTGTTGTTGTTGTTGTTGTTGTTGTTGTTGTTGTTGTTGTTGTTGTTGTTGTTGTTGTTGTTGTTGTTGTTGTTGTTGTTGTTGTTGTTGTTGTTGTTGTTGTTGTTGTTGTTGTTGTTGTTGTTGTGTCCCACGCCGCCCAAGGGCAGCAGAGAATCTATAGTGGCCGAGGGCCGGATATATTTAGTATCGGTGGTACTAGCCTGTACTAGGACCAGGTGATGTACTAGCCGGCAAGGTAGAACCTTTTACCCCCAAAGGCAAAAACCTTTAGCCTATTAGCCTTTCACCTGTCACCGCCACACGTGTCACGTGTGTGTGCCCACCTTCATTAGGATTCGCTGATACTCATTTCCCCTCTCACCTCTTTGGTCCATAATTGGCTAATAAAATATACCCATTTCCCCGAAAAAAAAACCTTTAGCCCAGGTTTAGCCTGTAACAAAAAAGTTTACAAGATGTTATAGAATTGGCACACGGGGCAGCGATCAGGCAGACAGGCACGTGACCACCCCGGCCATGGCGACGACCCGCACAGTATGCCTACATGAGGGCAAACTGTTGAGCTTTGCAAATCTGGTTCGCTTCTGAATCCGCAACGGAGAGTACCCTAGGATCATGATAATTGATTGTGTTTATGCGCGGGTGGTGAAAATGAACTATTGGGGTGATTCCCGTCTCAGGCCGAGAAGACTGACAATTTTTCTTCGGAGCAATTCTGGGTAGATCAAGGCCTAGTTAATACCTCGAGACTCAACTGATAACTTGGAGAAACCTATGGAGGGGAAAGCACCTGCTTGCGGTCGCCATACTCGATTGTTTGCTGTGGTCTCGCTGTTTGCTGGTATTCTACTCGGTAAGCTTCCATTTGCGGCAGTGAGAGCCGTAGTACCAATTCATGGACAATACTCTTTTTTGCTTATTTCCCGGATGTTGACATGTCAACCCCAGTCAATGCCGAATCGTGCTGTGTAATCGCGTCATGTTCGGCGCGCCAGGATTACCCGTGTGGTGGTACACAACACACGTTTACCGGGCTCCCCTCCCTCGGTCGGACATCGCGGCGGCCGTGCTAGACGCAACCAAGCTACCCTGGTCCGCGCCGCTCCACATCCATGTCGCCGTGCATCTTCTCTCACCCCTCGCCGAACCTTCCAAACCAACTGACAAGGCGCCTGATGCACATTCCTTGCGGCCAGAAAGCCGATTGGGATGGTGGGCCGCCGCCGACCCGAGCTCGATCGCCCGAGGCCTCCAAAGTCAGCTCCGTGGCTTGCTGCCGCGTGCCCACTCCCCGGGCTCCATCACCTCCGCGTCGGACGTCCATGTGACAGCTGGCATCACTACAGAATGCCCCCTGGGTGACAGCCCCTCCTGTGTGCCCTTCGAAAGGGAGTGCCCCTCCTGTGTGCCCTTTGAAAGGGAGTGCCGGCAACCACTGGAACGCACCCCTAGTACTCCACCAAACAAGAGCCGCGGCCTTGGCTCTGAGGCATCCACCTGTCCCGACCCCGACACAGGGAAAGAGGCGTGCGCTGGCGCTGCCGGCGGCAGTGCGCTAATGTTAGACGCGTGGGATGACTGCATACACAAACGCTACATGCCCCATCATTATTACCTGCCACCTGGCGGCGCCCCATGCCCTGATCCAGGGGCATCAACGAGCAACCGCTCGTACGGCGCCAGAAGCCACTTTGCTTTTGTCCTGTTGGTTGGCCCGGCGGGGGTGGACGGCACGTGTTCCAACGCGGGGGTTGCCGGTGGCGACAACAGCGCAACCAAACCTTGCAAACCTTTCAATTCCACTGATGATGGCCACAAGAAGAATTGCACAGGTAACAGAGCAGACGCCGGCATGGCCTGTGAGGCCGGGCAGGAGGCGACGCCCTTGTCCATCCACGTGGGCAAATACCGGCACGCGTGGGCACACGTCCCCAGGGACTGGGCCCAGGAAACGGTGACGGAACTGCTGCTGCCGTTCCTGGCGCGGACCGCCAGCCAGTATTTATTCTGGCAGCCGGTGGGCCCCGAGGTACGCCACCTATTTGCTGTGGCCTAGCAGGGGAGGGGGGGGGGGGGGGGGGGATCATCCGGTGTTTGTTCTGGCAGCCGGCACTATTGGAGGCACGCAGGTGCAAGGAGAAGGGGTCGCCTACTGCTGCGAAGCCCACTGTTTGAACTATTCTGGCAGCCGGGGTGTGCCATCGGTGTAGATCATTCATGCAGCTGGGTCGTGTCATGGGTCATTGATTATTCTGGCAGTCGGAGGCATCCAAGGTGTTAGAAATACTCTGGCAAGTGTTGGGCATCATTGGCACTGACCAAATCTGCTGGAGGTCGACACGGTGGATGCTATGTGTTTCTGGCAAGAATCAGTGAACGTCCCAGCTTGTGTAGAGTCCCAGCTTGCGTCCCAGCTTGCGGTTCTACACTGTGTGTGGTTCTATACTGTGTGTGGTTCTACACTGTGTGTGGCACCCCTCTATACTGTGTGTGATGGCCCGGTATGCTGGGACAAGCGTTGTGTGACCAACCTACCACAGTGGCGCAACACACGGCCGGCATTCGTACTTGTGGTGTCGAGTCTCTCCCGTATCCCTCCCCCCTGGGAACTTCACATGCGGCTCACCCACCCTCCCACCCACCCTCCCCAAGTCCTCCCCACCGCTACCCGCACTCACACACATGCACACATGCACACATGCGCGCACAGACAGACAGACAGACAGACGGACGGACGGACGGACGGACGGACGGACGGACGGACGGACGGACGGACGGACGGACGGACGGACGGACGGACGGACGGACGGACGGACGGACGGACGGACGGACGGACGGACGGACGGACGGACGGACGGACGGACGGACGGACGGACGGACGGACGGACGGACGGACGGACGGACGGACGGACGGACAGACAGACACACACACACACACACACACTCTCTCTCTCTCTCTCTCTCTCTCTCTCTCTCTCTCTCTCTCTCTCTCTCTCTCTCTCTCTCTCCCCCTCTCTCCCTCTCTCTCTCTCTCTCTCTCTCTCTCTCTCTCTCTCTCTCTCTCTCTCTCTCTCTCTCTCTCTCTCTCTCTCTCTCTCTCTCTCTCTCTGCCCCTCCCCTCTCTTCCCCTCCCCCTCTCTCCCCCCCCCCCCCCCCGCCCACCTAAAAGACTGCGCCATGTGTCCCTAAACGTTGCCGGTGATGGCCAGCAGGTAGTGGCATCCGCCAGCTGGCCTGAGGGGGAGCTCCAAGATGCTGATCTTAAGAGAGACCAGCCGGATGACAGCAGTAGACACGCTGAAGATGCCAGCGCTGGCACCGGGGGCCAGACGCAAGTTTCACAAGAGGAAGGGGGGGCCCTTTATCCTGGCGCGCCGCGTTTGTCCTCTCTTCCCCTGTCATCATCGGGGGACGCCATCTTGTCCTTTAACCTGCTCAACGCAAACCCATCCGATTGGCTGTACAAGTGGTGAGTCGGGCTGGCTTATTGGCTGCGCTATGTTTAAAACTGGTCAAAGTGACCCCTATGAGGGCTAGCCCTCACAAAGACTAGGTCATCACTACACATGGTGAGCGTTGGCGGTTTTAGTGGTGAGCTCGTGCTGGTGGGCTAGTTTTCTCATTGTCGGCAACCATTGTCACGAACTCTCTGTGTTCGAAACGATACTACAAACAAGGTAGTATCATCTCGTCGCAGTCACATTCCTCTGTGCTGACCGCCCGCGCTGTGCAACAGGGACTTCAAGGAGGCGGCATCCATGTCCCTGGATCCTGTACTGCACGCGCTGGCGCCCGTCGCTCGCCTCACGGTGGAGTCCCAGGTGGGGGGTCACGTTGGAGGGCGATGGGAAGGCTGTGGATGAGAAAAGAATGACAGGCCGCCTTCCTGAAGCTTCCACATTGGCTAACTGGCCATCATGCACAAATACTTGGACACATGCATTCGTGCTCAGAATGGGTTCCCATGCCCTGCCCTCCTTGGCCGGAGGTAACGGGTCTGCGTGTAGTATACCCAGATGGTCTTTCTCGCGCGCCTCATGGTGTTTGTTGGATTGTTGCCGTGGGCGAGGGGACACCCGGCAGAGCATGCGTGGTGCGCGCTTGGGGACACTCGGCAGTGCGAGCCTGTCCTCGTCCTGCGTTCTGCGGGAGCAAAGGAGGCCACGGTCCGGCGTGGTGGCATGCCACGTGACGGATCCGCTGCTCCCGCATGTGCGTGGATGCTACGGGTGCCACGGCAACGACAATTAGATCGCCATTCGAAACATTAAATTCTGGTGTTGCCGCAGCCCCTTGTCTAACACCAATGTTGCGTTTAACATTTATTCGCATACAATCACAAGGCGCTGGGGATTCGTTTAAGGGATCGCCCGGACACGGCTTATTTATGTGGGCGGTGCGGTTTGTAAAAGCAATCACCAAGGGCGGTGGGTGCTTGTGAAAAATAGCAGTTGTTGACGAACCTTTGTTGTTTCCGTCGCGGATACATGGTTGCTGGCATCCCTGCATCCTGGCATCTCCGCGTTTATGATATGCCACAGGTTCTCTACGTTTCTCCGATGCTGGCGTCCATGTTCACAGTATGCTGCAGTTTCTTTACTATACTCCGGTGCGGGCGTCCATGTTCACTATGTGCCGCAGTTTTTGTACTATTCTCCGGTGCTGGCGTCCATGTTCACTATATGCCACAGGTTCTGTACTATACTCCGATGCTGGCGTCCGCAAAATGGAGCCATACACACAAGGCACACGTCGTACCCTGGCAGCAGCTCCCCTTTTTCGTGAGTGGTTTCCTCTCAGAGCTGACTACCACGTGTCTGAAGGCTGCCCTGATGCTTTTGATCCCATTGGATTCGGACACAGCCCTATATAGAAATAGCTCTGTGTCATGGGATGGCCTTATTGATATACTAGTAGTTGTACAGTTGGTAGTGTGCCTTATTGATATAGTAGTAGTTGTACACTTGGTAGTGTGCCTTATTGATATAGTAGTAGTTGTACAGTTGGTAGTGTGCCTTATTGATATAGTAGTTGTTGTAGAGTTGGTAGTGTGCCTTATTGATATAGTAGTAGTTGTACAGTTGGTAGTGTGCCACTGGGTGGTATGGGAGATCCTGAGGAGTCAAGATCCCATTTCTGTCTTCCCTTTGAATCGCTCTTTGGTTTCAATGGAGTGAAGGCTAACACTGGCATATTCTTCATCGATGCCTTTCTCTGCTTCAACATTTCCATGCCAGCGGGCGTCCCCGTCCCCACTTGCGGCAGCGCTTTGGCCACACTCCCTAAAGATGAGCCGCAAAACACAGATGAGCGCAATGAAAGAGTGTTCTCATGTGATCTCAAGATAGGGGCCTGCATGGGGGTGGGGGACACGTAGCGCTCAGAAGGTGCACATGTTATGCAAAAAGATGGCCAACAGGGGGCACGACGTCATGCTGCTCTTCACTTCATCTATCTCCATACTACACTATACTTCTACAGTCTGTACTGCAGTCTATACTGCACTACACTTCATCTATCTGGACACCTACTCTGTAGTTTTCTCGACACCTAATCTATCGTTCTTGATAAATGAAAACGATGCATCGTATGCTTCGTGACCCTTTGTGTATCTATCCACTTAACCTGTCATCTCTCACCTCCTTCATCGTCCCTGCAGGTCAACGCCAACGAGTGGCATCTGGACAGCTCGGTGACAGCGGGAGGCAAGAGCCGCCTGCTCCATTTTTGCGCGTGAGTGGGCTGGGAAGCATTGACAGCACTCTCTCATCGCACAAGGTGCAGCGGTGTCGCTTCATAACACACAGCTACATTCATTTCGCACGTCATTACTTGATGACTTAATTGATTTGCTTCACTATTGTAAGGCCTTGTAGGGAACGGGTCGGGGACCGGCTGCACGAGGGTGCGTGAGAGTGCCAGATACGGCAAGGTCGGAGGACGACCGGTCCGTACCTCTTCCATGCCCCCAAACGGCCCACTGGGGTCGCCTTTCACAACGCCATAGGGCTGATAGGGGTCGCCTTTCACAACGCCATAGGGCTGATAGGGGTTGCCTTGCACAACGCCATAGGGCTTATAGGGGTTGCCTTGCACAACGCCATAGGGCTGATAGGGGTTGCCTTTCACAACGCCATAGGGCTGATAGGGCTTGCCTTGCATAATGCTGTGGCTTGCCTTGCACAATGCTGTAGGGCTGATAGGGGTCGCCTTGCACCAACCCGTAGGGCTGGTCATGCTTGCGCGTCACTGTAGTGGGTTTTTTGAGGAAAGGGTCGTCTATCCAACTTGCTTTTCAAGGAAAGGGTTGTCTTTTCAACTTGCTTATTGAGGAAAGGGTTGTCTATTTAACTTGCTTAATGAGGAAAGGGTCGTCAATCCAACTTGCTTTTCAAGGAAAGGATTGTCAACTCAACTTGCTTATTGAGGAAAGGATTGTCAAGTCAACTTGCTTATTGAGGAAAGGATTGTCAATTCAACTTGCTTATTGAGGAAAGGGTTGTCAATACTCTTGCCCCTCTAGGGCTTTCTCGGTAGACAGAATTCATGGGCCATGGCTGAGCCTGAACGTGCCTCACCGGAGGAAATTTCCGGTGCAAATATTCGTGGATTGGCCATGTTAATATGGGAACCGTGAAAGCACGGTGCAAAGGCGGGTGTAGTCTGTCATGCGCAGGCAGCATGGTTGAATGACAGCACTTGATTCGCATGTGTATTGTAAGTGAAACGTCGGCCCCAGTCTGATGCTGGCAGAAATGGCCCCAGCCGCCCCGGTCTCTTGACCCAGCCACAACACATGCTTTGCTGTGTGGGGGTGAACCTGTACCTCATCTGCAGCTCTCTGTGCAGCTCCACGTTGGGTCCATGTATCAAACTGCGTGTGTTCAATTAAATTGTCTGCTCAAACTGCGCGTGCCCCATGAATGTGTTTAGGGTTTAGGGTTTAGGGTTTAGGGTTTAGGGTTTAGGGTTTAGGGTTTAGGGTTTAGGGTTTAGGGTTTAGGGTTTAGGGTTTAGGGTTTAGGGTTTAGGGTTAGGGTTTAGGGTTTCACCAAACTGCGCCCCATGAACGTGTTCCACCAAACTGCGTGCGCCCCATGAACGTGTTCCACCAAACTGCGTGTGTTCAATTCATGCGCGTCACCAAGCTGCATGTGTTGAATCGATGTGCTTCATCACACTGCGCGGGTTGGGCAGGTATATCCCCGCCAAGGCCGAGTGCCCGCTGCAGATCGGCGCACAGGGCGCTGACGGAGCAAAGGGCAGCCATGCAGGCACGCTCGCACCCACCAACGCGTTCATTGTGTCGGTAGGTGGGGGCGTGGGCCGGCCCGTTGTTCATCAGCAAAAGATGGGAGGGCCTACGTTCTGAGGACGAAAGATGAGGGAGCAGATGGCGCAACTTTTCTTGTTTAAATCAGGGTTGGAAGGTGGGGTCAAAGATGAGGTGAAAGACGGAGTGAAAGACGGGGTGAAAGGCAGGGTGGGTGATGGGGTAGAAGGTGGGGTGGGTGATGGGGTAGAAGGTGGGGTGGATGATGAGGTGGCAGTACCATGCCTTGGGCCCAGATGGCAGGCCCTAAGCTCAGGGTGCTGATTCTGGCAGGGGCGTGCTGTATCCGAGTCCAGGTAAGGTAAGCTCACACACTGCGTTGATAAGGCACGTTGGCATGCATATCCCTGGGGCTGTTCGGGGCTGGTGACAGTTGGCATGCTGCGGGGAAGAGGTAGGTGGGAATCACCACCCAAGTGGCTAACTTGATAGTAGTGTTTTAATTGCCAGCAGTGATGTCCGCTAGACAAAAAACGTGAGAGGGGAGACCAGGCGTGCGTGACCGTGCGAGTGATTAGGGCTGCAACCGTTTCAATGGTAAGACCGAGCCGACCATGCAATCAATGGACGTGGCTGTACAAGTTCCGATCCCTTTGAAATGAATACTGTACGTATACGTGTCGTTTTTTTAACTTGTCTGACTTGACCCTGATATTTGGTCGGTCCTCTGACTGCGGCACCCCTCCATGCACAGGAATGGGGCGGTGTGGCGATTTTCAACCCACGCGAGTGCCACCTGGCAAATTCTTCGGATTCGAACGCCCGGAGAACGGGCCCAAAGGAAGACAGCAAGGAGCCGCGAAGCGAGGCAGATGGTGCCGCGCTGGCATCGCTGTCCATGCAGGTATGCTTGCATCCCCCCCCCTCTTCCGTGTCTTGCCCTGCTGGCGCCGGTGCTTGCATCCCCCCCCTCCCTTCCACCTCTTGCCCTTCTGGCGTCCGTGCTTGCATCCTCCCCTTCACTACCCGCCGTTTGAAATGGCTGCGGGTGGGTATGGGTTGGGAATGCGGATCTGTCTGGTGACATACGGCGATTGTGAGTGGGCATGTTCCAGAACAGCAATAGTTACGAGTCCATGCTGTTAGTTTCAACGAAAAAGCGCTGCATATGCTAACTTATATGCAAGTGGCATGCAGTCACTTCCTGTCTTTGGGCATGTGTTTTTGTGTGTGTTTGTGTGTGTGCACGTGCGAGAATGACTTTGCATGCTCGTTAGATGGATCTGCGCATGGGCTAGGTCCACATCAAGGTCCACATTGGATCCACATTAACATCCATATTAACCACATTAAGGTCCACATTGGATCCACATTAACATCCATATTAACCACATTAAGGTCCACATTGGATCCACATTTGGTCCACATTCGGTCCACATTTGGTCCACATTTGGTCCACATTTGGTCCACATTTGGTCCACATTTGATCCATATTAACATCCATATTAACCACATTAAGGTCCACATTGGATCCACATTTGGTCCACATTTGGTCCACATTCGGTCCACATTTGGTCCACATTTGGTCCACATTTGGTCCACATTTGGTCCACATTTGGTCCACATTTGATCCATATTAACCACATTAAGGTCCACATTGGATCCACATTAAGATCCATATTAAATCCACATTGACAGGGACACCGTGGGCATGCCATCACAGGAAATGGATGCACCTTAGATGTCTGTGGCGCCCGTGGCAAGGTTTCCTTGGCGCATCTAACAAAACAACTGCAGTTTGTTTGGTTAATAATTTGTGCGTGCCACACCACGGCCCCTCTTGCCTCTGCTCCCTGCCTCTGAAGTAAACCTGCATCGCTTCTCGGTCATAGCCGAAAAGAGATTTTTTTCATGGAATCCGGGAAATGTCTTGTTTTGGGGGGGTTTGCCTCATGCCCTTGTCACCACGTGGCGTGCATGTGCGTCTGTCGCCACACGGCGTGCAGGAGATGTCGGGCATCTTCTCCGTCTTCGTGGCGCAGCTGCGCGACCTGATGGGCTTGCCAGCCGCGCCCAAACAGCTGTCCGTCACGGTTGCGTTGGAAGTATCGCCGCTGAGGATGGCTGCGACGGCACTGCCGGTGCCGGATGCCGGGTTCGCCGAGTGGTGAGGAATAGTACAGCTGACCTCCTTGGGGTTCATGAATGGTACGGTTGAAAGTATTCCTTGCCGCCGCCGGTATCGTCCATCAATAACATATCAAGCGAATGCCTTTTGTCTTTCTGCCTCCCGTCACTCGGTGCGCCTGCGCAGGGAGGTGGACATGCTGCTGCGCAAGGCCACCGTGCAAGACGCCAGCATCGCCGTCGACACGCTGGCCTCCCTCGTGCGCATGGTGAGGGAGCTGTGTGGCGCGGGGCGCAGCTCTAGTCACAGTGCGTGGTGATGGAGGGTCAGAGGCTGGGAAGGGGGCGTGGGTGCGCAATCATGCCGGTCCAAGCAGGAGTGGACTTCCGAGGAGAGAGGCAGGAGGCATTCTATGGCTTCCCCTTTGACGTTTCAAAACTTTTGCGTTCCAATTTTGTAGTTCAGGAGCAGAAATGGCCCGGTGAAAGTCTTAAGAAAAAATCCGGGGGTGAGGAGGTTGGAGGGTGGGGAACGAGACCTGAAGTAGCTGCCGGCTGGATGCCTGGCCTCTATCCTGAACTTAAATCTCCTATCCTGGACTTGTTCAACAAGGACTCGCACGGCTGCCGCGATACCGAGTAGCTGCGGTGCATGGCGGACCGCTTGTCAGATGCAGGCTTGCAAGTTCTGGGCCTGCCCGTGCCAGCCCTGGCATCTTGCTTGGTTGGTTACCCGCCCTGTGCACTAGTTTCCGCCCCTTGCCTGCCGTGGGACTTTAAAAAAGGAAATCGCGTCATCTATCGAAGTCGTTTGAGAGGCGGGTCTCCCCACTCATTCCTCGTTCCTATTTGATGGCTTATCTGAAAGGAGTGGAACATGAGATGACTGATAGGCCTTTATCTGAAAGGAGTGGAACATGAGATGACTGATAGGCCTGCTCTTCTCGGGCCCCCTGGTGGCTTATGCCTTCGCGCGCATTCTACCATGCCGGCATCCTTTCCCTTCACTCCTGCAGGTGGATAGCCTGCCTGATTTGGTGGTGGCAGACCACATCGCGGAGCAGGTGCGCTATCAATCTATCAGGGAGCCATCAACCTGGTAGTATCCCATGACTAGGTATCGTGCTTATTGAACGTTATGAATCATGAATCAGATTACTACTAGATAAATTATGTAAAACAAGTGGTTGCATGCCTCGGTGGGGAAGCATGTTGGGAGCTAAGCCACCGAATGCAGTAGAACTGTTGTGAGCTACGCCACGGCGTGCAGTAGAACTGCATGACATGGGTTACTGCTAGTTACTACTATCGAATGCCAAGCAGGTAATGCTGTCCAAGCTGTTGCGGGAGCCTGGCTCATGAACGTCATGAACTACCGTCTATGTAACATGTGCCTGTAAGACTTGGTTGGCTACGCCAACCAGTAATTTCAGCACGTGACACTTTCAAGCCTTTTGCTTTTGTGAGCCTTTTTGGAGGCCTACATCGCACTGCAGGAAAGCCAGGTCGCGGATGACGTTCTAGATTAACTTACTGCTGGCCAGAGGTCTCGATGTCCTACAGATGTGCTGTACTGCACCCCAGGCACTCTCCTGGGGCTTCTTCTCTCTCCCATTCACTTTGTGGACAATGACACACGGTCATGACTGCCACGGACCCGATTAGAGATTACTGCTCCCGCAGCAGATGATGCCTTTGTTTTGTTTCTTGCACTTCTTTCTTTTTTGTTTTTCCTTTGGCACTTCACACTTCACACTTCACACTTCACACTTCACACTTCACACTTCACACTTCACACTTCACACTTCACACTTCACACTTCACACTTCACACTTCACACTTCACACTTCACACTTCACACTTCACACTTCACACTTCACACTTCACACTTCACACTTCACACTTCACACTTCACACTTCACACTTCACACTTCACACTTCACACTTCACACTTCACAACACACACACACACACACACACACACACACACACACACACACTCTCTCTCTCTCTCTCTCTCTCTCTCTCTCTCTCTCTCTCTCTCTCTCTCTCTCACACACACACACACACACACACACACACACACACACACACACACACACACACTCACTCACTCTCTCACTCACTCCCCCCCCCCCCCTCTCTCTCTCTCTCTCTCACACACATCCGCCAACACATCCACACACACATCCACACACACATCCACACACACACACATGCACACTCACACAAATGTGCGCACACGCGGGCACACACACAAACACGCATGCATGCCAGTGCCTTCTCTAGCCGCTTTCCAGTGACGCATCCCCTTAGCCTAGCTGCTTACGTTTGTAACAAGGAAGGAGTCAACTCGATATCCATATCCCCACGCATGCATGCCCCGACCGCGTGATGCCTGCAATGTGCCCTGCTTGAATGCCTGCACTGCGCCCTGCTTGAATGAATGTGTGCTGGGACCTTGACGTAATGCCCGTATGTCACCTCGGTCGCTCGCATGCCAATCCCTTCGCTGAATGCCTGCATGCCCTCACTGTGGCTTTTTCCACACTTGTCACCTGGACTAGTTTCTCACATCCACCCTCGGCTTACTTTCTGCATCTCAACCTTGATACGCGCCAGCTTTGCTCGGATGGTTGCTTGCGTCTCGCCACGCGCGGTATGCTGTCAGTGGTCAGTCAGTCAGTGAGTTTTTCCCCACGCCGGTTATCCGTCCGGCTGTATGCGGGCACACATGTGACTGTTTGAGCACTTGCACACCCAACCTCGGCTTACGTCCTGCATCATTTCAACCTTGCGTATGTCACCAGGCGCGTCAAGCAGTCCAAGAGTTGAAGGCGGCGCGTGCGGCGCTGGCGTCAGGACACCTGGACGACGCGCGAGGTGAGAGGCGGCCAAGGTGGAGGATTGTGGAGGTGGAGGTGGTGGATGATGGTGACGGGTGGTGAATGACGATGAATGATGGCGAATGGCGGGAGGTCATGGGGAGTAATGGCGAATGGCGGTTTATGACAGTGTGTGTTGTTGAGCGCGGGCGCATTGTCGAATGATGCCGGTGAATGCGGGGCAATGACGTTCAACGAGGCGGAATGCCAAGGAATGGAGGTTAATGCTGACGCCAGCAGTGTTTTTTTTAGTGGCGATATGCCGCCAAATGTGGCGGTGTGGCACTTTTTTTGGCAAAATGTGGCGGTGCCACCCACTTTGACAGGGCACCCAAGAAGCCACAATTTGGCCGTGCTGTTCTACTTTGTAGTTTCGTTTCGCCACAGGGTGGCCGTGCCTGAAGTTCACTCTAGTACAGGTTACGCCACAATTGGCGGTGTCAGCCGGTCTTCCGGCCGGCGTTCCGCCACAAGCCTCCCTAGTACTAGAACTACTATGAGTACTACTATGACTGACTGACTGACTTACTGACTGCATAGTGCATGTACGTAGAGCCCGGCCAACTGAAGTGCCAAGTGGCAAGTGGCCCGCTGCCAGAGACCAGAGTGCACTGTGCAGACTGCAGCTTGTGTGCATTTTCACTTTTCAGGCTTCAGCTGGCTGGCGGCCTGGCGGCTGGCCGGGCGCCTCAGTTCACTCGCCAGCCATACAGTACTGTACTGCATTGACTACCTAATGTGTTTCGACTTTCGGCACTACAGTATCGTTTTGAGCAGTGGCTGTAGTAGTAATCGTTGTTGTTAATTTACCAAGTACGCCCGGCGCCGATGCCTGAGACGGAGACGCTCGCCCGCCTTGTGTAAAGGCATTCACGCCTTAAGTTGGGTTCGAGGTTTTTGGTCAACCCAACTTCAGGCGTGAACCTAACTTAAGGCGTGAATAATTCTACTAAATTCTACTAGTTTGAAATTAAGATAATTAAACATACTATTCTGAACTACTTTGAACTTGGAATGCCAGTACGGCGCCGCGCCGCGCTGACCCCGCTGCCGGTAGGGTCATTTGCTGCACCAAAAAGCCAGCCCGCCACACGTGGCCGTGCCAAGCCCAATTTTAATTGGCTTAAAGCCACACATTGGCCGAGTAAACTGAAGTTTTCATAGTTTGAAACGCCACAAGTGGCCTAGCGCCACTAGTAACGAAAACCTTAAAAAAAACACTGGACGCCAGCTCGCAAAGCTCCCGTTTATCCCAGCCATTTATCAGACCAGTCCTAATGGTTTTGCATGGCTCACAAGTGATCTCCTGTGTGTGTGCATGATCCGCAAGCTTTTGATGGAGAGCTTGGTAATCGGGTTTGCAAGTACATTGAAGCTACTTTGGTTAAATATCCGCCGGTAGTATAATAATATATAATCTACTAGTACAGTAGTAGTATAATTATAACAAATGGGCATAAGGCGGTGCATGGTTATAGAAAGTGACATTGTTCGCATTACGGAATCCAGCTAGGGCGCTATTAACTCGTCGTCTGTCCCAACTCAGTCCTAATAATAGGACTGAGTTGACCTTTTTCAACCGTGTGTAGTGACTAGGTGGGGGGTCCATTAAAGATGCTTAGATGTGGGTCTATGGAGTATTTGATGTCCTCTTGCTGGCAAAAATACTACATCAGTGAAAACTTGACCCAAACTCCTAAAAATTACATGGATGTATGGCACCGTCGGCGAATTTGCATTTTTGTGTGGAAGCATGAGTGGCAAAAATTGAATAAATTCCATATGCATGTTAAAAAAATACAGGCATGTAAACAATATAGTTCTTGACCTGTGGCAAAAAAATGGACTCAATTTGGCCACTGGCACTGCCTGAAACACGCCAAATACTGCCAGTCCTATACATAGGACTGGGCCATGCTAGCAATTTGCAAGCATGTAAGTGCGGTCATACTTCATAGTAGCGTGGCCACAAACCATGTCAATCAGCCCATTTCCCTTCAGGCATAATAGGAAAACATACTTGCATCATCATAATGCAGTTATATTGTACCTTAGTATGTGTGAAAGCCTATGCATACATGTAGGGAATGCGTATGGATACGTAGCTACAAAGGGATGTATTATAAGTAATAACCACCGATATAATGGGTAGGTTAGTCACATTTAATTGTTCTTTACAAGAATGGACATGGATAAAACTGTATTACCTTGCCATGACATGGCCAACATACCTGCTGGCACATGATCACAGTGGTTTATCACCAAGATTTTTCACTCACCCGTATAAGCTTGACAGTACCCTTGACGCAGCCCATGACCACACAATCATGCAGTATGAACATAGCAAGAGAATAACTAACATCTATGAAAGTGTTTTAACCCATTCAGCACCTAAAACCTTGTACAGCCATGCTACGGTAAGGCAAATGCCTGGTAAGATCATCTAAAAAGATGGTTTTAGAGAGGGGCAGGCAACGGTCAAGAAAGAGCAGCAAGACTCAAAACTGACAGCGCATCGCAAGCTTAAACTCATGTAAGAATACCAAGAAACGATGAAGCAGCGATATTCCAGCTTTACCTGGCACGGCTGGCGTTACCTTGGCCCAGGCGGTGCCTGCAAAAGTGGCACTTTGCGGCACACAAACCATGACGTGACAGAGTGGTCGAAATCATCAAATCTTTACTGCCACTAGACTTAATCTACGACAATACATGATAAAAGGTATAAAGAAACCTATAAACCCTTCGATTTGATCCGGGAATCAATTGTAGTAATCCATTCCGTCGACCTGCCTAATCGCAGATTTTTCCACCAAGAGCAGTGCCGACACCCAGTAAATCGCATCCCCGCGAGGCTAAAATTCACTTGTATCATCTTTAGGACATAAAAAATCTATTTCCTGGGTTTGGCCCGCAAAATCGTCCGAAAACGTAAACTGCATGCATGGGCGCAAGCCGCCATGGCTAGGTCGTGCATTTCCGGAACTCACGTTTCGCGTGAAAATGTACCCTTACCACCTGTACTTTGACCGTACATTTAGCCGCCCAAACCATATCCAAAAAAATCCCAAAAATATGTCCAAGAAAGATCTTTTCAAGTAGTATTTGAATAAATTTTGAGAAAAATTTTCTGCCAAATATTCCGACTGGGGCGAATTTTCTACAAAACCTCAAAATTAGGTCCTAAAATTAGGACTGAGTTGAACTCAGTCCTAAAATTAGGACCAGGGACAGACGACGAGTTAATCAATCCACCGAGGCCGTTATTAATCAGCCAGTGATGGAATTGGGCAGGCGTTCAGCTCTTGCTGCATCGTTTCTAATAGTGCACGTCTGTGAAGCATGCCCTTATCTTGGATTACTCGTCAACCGGTTTCCCACGCACAGTCTTCTAACCACTTCATTTTTCCACTGGGTTAGCGTCAGGTTTCTGAACACCAGGGTTTTGTTTAACTACTATCTAAATATGGACGTAACGACGCTGTGACCAGACATTTTTATTCTTCCGCGCAATTACACCCCTTGCCACAGACAATCTCGCATTCTGGCCGTTCTCAACCCTCTCTCTGTGCCAAGTCCTCAAAGTATCTCGTCCATAATCCACGTCTACTACCACCTGGTATCCCTCACCCCTCCCTTGCCCTCCCTTACCCCTCCCTTGCCCTCCCTTACCCCTCCCTTGCCCTCCCTCACCCCCTCCCTTGCCCTCCCTTACCCCTCCCTTGCCCTCCCTCACCCCCTCCCTTGCCCTCCTTCACCCCTCCTTTGATGCGCCATCGTATCGCATCGTATCGTATCGCATCAGCGTCATCCTCTGCGCCTGCAGCAGTGTGTCACTCGCATGGTGGATGAAACGGTTTGTTACATCGCATCAGTTTCACCACATGGGCTCGCGGCGTGTCTCAAACTCTCCATCGTGCTGGCATCCTTGTTCATGCCCTTTGAGCACCCGAGATGTGCACGTGTTTTTAAGATGTGCACGTGCTCTTAAGATGTGCACGTGTTCTTAAGATGTGCGCGTGTTCTTAAGATGTGCACGTGTTCTTAAGATGTGCACGTGTTCTTA
Organism: Mesostigma viride; assembly: GCA_009746045.1. Taxonomy (NCBI): domain Eukaryota; kingdom Viridiplantae; phylum Streptophyta; class Mesostigmatophyceae; order Mesostigmatales; family Mesostigmataceae; genus Mesostigma; species Mesostigma viride. The sequence continues at coordinate 1,655,862 of RPFO01000090.1, read as the reverse complement.
AGATGTGCACGTGTTTTAAATATGTGCGTGTGTTTTAAAGACGTGCACGTGTCTTAAATATGTTCATGTGTCCGTGCCCCCTATGTATCAGGAAACCTTTGTACATCCATCCGCGTGTCGCTTACCACTACCCTTTGCTCACATTTCCGAATCCGTAATTCGTTGGTACCTCGTGACTCTCCCGACGCAGGGACGCGAAGATATGAGTATACCATGCATAAAATGTGTAGTAGTACACAAACTAGTGGTATACCATGCATAAACATAAAATGTGTAGTAGTACACAAACTAGTGGTATACCATGCATAAACATAAACTGTGTAGTAGTACACAAACTAGTGGTATCGATCTAGTGCGCCGATCCAGGATGAAAGGCAGCCAGTACCTGGTTAACCCTCCCAACGCAGGGCACAGGAATGGATGAAATGAATGAATGAATTCCCCGTACACTTATCGTTTTGTTTGTGGTTCTGTCATCTATACTAAGCCTCACCCCTCAAACACAGCCACACGTAATCGACCCATATGCATTGCTGGCGCCTATACCATCGCAGACGTATCAATATGTCATGTGCCATCGGGTTGTCATATTGATGTACATATCATGCCTCAGCTGCTTGCCTCGCTGGTGTATGTGTTGGTGCGCTGGTTGTCTCCTGGATATATGCCATGTGGCCGTGTTCCTTATGCCAGCCGCCGCGGTCCGTGCGCGCCGCATCGCCGAGGAGGCCTTCCTTGACCCCTCCATCATGGCGCTGCTCTACTTCCCCAGCGAGCACAAGCTGGCCGTGTACATGGTGCGGTCTATTTCCATTCCACATAAGTAGAAGTAGTATCAAATGAGGGGCATATATTAGTGAAAGTCCTATTGACAGCGCTGCTCTACTTCCCCAGCGAGTACAAGCTGGCCGTGTACCTGGTGCGAGCTCTTTGGGTTGTCTTTAGTAGTTCGAGGAGGTGCAGGTCAACATAAACGTGGTCGTTTCAATGTTTTCCCCGCAACCTTTTCCCCAAGAAATAGAAGCCTGGTGGTAGCCGGTGCGCCCTGCAGCTCGTGCATGCGTGCATGGTGCGACGAGCAGTAAACCTGTCGATGTCATGCACCTTGCGTACATGGTGCATGCACCCTGCAGCAAGCCCAAGAACGGGGGTAGCCTTCAGCTCACTCGTTCCAGATATGTGGTCGAAATTTGCTTTATTTTTCCCGATGCTCTTTCAAGCACAGGGCTTTTTCTAGGCCTCGCTTTCTTTTTCCAGCATCAATGCGAGCCGGTTGCATTTTGCCCCTGCATGCACACACCCATCCTTATCGTGAGCTTCTTTTGTGTGCTTTCGCCGGGCTGTAATCCTCCCGGTGAGCCCTGTACGGCTCTTCACTTGTGCGTTTTGGTTACCGGTTGTGACTTGTTGCTTGTCCCTGTGAGATAGATATGAGTGCTTGTGATGTATCTGCCAGGAATATGTGTTTGCTTGTGCTTATTTTCATGAGAATACATCGGGTTTTCTGTGCATCCATCAAGGTACTGTGCGTTCCATCAAGGTAGCGCACTGCATGGTCGCATACCATGCTGGCCCAATTTAAAGCAGTGCTCCAACAAGGTTGCAAGATTATTGTAAGGTTAGTTACAGGGGACCATTGTTAAAACCGTGTAGTCCTCAACCTCTCGGGGGCCAGTTCAATTAATGCACCAGATAAGAAAATCAACTTCATTGTATGTGCCTTTCCGGGCTTCCTGCACCTGCATGGACATCCATCTGCAGCTACACATGTGCCTTGACACAAGGGCCTTCATTTTCCGTTGATTTCTCATCATCCATCCTGTGTGGCCTGTTCCGTGTACGTGTGCCTTGGCTGGTCACGTTCTCTTGGCTTGTCCCTCGCCATGTGCTTGTTGTGGTCTTCTGGACAATGTGCAACAGCCACTCTTCTTCCCCCTTTCGCTGCCCATCTTTGCTGGGTTGATAAAAGAGACTCGCCACTGGTTCAAGAAGTACAAGCAACAACGGAGGGCCATGCAGCAAACCAGCTGAATGATACCTAGAGTCACATCATCATGCATGCGCAGATGACCTGCATTGCATCGCTCACTGCCGCTAGTGGAGCAACCCCGCCCAGCCCAGGATTGTCAAACAGGACCTGCCCAGGGTGCGTCGTCATCTTAACGATCCTGACAGCTGACCTACAGCGCGGAGGCGTCGATGCTGACGCAAGAGATTGAGGCTCGGCTCGACAGAGCCATCACCAAGACGTTACGCAGAGCGCTCAATATGCCACACATGCAGTGTGCATGTCAGCAATGCGGATCTGTACACAGATGTACCTTCTGTTAATCACATTCTGGTGCACAGGTGCCTGGGCATATAGCCGGGCACCTGGCCCGCATCAGGTGGACACATCAGATAGGCTAGCTGGCACCAAGCCCGTGTAGGGTGCTTAATCCTCACATGGCGGCCCCCCGGCCGTGTTTGGCGAGGTGACATATACTGTCCTAGGAAGAACGGGCTCGCGCCTGGGCAGCCTCCAGGCTTCTCTGCAATCTGGGGGCTGAACCGCACAGTTGGTTGGCAGGACATTTCGAAGGACACCAAACCCCAAGTCGGTGGGGGTGATTACCATGTTTACATTGGTAAACATAGTGATATTTGGGGGCCGTGGCACCCGCAACCTTGCAATCAGAGGTTAGATGCACAACCATCCCATTCCATTCCCATTTCATTCGAGATATAATGCTCATGTGACGCAGTCATCCTTTTATGAGTCGTGCCACTTGCCTTCGCGGGTGAAGTATCCGCGTAGAAAAGTACATCATCGGGTACTCCGTGGCATGCCTTAAGTGCATGCATGTTCACTTACTTTGATCAATCAGTAATATCAATGACCTGTTTAAATTTTGGCCGGTACTCAACGATTCCCACATGAATGAATGCTCCTGTTGGGGAGTCACGCGGAGCACCAGAGTGCTTTTAATCCCTGAGCGTGCCTGCAGAGCGGAAAGGGGGCAGAGACCACCCCCGTCCCTCATGCCAGTACAGGCATGCACCATGCACGTACAGGGCTGGTGCACAGTCAGACCCGTCGAAACGATCCGGCCAGCATCCCCTGTGCATGGGTGCAATATGACCCATGTGAGGATTGGATTACTCTCGAGACGCGAGCAAACAGGCAGTGCTTGGCGAGACACATTGCTAGGCTGGCCAGCGGATAATGATTCCCTAATGGTGTTTAAATTACTATCTATACTACAAAAATAGATTGAAATGTACCCAGAAACTTCACACATCGATCATGTGCACTCGTCATGAATGCCAGTTCGTGTGCGATTGAATGGCGCGGGCCACATGTGACCATCAGCTTGACGTACTCTTGTACTCTCGTAACTTACGAGAACCTGGAAGCCAGCCACGTGCGTTGAGGCCAAGACTCTTAGCCTCAACGTACGTGGCAGGCTTCCAGGTTGATGCATCCGGCCCCCAACACGTGGCGCAGCCACATGCATTTAGTCTCCAGGGGTGCATGTATTGACTAGATGCAATCAACTACATGCATACAGTCCACTAGCTCAGCGCCACCGGCCATTTTCCCCGTACAGACTGTATACACGACACCAGACCTCCAGGGCCGGAGCCTAGACAGCTGGCTTTTCAGGTGATCGGCCTGCACCCCTGAGCTTCCGATCTACTCGACCACTACTTCACGAACGCTATACTTGTTGAGCACGTGCACATCCAGTGTGACCCCCAGGCCCGGCTCGTCCGGGACCCGCACGCGCGCGTGCCTGATCAGCCGCCCAAAGTCACACACGTCCTCCACGAGCCTCATGGTCGACATGAAGCAGTGGCCACACGGCTCGAGATTTGGCAGCACCGCCGCCACGTGCAGCATTGCGGCCTGCGACACGCCCAGCTCGATGCGGCTGTTGCAGAGGCAGGTGGCGGCGGTGCCAGCGTCGGAGGCGAGCCCGTCAGGCGTGGTCCCTGTCGCGCCGATGTGCGCGATGGCCAGCGTGGGCGTGATGCCCCCGCACTTGGCCACCTTGAGGCTGAGCACGTGGAAGCCGGCGCGGAGGCAGCGAATCGCATCCTCCTCCGTCTTGGGGTGGATTAAACGATTTGGATGTCAGTTTGAAGGACAGTTGAATGGACAGTGGAGTGGACAGTAATTGAATGGGCAGTTGAATAGGACAGCTGAATGGACAGTGATTAAGTGGAGAGTTGAATGGACAGTTGAATAGGACGGCTCAATGGACAACTCCATGGACATTCGAATGGACAGTTCTATCAACAGCTCATCAACAGGATCAGGTGTCAGTGCAACGGCTGATATTCCCCGCGTATGTCAGGGACTTGGCGTTGACACAAAGCAGCGGACACAAAGCACGAAAACAAGGTCATAAGCAGGTATGTGATGATGCCTGGGGTGGGTGGGTGGGTGGGTGGGTGGGTGGGTGGGTGGGTGGGTGGGTGGGTGGGTGGGTGACCATGTGCATGTGCGTGTGTTCACATGTACGCGAGTGCGCTGTTGTGAGACTGAACTAGAACCACATGCAAGAAACAAATACAAGACTGCTTGTTCACAAACCATACCCATTCCCGGATCATTGGCAGTAAACAGTCTTCCCACCCCGAACAGCCGCGCCCCAGAACACGCGCCCCAGAACACAGGCTGGGCATGACACCCACCATACCTCAATCCAAAGACATGATCACCAGTCAACGGGTTCAACTGTTCCAGGTTGGTACACCCTACACCAGCCATCGTGTGTATTTTTATAATAAACCAAAAACACCAATGCCTGTACTTCACCCAGGAGCTAAAGTGAGCGCGTAGACCGGAAAAGATACTCCATCCGTAGAAACTTGGCCATCCTGACGGGAAAATGGGCGTATCAACCCGAGTGAGAACCTTAAAAAAACCTTAAACGGTGGATAGTTTTCCACAATGCATCGTTTCTCACCACCCCTGGGATGGACCAAGTGTTCCCCGACTGGCGTGCAAACAATCGGATAACATGCGAACCCTAAACACAGAACCCTAAGCCCCAAGCCCTAAACCCTCCCCCCTAAACCCTCCCCCCTAAACCCTTAACCCTAAACCCTAAACACAGCTGATGAAATGCACGATCTGGCCAGGGAGTCCGCCTGGTATGTCGCAAGCTGATGTGCCAAACTGCTGATGTTAGTTTTAATGCCCAAGCCCTAACTACTGCTGGCTAAGGTCTGAGAGTAACAACTCACAGCGCCCCCATCTCCTAAAAAATGCAGCATTACCAGGAACTTTTGAATGATGAGGAAAACATGCGTGCGAGAGTGCAGATGCAAAGGCACACAGCCCCCCTGCACCGTATTCTGATGCAGTATGAACTTGCACAAGTGATGAGGTAAGTGTGGACGATGATGCAGTATTAACTTGCAGAAGTGATGAGGTAAGTGTGGCAAAGGCACACAGCCCCCCTTGCAGAAGTGATGAGGTAAGTGTGGACAGTGATGCAGTATTAATCGAAACTTCACGGGCGAAAAATGGAAACAAAGAAGAAACGAAGCCCTTGAACACTTATCTCTGCAGCCGCTCGATCCGCCCCTGTCGCACCCTGCCGGGGGGCTGCCGCTGCACTATCCTCCGCATCCATTGCAAGGTAGACGCCAACCTGCAGTAATGACCAGCACTAGTGTCCTCCTGGCGACAATCGCAATGTGCCATCAATGGTGTATCATGCCGTTGTGTTTGTAAAGCCCACCACGCACGACTCATCAGCTGAGAGGGAATGTGACCCCTTCTACCCCCCTATTCCTATTCCGTAATCAGTGATTACTCCCTTTCCTTCCCTCCCCCCCTTCTCACCACGAGTGACTCATCAGCCGAGAACCGCAACTCGGGAAACTCCTTGACCAGCTCGGGCATGCGTGCCCATGAATCCTCCACCGAGAGCGGCTGCTCAATAAAGTCCACCCGCACGCGCGGCATCACCTGCCACAACGACGAGCAGAACGTTCGAGCCTCGTCCCACGTCCAGGCCCCATTGGCGTCCACGGCCACGTGCAGCTGGGGCGGCGCGGCGCCGGGAGTGACGTTCGTGTTGCCCGGGGCCAGCTCCGTGTCAAACTTGGCGCGCAGGGCGTGCACACGCTCCACCTCGTCCGCAATGTGGTGGCGCCGCGTGCCCATTTTGAGCTGTCGGGGGTAAAGGGTAGGGAGGGGGGGGGAACGGTCAGAAGGAGGGGGATGGGAGTTAGCAGTAGTTACAGGAATAGTAATAGGAATTCATGGTAGGGGATGTGGAGGGGATTGCAACATGATACGGAAGGCATTCTTGGGGTGATGCGGAAGGGATTTTGGGGTGGTGCACAGGGAGCTGGCGGAATTTTTTTTTCTTGTCGTTCCGGTGAATGGGCCAGTGGAGCATAGTTTCGGCACAAGCAGTGGAAGCATTAGATACTTGATTGACGAAATCTCCAGCTGCTTGCAAGGCTGCAAGCGAGGGGTCGCTTTGCAAGCTATACGTGGAAGCAAATTACTCGGTCGGTTGGTTGCTCGAAGGAGCGGTGGCCTCCCTTACCGTGTCTGAGTGATTCGATCCACGCGTATGGATTGCATGATGCATGAGGTGGCGGGGCAAGTAGCCATTAGTGCCACCAACACCCACCTCACCTCGCAGTCTCCACCCCACCCACCTCGCACTTGTGGGCATCTGCGGCTCGGCGAGGCAACACGGCCCTAGATCGAAAAGGGGTTGGCTTGCACTAATGTACAGACCCATGATAAATATGCGCACAACCAACTACGGCTTCGCAAGGCAAAACCCCTTACTGAACCCCTTATTGGGGCTTGCCGTGCGATTGTGCTGACTGGGGCAGGGCAGCGCCAGGGAAGAAGGAGGCGAGAGGACAAGGGTCAAAGGATTCGCAGAGGATGGGGGAGGATAATGCATCAATGAAGGTCGTGCTGTTGGTGGACTTATTGTCACGCTGTTGGTCCACTGTTGACGTGCTGTTTGGTGGACTAGTTGTCGTGCTATTGGTGGACTATTTGTCGTGCTATTGGTGGACGATTGCCAAAGGGCCCCACGGCCCTAACCGGCGCGTACACAAAGCATGCATGGTTGCAAACATCACACGCAGGGATATATTCGTGGGAGCATGCCCCAGATGGGCATGTGCGTGACGTACAGCAAGTATAAACAGCGACATGCAGTCAATCAGGGGCACCTGTCTAGCAAAAGTCCATGCATGGGCGGTCACTGTACGCCGGCAGGTGCATGGGCGGTGACTGTAAGCCTGCAGGTGCATGGGCGGTCACTGTACGCGTGCAGGTGCATGAGCGGTCACTGTACGCCTGCAGGTGCATGGGCGGTCACTGTACGCCTGCAGGTGCATGGGTGGTCACTCTACGCCTGCAGGTGCATGGGCGGTCACTGTACGCCTGCAGGTGCATGGGTGGTCACTTTACGCCTGCAGGTGCATGGGCGGTCGCTGTATGCCAGCAGGTGCATGGGCGGTCACTGTACGCCTGCAGGTGGCACCAGCAGGGGCCATGTCAGACCCATTGTACAGTGCTGCAAGCATCCTAGCCAAAAGGTTTACCTAATCCTAGAAAATCTTGAGAGCATATTCTTAGTGAAAACCCTGGCAGCGACATTGGGTGACGAACTGACCTGAACAAGAAATCTAATCTGCACAAGACAGTCTGCACTACACGACCTGCACTAGACAGTCAAAGCGATTTTTCCCCAAACACGTGGTCCCATGCTCGTTCCGCACCCAACCACCACCACCACCACCGCCGCCGCCACGCGCATCATTCCCACACACATGGCTCCATGCTTCTTGTCCACTTAGTGTACCAGTTTCAACCAATGGTGATTCGTTCTTAGTTTTCTTAACCCAGCCCGGGCACATCTTGCCCGCGTGGCATGAGTGGCCTGCGTACCGCAAACGTGGTGAAGCCCTCAGCCCACTTTTCCTCCAGGTCCTTGCGATCGTCCGAAACCGTCTGGTCCCCGATAGGCCACATCAGCGCAAAACTTTCCGCCACCTTCAGCCCCAGCAGGGCGTGCACGGGCTCGCCCAAAATTTTCCCTTTGATATCCCACAATGCCTCGTCGAACGCGGCTCGGCAGCATGGGAAAAATCCGCCCGCGGCCGTATCGATCAGCTGCATGACGGCGTCGGTCTCCATCGGATCCTTGCCGAGGACCGCGGGCCCGACTTTGCTGGAAATCATGTCCATCACGGACGACTGTGTTTCGGCCCCTCGCAGCCCCGGAGAGGCTTCGCCGATGCCAACGACCCCTTCCCAGTTGGTGAAGACTTGAAGGATGACACAGCGAGCGTGGGTGACGGTCCCGTAAGCAATCACGTATGGCTCCGTCCGCGGAATATCAACCGCGTGTGCCACGATTTTCGCGATCCTTGGGGGATCCGGCCGAAGCAACACCATTTTCCTTGATTCCTGCTTGAGCCAATGTAGTTCAATTATCGTCTACCTCTCTGGGAACAAAATATTCTGTACAGGCCAAGTCAAATCTGTGTTAAGGGTTTATCACGATTTTATCTCTTGAGTGCTTTCAAACCATCTTGCAAAGCGCCATGCCCTTCCCATCGAATTACTTTGCAACGCATTCGAACCAGTACGCCTACATCAAGGCACAGTAAAGACCAGTTGTAATTGTTTTGGGAGTCAAGGGGGTGATGAGCGTATACGATCAAGGGGGTGATAAACGTATACGAACGTCTTGCATTTACCCGTGCTGCGAACAACGCGAATCCAGGACGGCACAGGCGGCAGTCACCGCTGCACAGACGTCCGTGTCAGCCAGACAGTCAGTGGAATTTTCCATTTTAGAAGCATTGAGCCTTGGAAGAACGCGTAAGTACGGTGAAACAAACTTAGCGAGAATCAGCGGAATCAGCGTCATTTTGATTTTTCGAAGTGGACTATGATACAGACTACCAGTAATTCACTGGAGAGGGAGACTTTCGTCGGGAGACTTTCGTCCAACTTGGCAGAATTACCGTGGTCGGTGATGCACACTGAAATGCCGAGCTCGGACTATGAACAGCGCATTATGGCGCGGCGACCGTGGCATTGGCTTCGGTGCTGGACAAGAACGGTACCGCAGGCCATGATTCGTGTCTCCATGATTGCCATCAGTCATCACTCATCAGTCGTCATCGGCCGAGCCGAGCGGAGTTCGGGAGTTCGGGACTTGGCCACTTGGGAGACCTCAATCCGAGAGGTGACGTTGGCCGAATTAGCACGCCGTTGGGCGATAGCCATCTCGCAGTTGCGTTGGAAAACAACGTGCCCACTAGTCCATCACTGCCCACTTCATGAAACCACGCGAGTCCAAAACCAGACGGGATCACTGGAACCCGACTTGATTTCGCTCGCTCTAACGTGCAACGCATTGGCTACCTGATAGCGTGTGCATGTTTGTTTCAAAGGCAACTTACTCGGCAATCGTTGAACTTAGGTGACGCCCGTGGATCACATCGTTTGGAAACGACTGGTAAATTTTCACGGCTGGTATAATTTCGTTGGTTCCAAGGCGATATAACCGATTTTTGTGTCATGGAGGGGGCTAAGGAGGACGTCGATGTAGCTGTCTCCTTGGCCGCTGCAAAAGCACGAATTGCCTTCACGCTGGCGAAGCTGGCCCCAGGGGAGCGGGAACCGCGCCTCGTAGCCGTTAGTAAAACCAAGCCAAACGATATGATTCTCCAAGCTTATGCGGCAGGGCACCGATGCTTTGGTGAGAATTATGTCCAGGAGCTGGTAGATAAGGCAGCGTCGCTTCCTAAAGACATAAGTTGGCATTTTATCGGCCATTTACAGTCCAATAAAGCCAAGACGTTGTTGGAAGGTGTCCCGAATTTAGCTATGATTGAAACCGTCGACTCCGCAAAGCTGGCGGACAAGCTAAACGAAGCATGCCGTCAAATTGGTCGGTCAGTTCTCCCCGTGATGATCCAGGTAAACACAAGCGGCGAAGAATCAAAGTACGGGGTCCCGCCCGGCGAGGCTGTGGCGTTGGCTCAACACGTGTCGTCCCAGTGCCCGGGCCTGAAGCTTGTTGGGCTCATGACGATCGGCATGCCCGACTATTCGTCTCGGCCAGAAGACTTTCGTTGCCTGTCTGACTGCAGGCGCCAGGTCGGCTCAGCGCTGGGCCTGCTGGAGCAAGACCTGGAGCTCAGCATGGGCATGTCGAATGATTTCGAGCAGGCGATTGAGATGGGCAGCACAAACGTGCGGTTGGGGTCAACTATCTTTGGCGCACGTGTCAAAATGGTGCAAGGATGAGTCGGTGGCATGATGTCCAACGACAAGCAAGACCTCCTTAGGTGCTTGCGAAGGCTATTTTTACCTGGTTTAGAAGGCTTGGGATAACCTATAGATGCTAGGCTCTTCAACTGTGCTCAGGGTCCATGCATGAAGGGGCCAACCGGGAAGGTTAAGCAGCATACGTGTTGCCTAGTGATCATGCAGTGTCACTTTTGAGGGCGTAGCTGCTGCGTGAACGGCTCTATGTGCTGTACAGGTGGCCCCCGCGCCGCCCCCCTCCTTTTGTAAAGGGCCAACTAAGCCATGGTGCTGGGTCCAATTGTTTTGGAAATAAGTGTCCTTATTGGGCAGTTGCTTGCACGGCTGTGGCCGTGCGGTGCATTCATGTGCCGGACTCACGCCTAATGCCCCATCATTGGGGCCTTCCTTTATCACCTTAACATGAGGTCTTGATGGGGCAGCCCTTGTTGGCTTTCACTATCTGTAGTAGTCACAGTTTTCCCATGTGAACATCTGAGCAGCAGATGCCCCACATCTTAACTGAGTCATCTCTATATATATATGTCTCATAGACTACTTGTCGTCGCATGATCGAGCAGCCTGTGTGTGCATGCCCAGCTTGCGCGCTTGGCGTATTGACCGGCCGTGCAGGCCTACCCACGTACTTGAGGCGCTGGGCCGCCAGGCTGGGCGCTGGGACGATGCCCCGCACTGGGGCCCCGTGTCTACTTGATGTGTCATGCTAGTCATATCCATACATAGTCACATTTACCATGATCCATCCATGCAGGTCCTGTGATACAGACATTCAGCCATGCACGCACCTTCCGCGGTCTTTGTGCTAACTACTCTTAGTCCTTCAAGGTCCCATGTAGTACACGCTGTTGAACGTTATGCATTCAGGAGTTGTTGTCTTACACGTTCAGGAGTAGTAGTAAAGTAATTCGTATTCGTTGTGTACTCTGTGTTGCTGTCTCTAAAGCGATCTATAGACAGCAGTAGCTTTCGCAGTACTTTCGAATGCCATGCGCATCAAGGCATGCCACAGAGTGCTGTGCAAATCTCATTATAATAACACAAAAGTTAATTTTTTTCTTAATTTGCACACACGGAGCGTCTTCTTACATGCATTCAATGGTTGTGTCATGCATGCATCTGTTCAGCATCATGCTGTCGACAGCCCAGGGGGGGTTCTCCGAAGTCCCTCTTTCCTTGCCTTCCTCTCCCCCTCATACACCGACAGACACACACATGCACACACGCATGCATAAACACGCATGATGTGCGCTCACTCCCCTTCCTCCCTCCCGGCCCAAATATGCCAGCACCCCCTCACCCCCACACACAATTCCCACGCCCCTTGGGGAAGAGAATACATATTTCAGGAATACTCGCAGCAAACATAGGCACGAGTCTGTGTGCGCAATTAAACTCATCAGTAGGTCCTTGCCGGGCCCCTTGTCGGCTTCCCAGAACACCGGCTGCGCGCTCCACCTCCACCGCCATCTCCATCACGCGCCCGGCGCGCTGATGAGCACGCGCGTCCTCCTGCGGGTCACCATTGATCAGCCCCGAGGGCAGCCCGCGGGTGCCCAGCTTGCCCTCCAGGGGGACCCGCAGGGATACGACGTTGGCACAAACGGGCCACTCATGCCATGTGTTGAACTACAAGTTGAACGAAAATGGCTGACGGCGGTATGGCTGACGGCGGAGTTCAGATCTTTTGCGTCTGAGCCCCAAATTCGGTCAGACCACTTGCATTCGATGCGCCTTTCTAAGACGCACTTGCCAGTATAAACGGTTACGGCTGCCACGCAGTATAGACAAAGTTACGCACGTGACCAGCTATGACGACTCCCAAAGCAAAACGAGGGCTGGAAAAGGAGCTGGCACAGCTTCCCAGCGCCCAGCCCAACCCTCTCGCCCTCGCCATTGTTCAGCCGACAGGCTTACCCGCCAAACCCTCGCCAAGCGCCTCGCCTGAGCCCAAGAAACCCTGCCACGATCGAAAATGGAGCGAGTTCCTCCCCGGCGACCGACGATTCTCCCTCACCGAGTGGCAAGAGTTGTCGCCGCAGGAATGCATTGAGGTTCTCCAGTTCCTCGAACAGGAGCGGAAGCTCTTCGTGCCCAGGAAGGGGGCGGCTATCGACTACAATGGAGACATGTCCTGGCTCTATGCTTTGAACGAAGTACAACAACGCCTGATTATCCTGACCAGCCAATTCCAGATCCGCCTCGGCGACATCACCAGAACGCTCCGCACCCCAGCCCCCGCACAGCCGGCAGCGCCATCGGCTTCCTCCCTCGGCAAGGATGACATCCGCGCAGTGCTGGAGGAGCACGTGACCTGGCCGCTGGCCGAGCAGCTGACATCGCTGAACACCACGCTCAACACGGTCGAGGCCCGGGTCTCCAACGTGGAAACCAAGGTCGTCCACAAGCTACAACCCCAGTTCACGGCGCTACACACCACGGCGCAGGCTTCGGAAACGCATGCTGCACTTGTCTCTCGCCTTAACCAGGTGGAGGGCAAGTGTGGCGTGCTCCTGAAGAAGCTTGAGGCCATCACCGCCCACACCGAGGCCCTGGCCACACAGGTCCCCAAGATAGCGGAGCAGACGGCCACCATTGCATCCCAGCCACCCCGGCAGGATGCTGGCGACCTCCCGCCGCTCTCCTACGCGGACCTGCTGCGGTCAGCGACCGCCTCCACCACCGACGCCATCGCCACAAAGCTCCAGGAGCTGGAGGACCACCGCCAGGCCCAGCAACGGGAGGTCACCGATCGCGCTCGCCGCGAGTGCCGAGTGGTGCTACGTCGCTTCCCCCAGAAGCCAGGTGAGACGTCAACCTCTCTTGCTGACGAGCTCAAGAACCAGCTTCTTACCCTCATGGGCCTGGTAGGTGAGGTAGAACTGCGTGGGTGCCACCGCCTTCCCCACTCACGGGACAAGGCGGCCCCCCCACCAGTCCTACTCACCTTCCCCTCCCCTGAGGATAAGCAGCGGTTCCTCTCTCGTCGCAAGCGGTTGCACGACCTCACCTGGACGCTGGATGACGACCTCACCCCCGCTCAGCAACAGCAGCGACGCGACCTGTGGCCGGAATACCTCCGCCATAAGCAGGACCCCCAGAAGCCCAAGGTGTACTGGAGGGGCGGGGACCTGATGATCAACCACAAGATGTGGACGCCCCCAGCGGGCTAGAATAGCAATAGCCCTAGCTTGTAACCATTGGCGTCACTGCCGCTAAGGCAGCCATGCCTAGCTGTGCCAACACACCTAGTCACGTGCCGCCAACGCACGGTACACAACCAGCCATAGCCTTAGCCTAGTCCTAGTACAGCCATGCTACGCCCTGGCTATGTTCAGATTACTTGCCCACGCTCCTTGCTATGATATGCTCACATGGGTCTTATTGCACCCACAGTTTGCCGGATCGTTAGCCTGTCCTTTTCGCTAGCCGCGCCCGATTGCAGCTGTGGCATGCCTTTGGCATGAAGGAGACTGGGGGTCTCTGCCCTTTCTCCTGTAGTGCACACACAGGGATTAAAAGCACTTCGGTGCTCCGTGACTCCCCAACGGGAGCACGAGTTTAATTAATTAATTAATGCCATGTGTATGTCAGTTACTACCAAGAGCAGCATTTTGTCTTTAAAATCCATAAACACATGCAGTGCGCAGTGATATGCGAACCAATGGCCAGCTCCAACGGATGTTTTCCTGATAACTGTTTCAATAATTATGGCCCCGAAGGGTGTCTTCCTGATACTTGCATCTGCAGTAAAGCGGGTAAACAAAATATGGCCACAACGTAGCATTCCTTGGCTGGTTCCGGATCAAGGGGAGGTGGCACCCCAAAACCCTTAAAAATTGAACTATGGTAATAACACTTGAAATTCATTTGCACAATGCTGAAATATGATTGCGGGCACTAAATAACATCTCTTGTGAGTTGTCCATGCACTTGTTGGGAGTACCCCCCAAGTATACGCCAATATTGCGCTATAAATAGAAAAAGACGCTAATTAGGGCTGGGTATGCCCCAGCCAATGCACACATTTGTTGGCAACCAAAAATCAACCATTTGTAGTTCCCTGAGTGTGTAGCTTGCTGAGCTATTTACATCATGGAAATGGCAAAACCTTGAACAGTTATTAATTTTCCCGCAAAACAGGTCTTTTTTTACCGGACATTGGGAATAAACATATCATAAACACTTCAGATAAGGCCACAAAATCAAGCGAAAATCCGGCTAACAGGGGGACAGCAGTGGTCCAAGTCCCAGGTCATTCCGACAAGTCTAGCTCAAGTTATAAGGTTTTGCGTGCTAAAACCTGAACATACGCTAAATGAGGTTTTTCTGTGTATAAGGCCACCTAGACATCATGTTTTCCATCCAAGAGGCCAAAAAACATGCCCAACTCGATCACACAACATAAGAAAAGGCTAGGCACCTCATCTGCCCTCCCCTGCCCTCAGCATGGCCCTAGCCTTACCAGCGTGCGCATAGCAACACCATCGCTAGGCATACACGCACCTCTGGCCTGCGCTGGTTGTCTCTTTGATACACGCACCAAGAGAGCATACACTAAGCTCAGCCCAAGGTTACCATGTAAATTTATGCCAAGAACTCAGCAAGTATACGTGTAAAAACCTTAGAAAGACTGACCAAGCAATAGAGGCAACTGTGCACAGCCTGCAAACTTGGCAGCAAATCATACATGTTGTCTGCCAAGCATTCACATCCTATCCAGCTTGCCTTGCTGCACACATAGCAGGGAAGTCTTAATGGTTATAGCTCAAGGAAAGCAATGGAAACACCTATCTAATGCAATGCCACTCATGCAGTATGGCCAGCAAAAGAACCACTCTCACCTTCCTTTCCAATAGGGCAATTTGCTAAGAAGCTGATGCCAGCTTGTTAGCCTCTAGGCACATGCCGGATGTCGTTCTAAAACAGGCGTGTCAGATCCGGCACATAACAAAGCGTCTGAGCAAGCTCATGTCCAAAGGATTATGGAAAACAAATGTCAACACATTACCAACAACTTGACCTCGGCGCATTTAGCATGCCAGCCACAAACTACACGAAATTGTACGAAATAGCTAGGAATCTGACGATGCAACCGAAAGAAATGGAGCGCTTCCTGCAGGGAAACTGCCCGAAAAAAAGGCGAAAGGCCGACGTTAATGCACCTGCAGGCGCCTGCGTGGAAATGTTTCATGCATAAACTGGCACGCAAGCTCGAACAATAAAAGACATCATCCATTGATCAGGCGAACAAGGAAGGTGCGCCTTCCGTGAATACATCGAAGGCGACATGCGCAGGCCTGCGTAGGTTCTTACCTTGAATGCCGGAAATGTAAAAGAAACCGGGAAGCTTCGGCACAAACTCGACAACACCATTAAGTTAGCTTCATAATCGCTCTTTAGAGCCTATGTTGCCTCACAATAGCTGCCGTAAACCTGCATTAAATTTCATGATCCGCAAGAGAAATTATGTCCTGGACCCCCGCGCCCGTAGCCGTTTGAGAAATTAGCAATATTGCAAACCGTAAACTTTCCGCCTCGGAATGAGGTCATCAACTAATCTTCTGCGAAATTCAAGCATTTTTTCTAGCTGTTTACGTGCCATATCGATTAATATTGCATAAAGGCACGCCGCCATGGCCACTTCCGCGAGGGTTGAGCGGTCCGGGCACACATTATACACCGTACGGACGGTACCGCGAATTTTTTGGCGCGGAAAATATTCGGCGCGCCACGTCCCCTTAATGGGCTTGGGCCAGTTGCACCCATGCACAGCATACACACATAGAGTGTCCCTCCCAGCGATCCTTGCACCCCCCTTAAAGGACACCTCTCATACGGATGTGTACACGCGTCCGAGCACCGTGGAATAACCGCTGTGCTGACCTGGCCATAATTAACAAGCACCGTGCAGAATCTGCCGTGCTGACCTGGCCATAACAAGCACCGTGGAACATCGATCTGCCGTGCTGACCTGGCCATGACAAGCACCGTGGAATGACCGCCGTGCTGACCTGGCCCTACCAGCCATTAAGAATGTACTCCAGCACGCAAAATGTACTTCGTACCGAAGTTTGTCTTTTTATGCTGAAAATTGTCATGCATGATGTTTGCAACCAAAATAGACCTCGTACAAAGTTTGGTATCGATCGGACGTCATCTTGGTGACATTTGCTAGCAATAAAGGTACATTTTTGTCATTTTTTGTTAAATTAAATAGTAATAAATAGGAAACAGTACTAAATCACGTCAAACCATCATGGATATTTGCAAGCAACCTAATTACCACTAGAATAGACCATGCACAAAGTTTGGGGTCAATCTGAACTCAAAATAGTGACGTTTGCTAGCATAAATACTGCATTTTTTGCCATTTTCAAGCATTTTGCTCAGTGTAAGCTACTAAACAATATCAAACTACGTCATAAAGCTATGAAATATTGGAAGCAACCTAAACACCACTAGATTAGACCATGGGCCAAGTTTGGGCTCAGTCTGACGTCAAAATAGTGACGTTTGCTAGCATAAATGGTGCATTTTTTGCCATTTTCAAGCATTTTGCTCAGTGTAAGCTACTAAACAATATCAAACTATGTCAGAAAGCTATGAAATGTTGGAAGCAACCTAACACCACTAGATTAGACCATGGGCCAAGTTTGGGCCCAGTTTGATCTCAAAATAGTGACGTTTGCTAGCATAAATGGTGCAATTTTTGCCTTTTTCAAGCATTTTGGTAAGTATCCTCAAACTATGTCAGAAAACTGTGAATTGTTGTAAATAACCTGTTTGCCACTACATTAGACCATCCTCAACTTGTAAGGTCAGGCATAGGTAAAGGTAGTGACATTTGCTAGCACTATATACAAGCATATTATGCCTCTTTTCGCATATACACATCAAAAATAACAAGACATCATCATATCATGGCCTTAATACAAGGTGTGCAAATGCAAATCACACCAGATCGGATGACCAATGATGGGTGGCTGCATGCCATCACATCTACCAGGCTGCAGGGTGAGAGGCCACATCGCTACAAGACAGGAATCCTCGCAATTGCACAACACCGCTAGTACACTGTGCACATACCCCAAGAGGATTTGGCTACAAGCCATAAAAGTTTGGCCATGCTAACACATTCTTCATCCAAGCAAAATGCAGCCTCTCCAAACTCAACTCGTTGATTTAAATTCAGCTAGGCCAGGCGTGCATGCTCTACTTGCCGACAACCATGAGTAAACTTGTCTACCACTTCATTCCATGCGCCGGTAGATGGCACCGTCTCATCTACCAGTCATCCCCGGCTCCCATTCCGCATCCTCCTCTCCCTCTCCCTCTCCCTCTTCCTCCTCCCCCTCCCCCTCCCATTCTCCCTCCCCCTCTCCCTCCTCCTCCCCCTCCTCCTCCCCCTCTTTCTCCCCCTCTTTCTCTCCCTCTTCCTCCTCCTCCCCGCCTTCACTGTCACTGTGCACAGCAGGGACGGCATCGTCTATGTGGGTGCCATCACCTGCGTTCACGGTGCCAGCCTAGCTCCTGTGGAAAGAAGCGAGCGCGGCCAAATGCCTCGACTGGGTGTGGGCAGCCGCACACGAACTGCGTCACCTCCGCCAGGGCATGATAGTCCTCATACTGCCCATCAGCCCACATCGCCTTGATGAGCAGGTGACCTCCCCTTTCCTGAACCTTAGTGACCCAGCCATGGAAGCGCTCCCTCTTCCTCGCTATCCCCGGAAACAGGGCACACAGGCGCATCCCGATAAGCGCACGTGCTCCATGCTCGGCAAAGTAGGCATTGCAGTCATCCTTTGCTGCTGCCCTGGCGGCGGTGGCAGTCTTGTAATGCTCAAAGTCAATCTGCGGGTGCTCTTTCAACGCCGCCACCGTGGCAGCTGACAGTTTGCCGGTACTGATCAGCTCAGGCTGGTGCACCTCTGCCGTACCGCCCACTGTCCAGTGCTGCAGGTGTACATCAGAAATGGGGACCGTCATCCCTGCGCTGCCGCCACCTAATGTCACTCTAGAAAACTGGCCCGTCCACGACGGTGCGTAGTAAGGAGAGGCGACAATGCTGTCACGCTCCGTGCGATCGCCTTCCAGATCAAGGACCTTCACCAGCATGTGTGGTGCCCACGGCATTCCCTGCCCGCAGGTGACGGCTGGCCGCTTAACAACGAGTAGGTCGCTGCGTCGTATGAGGCTTCCATTCACCTTGAAGGTGTGCCTGCCGGAAATCAGTGTGCGCAAAGCGGGCGTTGCCGTTGATGTGCTCCCTCGCGCAGCGGGCGCACATGCGCGGTTGATCTGCGCTTGAATCTCGCGGGCAGGGCAAGCGACGTGTGAGATTACTTGTTTTATGGGCAGCCTCAGTGCTCGTGTTGCCCGCGCAACCGACTGGTCGCCTGCAGATCGCAGCGGTAAGGGTACCGCCTTGTTCGCTTGCAGTTCACGCTTCTCTTTGAGCTTTTGCTCCATGATGTCGAACAGATTCTCGTTGTTGGCACGCACATCCTCCACGGACTTTGGCACCTGCTCAATCCATCCGTCCAGCAACTGCTGCTTCTCAGCGGCGACGATGTCAGGAAAAAGGCTGTGAAGGCTAGCGCAGGTACATCTCCTGGCACCGCCCTCGTCCCATTCAAAAAGCGGCACTAGACCAGGACTTCCTTTGGGGGCCTTGCCACGCTCTATGAGGAGGCACCCATAGACAGGATCTCCCTGCGGGGTGTACCCAATGGGCGTGACCCCGTCACAAGCCTCGCCATTAGGCCCTGTGGGCTGCCACTTGTTCACCGGTGCATTTACCAACGTCTCCGATGCGGCTAGGCGCCAGCGGACATACACGGTCATATCCGGGCCCCAAAACACTTCGAGATCGAACACCTTCGAAGAGCGGTGCCTCTCCCTCTCGGCTTCGGTTGCTGGCTCATCATCCAAGTCGGCGGTGGCGCCCGCGCCCGCACCCGCGCCGGCGCCTGCGCCCCCACCCCCGCCCGCGCCCGCGCGCGCGCCTTGGGTGGCGCCCGCGCCCGCACCCGCGCCGGCGCCTGCGCCCCCGCCCCCGCCCCCGCCGGGCCCGCGCCCGCGCCCGCGTCTTGGGTGGCGCCCGCGCCCGCACCCGCGCCTTCTCCCCCGCCCCCGCCCCCGCCCGCGCCCCCGCCCGCGCCATGGGTGTGGCCCGCGGCTGGCTTCTTCGGAAATGCGTCCATCGATTTCACCCACCGGCCGTCAGCGGTGGATGCACCCTTTCGGCCACGTTGTGACATCAAGCGCGGCGTCCCCAATAGAACAGTCATGCAATATGAATAATCATTAGTATCAACGATGCGTTCATGCAGGCGTGAACTGTGAAATACAACAAGCATGCAACAACGACTCCAGCACACTTAGTAAATACTGCTCATAATATCTGTGGCACATGCAACATGGTTAAAACACACATGGATGACCTGTATGGCTGCACATGAACTGTCCACCTAGAGAAGACTAGAAATTCAGCATGATATCAAGAGCCATCCACACAAATATATGTCTTACCGCAGCTTAGGGCTTCTTCGGGTTGAGTTGGCGAATCGAGCTTGTTGAGCCCTGCTCGAAGTAATGCTCAAATGCGATGCCCAGGCCCGCCAGCACATCATCAAATGTGATTAGTTTCACAGGTGGTCCGAAGAGTTCCAAACGTGGTTGCTAATTTTCAGGCAGTGCCTGAAGGCCGCCTCGAAAGTGAAACGCGAAAGTGAAAAGGGGTCACAAACCCTATGTTCATATCCTTGACTCCCCCGTCGAGAACGAACCGAAAACCAGCGCCATGAACGAACTTGTGACGAGTAGATGACGACATCGTGGTTATGGCGTCGTACCCCCCCTGGTGCAGCTGCTGCTTTATCGCCGCCTTCCTGTCCTCTTGCTTCCGCCCGGGCGAAAACCAGGCGCTTCGCAATGCCTGGAGATGTGATATTCTAATGGGCTTCATGCACTCGTGGCCGCACTTACAGTCGAACGTCTCGTCGGTCACTAGGCTGCCGGCATGGGTGCTGCCGCTTAGCACTATGGCTGCGAACTTGCGCTTCCCATGGTGTCCCATCACCATGATAGCGAAAGCCAGGAAGCAGATAGCCACGATTATGTCCCAGCAAAGCCATAGCACACCTTCCGTTTCGACCGCCATGTCGGCCACTAGTCCGGATAGCTCAATGTGCACCTGACCTTGACACTAATCGCACAAACAGCCACAATTTTGCAAGCAAGAAGACATGGCTACCTCGGCATTTCATGAAATGTACTTCGTGAAATGCATTTCGTGAAATGTACTAAGGAACGTGATTGGCCGGCGTTCGCTCGCCAAATCTCGCAAAATGTACTAAGGCACGTGATTGGTCCCGCAAAATGTACTAAGGAACGTGATTGGCCGGCGAAGATTCTGTAGGGAATTTTAATTGCAGCAAACAGAATCTTCGCCGGCCAATCACGTTCCTTAGTACATTTTGCGGGACCAATCACGTGCCTTAGTACATTTTGCGAGATTTGGCGAGCGAACGCCGGCCAATCACGTTCCTTAGTACATTTCACGAAATGCATTTCACGAAGTACATTTCATGAAATGCCGAGGTAGCCATGTCTTCTTGCTTGCAAAATTGTGGCTGTTTGTGCGATTAGTGTCAAGGTCAGGTGCACATTGAGCTATCCGGACTAGTGGCCGACATGGCGGTCGAAACGGAAGGTGTGCTATGGCTTTGCTGGGATGATTATCATCGTAGTACATCATATGTATTACAGTACATTTCACGAAGTACATTTCATGGAGGCAGAGGGAAAGTTCCTGTTCATGGTGAGTCGGGGTTAGCAATCACGGCAATGTCGATACATGTACTTGCAGTATATACAAATGCCATAATGTCCTTAGATGCAGCATGAATGTCTATTGTTCGGATTTCTTTTATCACGATGCTTAGGATGCCTTCCGACAGAAATCTGCTGCGCTACAGGTCGGGAATACCTGAACTTGATATGCGTGGCCAGTGGCCATGGCAGCCGGGGTCGGTAAGAATTAACTTCGATAGCCATGAATAATGCGGAAAGTGAACGTTGTCCACCCGCTGCACAGGGAAAATGGCTGCACAGGAACGGCCTGACGTGATACTGTCGCAAAGCAGTTCTCATAAGCCGACAATTACACATTCGACTTATGATCGATAATCGGCGCAGGCCTTCGACATTCAAGCGCGCATCGAAACGTCGTGAGGATTTCGGACATTTAGATGAAGTTGGATTGTTTTCGGCCCTCGTATTTGCCATGATCTTGGCCATCCAATCTTTTTGCTTCGTGCACAGTTTGCGTTTGCAGTTAAGCGTAGGTACATGACAAGCTTGCGTTTGCGTTTGCGTTTGCGTTTGCCTTTGCCTTTGCCTTTGCGTATACATTTGCATGTGCGCTTGCGTTGCCGTTTGCTTATGCGTCCCAATGTATGTCTGGCTTTGGGCAATTCTATTTCCTTGTCGTTGGGATATGAGTGGGTGCTGGCGGTGGTGTTACTGTCGGCAGGTAGAGTGGCAGTGGCTTCAACTTCTGTTGCTTTTTCATTGCATTTGCATTTTCATTGGGTCTCTGTAGTTAACAACTGCTTTAAATATCTTTGTTAATAGCCGGCTTCAGCTGTAATTTCGATTGCATGTTGCTTTTGAATTGCATTCGCACTGGGCACATGCAGTGGGCATTAGGCATTGGTAGTGCAATTACACATGCAGTCACACTTGCAATTGCAATGAAGTTGAAATTGAAGCTGCAGCTAAAATTTGCTACGTGCCTACTGGTACAGTCGCATGTGCAGTCAACTTTGTGCTTGTTTATTATTATTATTTCTTCTTCTTATAATTTCTTCTTATTATTATTATAATTTCTTCTTGCTTTTCGTAATGTGTGGTGGTTAGAATGGTGATGGCAGGGGCAGGAGCAGGGGCAGGGGCAGGGGCAGGGGCAGGGGCAGGGGCAGGGGCAGGGGCAGGGGCAGGGGCAGGGGCAGGGGCAGGGGCAGGGGCAGGGGCAGGGGCAGGGGCAGGGGTAGGGGCAGGGGCAGGGGCAGGGGCAATCATGAGTTGCTTTCGGCCTGGCATGTGCACCAGAACTGGCATATGTGCTCGCAATGCAGCTTGCTACTCTTGTTCCTTTTGTTTGCCTTTTCTTTTGTTTGGGAACTGTTCGTGCAGGGGGGTGGGATGAGGCCGCGAGTCTCTGGGCAGGGGCATTGACGTGGGTAGGTGTGTGTCTGGGCTAAGTCTGCAATTGTCGCTGCTGTGCTGTACTTCTGGCTGTGGCTTACGGTGCATTTGTGGCTTGGAGTAGGGGTGAGGCTAGGGTGGGCGCAGGCGCGGGCGTGGGCGTGGGCGTGGGCGTGAGCGTGGGCATGGGCGCGGGCGTGGGCGTGGGCGTGGGCGTGGGCGTGGGCGTGGGTGTGGGCGGCGTGGGCGTGGCGTGGGCGTGGGCGTGGGCGTGGGCGTGGGCGTGGGCGTGGGCGTTGGCATGGGCGTGGGCGTGGGCGTGGGCGTGGGCGTGGGCGTAGGCGTGGGAGTGGGCGTGGGCGTGGGCGTGGGCGTGGGCGTGGGCGTGGGCGTGGGCGTGGGCGTGGGTGTGGGTGTGGGCGTGGGCGTGGGCGTGGGTGTGGGCGTGGGCGTGGGCGTGGGCGTGGGCGTGGGCGTGGGTGTGGGTGTGGGTGTGGGCGTGGGCGTGGGCGTGGGCGTGGGCGTGGGCGTGGGCGTGGGCGTGGGCGTGGGCGTGGGCGTGGGCGTGGGCGTGGGCGTGGGCGTGGGCGTGGGGTGGCGTGGGCGTGGGCGTGGGCGTGGGCGTGGGCGTGGGCGTGGGCATGGGCGTGGGCGTGGGCGTGGGCGTGGGCGTGCGCGTGCGCGTGGGCGTGGGCGTGGGAGTGGGCGTTGGAGTGGGCGTGGGCGTGGGCGTGAGCGTGGGCGTGGGCGTGGGCGTGGGCGTGGGCGTGGGCGTGGGCGTGGGCGTGGGCGTGGGCGTGGGCGTGGGCGTGGGCGTGGGCATGGGCGTGGGCGTGGGCGTGGGCGTGGGCGTGGGCGTGGGCGTGGGCGTGGGCGTGGGCGTGGGCGTGGCGTGGGCGTGGGCGTGGGCGTTGGCGTGGGTAGGTGTGTGTCTCAGCTACGTCTGCTATTGTTGCAGCTGCGCTCTACTTCTGGCTGTGGCTTTGGGTATAATTGTGGCTTGGAGTAGGGGTGAGGCTAGGGTGGGCGTGGGCGTGGGCGTGGGCGTGGGCGTGGGCGTGGGCGTGGGCGTGGGCGTGGGCGTGGGCGTGGGCGTGGGCGTGGGCGTGGGCGTGGGCGTGGGCGTGGGCGTGGGCGTGGGCGTGGGCGTGGGCGTGGGCGTGGGCGTGGGCGTGGGCGTGGGCGTGGGCGTGGGCGTGGGCGTGGGCGTGGGCGTGGGCGTGGGCGTGGGCGTGGGGTGGGCGTGGGTGAGAATGGGCGGGTGCGGGGGCAGGGGGCGGGCGGGGCGGGGGCGGGGGCGGGGCGGGGCGGGGGCGGGGGGCGGGGGCGGGGGCGGGGGCGGGGCGCGGGGGCGGGGGCGGGGGCGGGGGGGGGGCGGGGGCGGGGGGCGGGGGCGGGCGGGCGGGGCGGGGGGGCTGGGGTTGGGTTTGGGTGGGTGGGTCATTGGTGCAATGTTTGGAGTTGGGGCTTGTGGGGGTGGGGGGGGGGGGGGGGGGGGGGGGGGGGGGGGGGGGGGGGGGGGGGGGGGGGGGGGGGGGGGGGGGGGGGGGGGGGGGGGGGGGGGGGGGGGGGGGGGGGAGGGGGGGGGGGGGGGGGGGGGGGGGGGGGGGCGCATGGGGATTGCCATGCGCGTGCACGTGGGCGTCCGCGTGATCCTCTGTTCGTGTACATGTTCATGCATGTGCCATGACGGCACAATGCATGTCAGATTCGTGACTTTATCGTGTGTTCCCTAGTTGCAAGTATTACTGCTAAAATTCATTGCAGCATTCCATTCCTTGCATAATGCTTGATTGCTTGCATCAGTTCATTCTATACTTCGATCATGACCTGAAGTGCTTAAGTATTACCAGACTCTCGCGCAGTGTCAGAATGTCCAATTTTTAGCACACATGCATGTTTGCACACCAAAGCCCTCATTCCCATGTTGATAAGGCTAAGTAAAAACATTTTTTTTTTGTGCGGTGATCCACGAAATGCAGCTGTGAATGGCTCTAGGAGGTCACCAATGGTGGCCAGACCTGTTATTGAGCATTGGGAGACGTTACAGGGGCATCAATCACAGTTACATTTAGTTCAATGTAGTTCAATTTAGTACATTATAGTATAAATGTAGTAGAAAAAGTACAACCTAGTATATTGTAGCATATACTAGTTCAACTACCTCCAGATGAGATCCAGGGGCTATGGGGACACTTTTTATGCAAAACTGAACTTGAAACAAGCAAAAAAACAGAAACTTGGAAAAACTCAAAATGTACTTGTTGCCTTGTCTCTCGCCTTAAAACCAGGTGGAGGGGCACACGCTGTGGCGTGCTCCTGAAGAAGCTTGAGGCATCACCGCCCACAATCGAGGCCCTGGACCAACACAGGTCCGCAAAAGAATAGCGGAGCAGACGCCACCATTGCATCCCAGCCACCCCGGCAGGATGCTGTGGCGAACCTCCCCGCCGCTCTCCTACGCCGGTGACCTCGCTGCGGTCAGCGACCGCCTCCACCCACCGACGCCAATCTGCCACAAAAGCTCCAGGAGCTGGAGACCACCGCCAGGCCCCAGCAACCGGAGAGGTCAACCGATCGCGCTCGCCGCGAGTGCCGAGTTGGTGCTTACCGTCGCTTCCCCCAGAAGCCAGGTGAGACGTCAACCTCTCCTTGCGACGAGCTCAAAGAACCAGCTTCTTACCTCCTCATGGGCCTGGTAGGGTGAGGTAGAACTGCGTGGGTGGCCACCGCCTTCCCCACCACGGACAAAGGGCGGGCCCCCCCAACCAGTCCTACTCACCTTCCCCTCCCCTGAGGATAAAGCAGCGGTTCCTCTCTCGCGTCGCAAGCGGTTTGCACGACCTCACCTGGGACGCTGGATGACGACCTCACCCGCTCAGCAACAGCAGCCGACGCGACCTGTGGGCCGGAAATACCTCCGCCATTAAAGCAGGACCCGCCCCAGAAGCCCAAGGTGTACTGGACGGGGCGGGGCCTGAATGATTCAACAACCAAGATGTGGACGCACCCCCAGCGGGCTAGAATAGCAATAGCCCTAGCTTGTAACCATTGGCGTCACTGCCGCTAAGGCAGCCATGCCTAGCCTGTGCCAACACACCTAAGTTCCACGTGCCGCCAACGCACGGTAACAACCAGCCAATAGCCTTAGCCTAGTCCTAAGTACAGCCATGCTACGCCCTGGCTATGTTCAGATTACTTGCCACGGCTCCTTGCATGATATGTCACATGGGTCTTATTGCAAACCGCACAGTTTGCCGGATCGTTAGCCGTCCTTTTCGCTAGCCGCGCCCGGGATTGCAGCTGTGGCATGCTTTGGCATGAGGAGACTGGGGGTCTCTGCCTTTCTCCTGTAGTGCACCACACAGCCAGGGAATTAAGCACTTCGGTGCTGCTCCGCGTGACTCCCCAACGGGAGCACGAGTTAATTAATTAATTAATGCCCATGTGTATGTCATTTCTACCAGAGCAGCATTTTGTCTTTAAAATCCATAAACCACATGCAGTGGCGCCAGTGATTTATCGAACCAATGGGCCAGCTCCAACGGATGTTTTTCCCTGATAACATGTTTCAATAAATTATGGCCCCGAAGGGTGTCTTCCTGATACTTGCATCTGCAGGTAAAGCGGGTTAAACAAAATATGGCCACAACGTGCATCCTTGGCTGGTTCCGGATCCAAAGGGGAAGGTGGCACACCAAAACGCCTTAAAAATTGAACTATGGTAAATAACACTTGAAAATTCATTTGCACATGCTGAAATACGGTGATTGCGGTGCACTAAATAACATCTCTTGTGGAGTTGTCCATGCACTTGGTTGGGAAGTACCCCCCCCAAGTATAATGCCATGATTGCGCTATAAATAAGAAGAAAGACGCTAATTTAAGGGCTGGGTATGGCCCCAGCCAATGCACACATTTGTTGGCAACCAAAAATCAACCCATTTGTAGTTCCCTGAGTGTGTAGCTTGCCCTGAGCTATTTACATCATGGAAATGGCAAAACCTTGAACAGTTATTAATTTTCCCGCCAAAAGGTCTTTTTTTTACCGGACATTGGGAATAAACATAATCATAAACACTTCAAGATGGCCAAAAATCAAGCGAAAATCCGGCTACAGGGGGACAGCAGTGGTCAAAGTCCCAGGTCATTCGCGACAAGTCTAGCTCAAGTTATAAGGTTTTGCGTTGCTAAAACCTGAACATACGCTAAATGAGGTTTTTCTGTGTATAAGGCCCACCTAGACATCATGTTTTTCCATCAAGAGGCCAAAAAACATGCCCCAACTCGATCACCACAACATAAGAAAGGCTAGGCACCATCATCTGCCTCCCCTGCCCTCGAGCATGGCCCTAGCCCTTTTAACCAAGCGTGCGATAGCAACACCATCGGCTAAGGGCATACACGCACCTCTGGCCTGCGCTGGTTGTCTCCTTTGATACACGGCACCAAAGAGAGCATACACTAAGCTCAAGCCCAAAGGTTACCATGTAAATTTTAATGCCCAAGAACTCCGCAAGTATACGTGTAAAACCTTAAGAAAGACTGACCAAAAGCAATAGAGGCAACTGTGCACAGCCTGCAAACTTGGCAGCAAATCATAATGTTGTCTGCCAAGCATTCACATCCCATATCCAGCTTGGCCTTGCTGCAGACACAATAGCAGGGAGTCTGAATGGTATAGCTCAAGGAAAGCAATGGAAACACCTATCTAAAATGCATGCCAACTCAATGCAGTATGGCCCACAAAAGAACCACTCTCACCTTCCTTTCCAATGGCAATTTGCTAAGAAGCTGATGCCAGCTTGTTAGCCTCTGGCACATGCCGGGATGTCGTTCCTAACACAGGCGTGTCAGATCCGGCAGCATAACAAAGCGTCTGAGCAAGCCTCATGTCCAAAGGATTATGAAAACAAATGTCCACACATTACCAACAACTTGACCTCGGCGCATTGTAGCATGCCCAAGCCACAACTACAAAACGAAATTGTACGAAATAGCTAAGAATCGAACGATGAACCGAAAGAAATGGGCGCTTCCTGGGCAGGGAAACTGCCCCGAAAAAAAGGCGAAAGGCCGACGTAATGCACCCTGCAGGCGCCTTGCGTGGGAAATGTTATCAATGCATAAACTGGCACGCAAGCTCGAACAATAAAAAAGCATCATCCATTGATCAGGCGACACTAAGGAAGGTGCGCACTTCCGTGAATACATCGAAGGCGACATGCGCAGGCCTGCGTAGGTTCTTACGTGATGCCGGAAATGTAAAAGAAACCGGGAAGCTTCGCACCAACTGCGACAACACCATTAAGTTAGCTTCAATAAATCGCTCTTTAGAGCCTATGTTGCCCCTCACCAATAGCTGCCCGTAAACCTGCATTAAATTTCATGATCCGCAAGAGAAATTAATGTCCTGACCCCCCGCCCGTAGCCCGTTTGAGAAAATTTAGC
Source organism: Mesostigma viride (assembly GCA_009746045.1). Classification (NCBI taxonomy): domain Eukaryota; kingdom Viridiplantae; phylum Streptophyta; class Mesostigmatophyceae; order Mesostigmatales; family Mesostigmataceae; genus Mesostigma; species Mesostigma viride. Next base: position 1,627,880 of record RPFO01000090.1, on the reverse strand, counting down.
AATATTGCAAACCGTAAACTTTCCGCCTCGGAATGAAGGTCATCAACTAATCTTCTGCGCAAATTCAAGCATTTTTTCTAGCTGTTTACGTGCCATAGTCGATTAATAATATTGCATAAAGGGCACGCCGCCAAAATGGCCACTCCGCGAGGGTTTGAAAGCGGTCCGGGCACACATTATAACATCCGTACGGAACGGTATCCACGGCGAAATTTTTGGCAGCGTTGAAAATATTCGGCGCGCCACGTCCCCATTAATGGGCCTTGGGCCAGTTGCACCCATGCAAGCAGCATACACACATAGAGTGTCCTCCCAGCCGATCCTTGCACCCCCCTTAAAGGACACCTCTCACATACGGATGTGTACACGCGTCCGAGCACCGTGGATACCGCTGTGCCTGACTCTGGCCATAATTAACGAAGCACCGTGAAGAACTGTCTGCGTGCTGCCCTGGCCAATACAAAGCACCGTGGACATCGTCTGCCGTGCTGACCCTGGCCATGACAAGCACCGTGGAATGAACGCCGTGCTGACCGGCCCTTACCAGCCATTAAGAATGTTACTCCAGCAACGCAAAATGTACTTCGTACCGAAAGTTTGTCTTTTTTGCTGAAAATTGTCATGCATGATGTTTTGCAACCAAAATAGACCTCGTAACAAAAAGTTTGGTATCGATCGGTACGTCATCTTGGTGACAATTTGCTAGCAAATAAAGGTACATTTTTGTCATTGTTTTTGTTAATTAAAAAATAAGTATAAATAGGAAAACAGTACTAAACACTCAAACCATCATGGATATTTGCAAGCAAAACCTAATTACCACTAGAATAAGAACCCCATGCACAAAGTTTGGGGTCAATCTGAACTCAAAATAGTGACGTTTTGCTAGCATAAATACTGCATTTCTTGCCAATTTTCAAGCATTTTGCTTCAGTGTAGCTACTAAACAATATCAAACTACGTCATAAAGCTATGATATTGGGAAGCAAACCTAACAACCACTAGATTAAGACATGGCCTAAGTTTGGGCTCAGTCTGACGTCAAATAGTGCGTTTGCTAGCATAAATGGTGCATTTTTTTTTGCCATTTTTCAAAAGCATTTTTTGCTCAGTGTAACTCTAAACATAATCAAACTATGTCAGAAAGTATGAAATGTTGGAAGCAACCTAAACCACCACTAGATTTAGACCATGGGCCAAGTTTGGGCCAGTAACTTTGATCTCAAAATAGTGACGTTTTGCTAGCATAAATGGTGCGCAAATTTTTGCCTTTTTCAAGCATTTTGGTAAGTAATCCCTCAACCTATGTCCAGAAAAACCTGTGAATTGTTTGTAAATAACCTGTTTGCCACTACATTAGACCATCCTCAAACTTTGTAAGGTCAGGCATAGGTAAAGGTAGTAGACATTTGCTAGCCACTATATACAAGCATATTATGCCTCTTTTCGCATATACACATCTATCAAAAATAACAAACATGCATCATATCATGTGGCCTTAATCAGGGTGTGCAAAATGCAAATCCACACAGATCGGATGACCATGAGGTGGCTAGCATGCCATCACATCTACCAGGCTGCAGGGTGAGAGGCCAACAATCGCTAACAAGCAGGAATCCTCGCAATTGAAAACAACCGCTAGTACCTGTGCACATACCCCAAGAGGATTTGGCTACAAGCCATAAAAGTTTGGCCCATAGCTAACATTCTTCATCCAAGCAAAATGCAGCCTCTCCAAACTCAACTCGTTGAATTTAAATTCAGCTAGGCCAGGCGTGCATCTCCTACTTGCCCCGACAACCATGGAGTAAACTTTGTCTACCACTTCATTCCATGGCGCCGGTAGATGGCACCGCTCTCATCTACCAAGTCATCTCCCCGCTCCCAATTCCGCATCCTCCTCATCCCTCTCCCTCTTCACCTCTTCATCCTCTCCCCCTCCCATTCCCCTCCCCCTCGTCCCTCCTCCTCCCCTCTCCTTCCTCCCCCCCTCTTTCCTCCCCCCTCTTTCTCTCCCTCTTCCTCTCCTCCCCGCCTTCACTGTCACTGGTGCACAGCGGACGGCATCAGTCTATGTGGGTGCCATCACCTGCGTTCACGGTGCCAGCCTAGCTCCTTGGAAGAAAGCGAGCGCGGCCAAATGCCTCGACTGGGTGTGGGCAGCCGCACACCGAACTGCGTCACCTCCGCCAAGGGCATGATAGTCCTCATACTGCCCATCAAGCCCACATCGCCTTTGATGAGCAGGTGACCTCCCCTTTCCTGAAACCTTAGTGACCCAGCCATGGAAGGCTCCCTTTCCTCGCTATCCCCCGGAACAACAGGGCACACAGCGCATCCCGCTAAGCGCACGTGCTCCATGCTCGGCAAAGTAGGCATTGCAGTCCTCCTTTGCTGCTGCCCCTGGCGGCGGTGGGCAAGTTGGTATGCTCAAAAAGTCAATCTGCGGGTGCTCTTTCAAACGCCGCCACCCGTGGCAGCTGACAAGTTTGCCGTATGATCAGCTCAGGCTGGTGCACTCTGCCGTACCGCCTACTGTCCAGTGCTGCAGGTGTACATCAAGAAATGGGGCCGTCATCCCTGCGCGCCGCCGACCTATGTCACTCTAGAAAACTGCCGCGTCCACGACGGTGCGTAGTAAGGAAGAGGCGACAATGCTGTCACGCTCCGTGCGATCGCCTTTCCAGATCAAGGACCTTACACCAGCATGTGTGGTGCCCACGGCATTCCCTGCCCGCAGGTGACGGCTGGCCCGCTTAACAACGAAGTAGGTAGCTGCGTCGTATGAGGCTTCATTCACACTTTGAGGTGTGCCTGCCCGGAATCAGTGTGCGCAAAGCGGGCGTTGCCGTTGATGTGCTCCGCTCGCGCAGGGGCGCACATTGCGGCGGTTTGATCTGCGCTTGAAATCTCGCGGGCAAGGGCAAGCGACGTGTGAGATTACTTGTTTTATGGGCCAGCCTCAGTGCTCGTGTTGCCCCGGCGCAAACCGACTGGTCCGCCTGCAGATCGCAGCGTAAGGTACCGCCTTGTTCGCTGCAGTTCACGCTTCTCTTTGAGCTTTTTGCTTACCATGATGTCGAACAGATTCTGGTTGTTTGGCACGGCCATCCTCTCACGGACTTTGGCAACCTGCTCAACTCATCCGTGCCAGCAACTGCTGCCTTCTCAGCGGCGACGATGTCAGGAAAAAGGCTGTGAAGGCTAGCGCAGGTACATCTCCTGGCAACCGCCCTCGTCCCATTCAAAAAGCGGCACTAGACCAGGACTTCTTTGGGCCCTTGCCACGCTCTATGAAAGGAAGGCAGACCCATAGACAGGATCTCCCCTGCGGGGTGTACCCAATGCGTGACCCCGTCACCAAAGCCTCGCCATACGTAGGCCCCTGTGGGCTGCCACTTGTTCACGACGGTGCATTTACCAAACGTCTCCGATGCGGCTAGGCGCCAGCGGACATACACGGTCATGATCCGGGCCCCAAACACTTCGAGATCGAACACCCTCTCAAGAGCGGTGCCTCTCCCTCCTCGGCTTCGTTGCTGGCTAATCATCCCAAGTCGGCGGTGGCGCCCCGCCCGCACCCCGCCGCCGGCGCTGCGCCCCAACCTCCGCCCGCGCCCGCCCGCAGCGCCTTGGGTGGGCGCCCCGCGCCCGACCCGCGCCGGCGCGCTGCGCCCCCCGCCCCCGCCCTGCCTGGGCCCGCGCCGCGCCCGCGTCTTGGGTGGCGCCCGCGCCCGGACCCGCGCCTTCTCCCCCGCCCCGCACCCCGGCCGCTGCCGTCAGCCGGCCTGGTACCGCCCGCGCGCCATGGGTGGTGGCCCGCGGCTGCCTTCTTCGGAAATGCGTCCATCGTATCACCCACCGGCCGTCAGCGGGGATGCGCCCTTGTCGGCGGCCACCGTTGTGACATCAATGCGCGGCGTCCCCAATATGAAACAGTCCATCAATTGAATATCATTATATCAACGATGCGTTCAATGCAGGCGTGAAACTGTGAATACAACAAGCATGCAAACAACGACTCCAAGACACTTAGTAAATACGCTCAATAATATCTGTTGGGCACTGCAACATGGGTTAAACACCACATGGATGACCTGTGGCCTGCACATAACTGTCCCACCTAGAGAAGACTAAGAAAATTCAGCTGATAATCAAGAAGCCATCCACACAAATTATGTCTTACCGCAGCTTAGGGCTTCTTCGGGTTGGTTGGCGAATTCGGAGCTTGTTGAGCCCTGCTCGAAGTAATGCTCAAATGCGATGCCCCAGGCCCGCCAAGCCATCATCAAATGTGATTAGTTTTCAACAGGTGGTCCGAGAGTTCAAAACGTGGTTGCTAATTTTTTCAGGCAGTGCCTGAAGGCCCGCCTCGAAAGTGAAAACAGCGAAAGTTGAAAAGGGGTACAAACCCCATATGTTTCAGTAATCCCTTGGATCCCCCGTCGAGAACGAAACCGAAAACCAGCGCCAATGAACGAACTTGTGACGAGTGATGAACACATCGTGGTTAATGGCGTCGTACCCCCCCTGGTGCAGCTTGCTGCTTTAAATCGCCGCCTTCCTGTCTCTTGCTTCCCGCCCCGGGCGAAAACCAGGCGCTTAGCATGCCTGGTAGATGTGATATTCTATATGGGCTTCCATGCACTCGTGGCCGCACTTACAGTCGAACGTCTTCGTCGGTCACTAGGCTGCCGGCATGGGTGCTGCCGCTTAGCACTTGGCTGGAACTTGCGCTTCCCATGGTGTCCCACCATCACCGTGATAGCGAAAACGCCAGGACGCAGATAGCCATCGGATTATGTCCCAGCAAAGCCATAAGCAAACACCTTTCCGTTTCGACCGCCATGTCGGCCACTAGTCGGATAGCTCAATTGTGCACCTGACCTTGACACTAATTCGCACAAACAAGCCCATCAATTTTGCAAGCAAGAAGAATGGCTACCTCGCATTTCATGAATGGTAACTTCGGTGAAATGCATTTCGTGAAATGTCTAAGGAAGCGTGATTGGCCGGCGTTCGCTGTCGCCAATCTCGCAAATGTACTAAGGGCACGTGATTGGTCCCCCAAAAAATGTAACTAAGGAACGTGATTGGCCGGCGAAGAATTTGTAGGGACATTTTTAATTTGCAGCAAACAGAATCTTCGCCCGGCCAAATCACGTCCTTAGTACAATTTTGCGGGACCAATCCACGTGCTTAGTCATTTTGCGAGAATTTGGTCGAGCCGAACGCCGGCCAATCACGTTCCTTAGTACATTTCACGAAAAATGCATTTCACGAAGTACATTTCATGAAAATTGCCGAGGTAGCCATGTCCCTTTCTTGCTTGCAAAAATTGTGGCTGTTTGTGCGATTAGTGTCAGGTCAGGTGCAACATTGAGCTATCCGGAACTAAGTGCCGACATTTGGCGGTCAGAAACGGGAGGTGTGCTATGGTTTGCTGGATGATTATCATCGTAGTACATCAAATATGTATTACAGTAATTCAACGAAGTACAAATTTCAATGGAGGCAGAGGGAAGTTTCCTGTTCATGTGAGTCGGGTAGCAATCACGGGTCCGGCAAATGTCGATACATGTACTTGCAGTATATACAAATGCCATAAATGTCCTTAGATGCAGCATGATGTCACTGTTCGGATTTCTTTTTATCAACGATGCTTAAGGATGCCCCTTTTTCCCGACCCAAAAAAGGAAAAATCTGCCTTGCGGCCTTACAGGTCGGGAATACCTGAAACTTGATATGCGTGGCCAGTGGCCATGGCAAGCCGGGGTCCGGTAAGAAATTAACTTCGATAGCCAGAATAATTGCGGAAAGTGAACGTTGTCCACCCCGCTGACAGGGAAAATGGCTGCACAGGAACGGCCTGACGTGATATCTGTCGCAAGCGCGACAATTAACACACCATTCGACTTATGATCGATAATCGGCGCAGGCCTTCGACATTCAAGCGCGCATCGAAACGTCGTGAGGATTTTTCGGACATTTAGATGAAGTTGGTTGTTTCGGCCCTCCGTATTTGCCATGATTCCTTGGCCATTCCAATCTTTTTGCTTCGTGCACAGTTTGCCGTTTGCAGTTAAGCGTAGGTACAAATGACAAAGCTTGCGTTTGCGTTTGCGTTTGCGTTTTGCCCTTTGCCTTTGCCTTTGCCGTATACAATTTGCATGTGCGCTTGCGTTGCCGTTTGCTTATGCGTCCAAATGTATGTCTGGGCCTTTGGGCAATTCTATTTTCCTTGTCGTTGGGATATGAGTGGGTGCTGGCGGTGGTGTTACTGTCGGCAGGTAAGAAGTGGGCAGTGGCTTCAACTTCTGTTGCTTTTTCATTGCATTTGCATTTTCCATTGGGTCTCGTAGTTAACACAAACTTGCTTTAAAATATCTTTGTTAATAGCCAGGCTTTCAGCTGTAATTTCGATTGCATGTTGCTTTTTGAATTGGATTCGCACTGGGGCAACATGCATGGGCATTAACGGCATTGGTAGTGCAATTAACACATGCAGTCACACTTGCAATTGCAATGAGTTGGAAATTGAAGCTGCAGCTAAAAATTTGCTACGTGCCTAAACTGGTACAGTCGCATGTGCAGTCCAACTTGTGCTTGTTTATTATTATTTATTTCTTCTTCTTATAATTTCTTCTTAATTATTATTATAATTTCTTCTTGCTTTCGTAATGTGTGGGTGGTTAGAATGGTGATGGCAAGGAGGCAGGAAGCAGGGGCAGGGGCAGGGGCAAGGGGCAGGGGCAAGGGGCATGCAAGGATGAGTCGGTGGCATGATGTCCAACGACAAGCAAGACCTCCTTAGGTGCTTGCGAAGGCTATTTTTACCTGGTTTAGAAGGCTTGGGATAACCTATAGATGCTAGGCTCTTCAACTGTGCTCAGGGTCCATGCATGAAGGGGCCAACCGGGAAGGTTAAGCAGCATACGTGTTGCCTAGTGATCATGCAGTGTCACTTTTGAGGGCGTAGCTGCTGCGTGAACGGCTCTATGTGCTGTACAGGTGGCCCCGCGCCGCCCCCTCCTTTTGTAAAGGGCCAACTAAGCCATGGTGCTGGGTCCAATTGTTTTGGAAATAAGTGTCCTTATTGGGCAGTTGCTTGCACGGCTGTGGCCGTGCGGTGCATTCATGTGCCGGACTCACGCCTAATGCCCCATCATTGGGGCCTTCCTTTATCACCTTAACATGAGGTCTTGATGGGGCAGCCCTTGTTGGCTTTCACTATCTGTAGTAGTCACAGTTTTCCCATGTGAACATCTGAGCAGCAGATGCCCCACATCTTAACTGAGTCATCTCTATATATATATGTCTCATAGACTACTTGTCGTCGCATGATCGAGCAGCCTGTGTGTGCATGCCCAGCTTGCGCGCTTGGCGTATTGACCGGCCGTGCAGGCCTACCCACGTACTTGAGGCGCTGGGCCGCCAGGCTGGGCGCTGGGACGATGCCCCGCACTGGGGCCCCGTGTCTACTTGATGTGTCATGCTAGTCATATCCATACATAGTCACATTTACCATGATCCATCCATGCAGGTCCTGTGATACAGACATTCAGCCATGCACGCACCTTCCGCGGTCTTTGTGCTAACTACTCTTAGTCCTTCAAGGTCCCATGTAGTACACGCTGTTGAACGTTATGCATTCAGGAGTTGTTGTCTTACACGTTCAGGAGTAGTAGTAAAGTAATTCGTATTCGTTGTGTACTCTGTGTTGCTGTCTCTAAAGCGATCTATAGACAGCAGTAGCTTTCGCAGTACTTTCGAATGCCATGCGCATCAAGGCATGCCACAGAGTGCTGTGCAAATCTCATTATAATAACACAAAAGTTAATTTTTTTCTTAATTTGCACACACGGAGCGTCTTCTTACATGCATTCAATGGTTGTGTCATGCATGCATCTGTTCAGCATCATGCTGTCGACAGCCCAGGGGGGGTTCTCCGAAGTCCCTCTTTCCTTGCCTTCCTCTCCCCCTCATACACCGACAGACACACACATGCACACACGCATGCATAAACACGCATGATGTGCGCTCACTCCCCTTCCTCCCTCCCGGCCCAAATATGCCAGCACCCCCTCACCCCCACACACAATTCCCACGCCCCTTGGGGAAGAGAATACATATTTCAGGAATACTCGCAGCAAACATAGGCACGAGTCTGTGTGCGCAATTAAACTCATCAGTAGGTCCTTGCCGGGCCCCTTGTCGGCTTCCCAGAACACCGGCTGCGCGCTCCACCTCCACCGCCATCTCCATCACGCGCCCGGCGCGCTGATGAGCACGCGCGTCCTCCTGCGGGTCACCATTGATCAGCCCGAGGGCAGCCCGCGGGTGCCCAGCTTGCCCTCCAGGGGGACCCGCAGGGATACGACGTTGGCACAAACGGGCCACTCATGCCATGTGTTGAACTACAAGTTGAACGAAAATGGCTGACGGCGGTATGGCTGACGGCGGAGTTCAGATCTTTTGCGTCTGAGCCCCAAATTCGGTCAGACCACTTGCATTCGATGCGCCTTTCTAAGACGCACTTGCCAGTATAAACGGTTACGGCTGCCACGCAGTATAGACAAAGTTACGCACGTGACCAGCTATGACGACTCCCAAAGCAAAACGAGGGCTGGAAAAGGAGCTGGCACAGCTTCCCAGCGCCCAGCCCAACCCTCTCGCCCTCGCCATTGTTCAGCCGACAGGCTTACCCGCCAAACCCTCGCCAAGCGCCTCGCCTGAGCCCAAGAAACCCTGCCACGATCGAAAATGGAGCGAGTTCCTCCCCGGCGACCGACGATTCTCCCTCACCGAGTGGCAAGAGTTGTCGCCGCAGGAATGCATTGAGGTTCTCCAGTTCCTCGAACAGGAGCGGAAGCTCTTCGTGCCCAGGAAGGGGGCGGCTATCGACTACAATGGAGACATGTCCTGGCTCTATGCTTTGAACGAAGTACAACAACGCCTGATTATCCTGACCAGCCAATTCCAGATCCGCCTCGGCGACATCACCAGAACGCTCCGCACCCCAGCCCCCGCACAGCCGGCAGCGCCATCGGCTTCCTCCCTCGGCAAGGATGACATCCGCGCAGTGCTGGAGGAGCACGTGACCTGGCCGCTGGCCGAGCAGCTGACATCGCTGAACACCACGCTCAACACGGTCGAGGCCCGGGTCTCCAACGTGGAAACCAAGGTCGTCCACAAGCTACAACCCCAGTTCACGGCGCTACACACCACGGCGCAGGCTTCGGAAACGCATGCTGCACTTGTCTCTCGCCTTAACCAGGTGGAGGGCAAGTGTGGCGTGCTCCTGAAGAAGCTTGAGGCCATCACCGCCCACACCGAGGCCCTGGCCACACAGGTCCCCAAGATAGCGGAGCAGACGGCCACCATTGCATCCCAGCCACCCCGGCAGGATGCTGGCGACCTCCCGCCGCTCTCCTACGCGGACCTGCTGCGGTCAGCGACCGCCTCCACCACCGACGCCATCGCCACAAAGCTCCAGGAGCTGGAGGACCACCGCCAGGCCCAGCAACGGGAGGTCACCGATCGCGCTCGCCGCGAGTGCCGAGTGGTGCTACGTCGCTCCCCCAGAAGCCAGGTGAGACGTCAACCTCTCTTGCTGACGAGCTCAAGAACCAGCTTCTTACCCTCATGGGCCTGGTAGGTGAGGTAGAACTGCGTGGGTGCCACCGCCTTCCCCACTCACGGGACAAGGCGGCCCCCCCACCAGTCCTACTCACCTTCCCCTCCCCTGAGGATAAGCAGCGGTTCCTCTCTCGTCGCAAGCGGTTGCACGACCTCACCTGGACGCTGGATGACGACCTCACCCCCGCTCAGCAACAGCAGCGACGCGACCTGTGGCCGGAATACCTCCGCCATAAGCAGGACCCCCAGAAGCCCAAGGTGTACTGGAGGGGCGGGGACCTGATGATCAACCACAAGATGTGGACGCCCCCAGCGGGCTAGAATAGCAATAGCCCTAGCTTGTAACCATTGGCGTCACTGCCGCTAAGGCAGCCATGCCTAGCTGTGCCAACACACCTAGTCACGTGCCGCCAACGCACGGTACACAACCAGCCATAGCCTTAGCCTAGTCCTAGTACAGCCATGCTACGCCCTGGCTATGTTCAGATTACTTGCCCACGCTCCTTGCTATGATATGCTCACATGGGTCTTATTGCACCCACAGTTTGCCGGATCGTTAGCCTGTCCTTTTCGCTAGCCGCGCCCGATTGCAGCTGTGGCATGCCTTTGGCATGAAGGAGACTGGGGGTCTCTGCCCTTTCTCCTGTAGTGCACACACAGGGATTAAAAGCACTTCGGTGCTCCGTGACTCCCCAACGGGAGCACGAGTTTAATTAATTAATTAATGCCATGTGTATGTCAGTTACTACCAAGAGCAGCATTTTGTCTTTAAAATCCATAAACACATGCAGTGCGCAGTGATATGCGAACCAATGGCCAGCTCCAACGGATGTTTTCCTGATAACTGTTTCAATAATTATGGCCCCGAAGGGTGTCTTCCTGATACTTGCATCTGCAGTAAAGCGGGTAAACAAAATATGGCCACAACGTAGCATTCCTTGGCTGGTTCCGGATCAAGGGGAGGTGGCACCCCAAAACCCTTAAAAATTGAACTATGGTAATAACACTTGAAATTCATTTGCACAATGCTGAAATATGATTGCGGGCACTAAATAACATCTCTTGTGAGTTGTCCATGCACTTGTTGGGAGTACCCCCCAAGTATACGCCAATATTGCGCTATAAATAGAAAAAGACGCTAATTAGGGCTGGGTATGCCCCAGCCAATGCACACATTTGTTGGCAACCAAAAATCAACCATTTGTAGTTCCCTGAGTGTGTAGCTTGCTGAGCTATTTACATCATGGAAATGGCAAAACCTTGAACAGTTATTAATTTTCCCGCAAAACAGGTCTTTTTTTACCGGACATTGGGAATAAACATATCATAAACACTTCAGATAAGGCCACAAAATCAAGCGAAAATCCGGCTAACAGGGGGACAGCAGTGGTCCAAGTCCCAGGTCATTCCGACAAGTCTAGCTCAAGTTATAAGGTTTTGCGTGCTAAAACCTGAACATACGCTAAATGAGGTTTTTCTGTGTATAAGGCCACCTAGACATCATGTTTTCCATCCAAGAGGCCAAAAAACATGCCCAACTCGATCACACAACATAAGAAAAGGCTAGGCACCTCATCTGCCCTCCCCTGCCCTCAGCATGGCCCTAGCCTTACCAGCGTGCGCATAGCAACACCATCGCTAGGCATACACGCACCTCTGGCCTGCGCTGGTTGTCTCTTTGATACACGCACCAAGAGAGCATACACTAAGCTCAGCCCAAGGTTACCATGTAAATTTATGCCAAGAACTCAGCAAGTATACGTGTAAAAACCTTAGAAAGACTGACCAAGCAATAGAGGCAACTGTGCACAGCCTGCAAACTTGGCAGCAAATCATACATGTTGTCTGCCAAGCATTCACATCCTATCCAGCTTGCCTTGCTGCACACATAGCAGGGAAGTCTTAATGGTTATAGCTCAAGGAAAGCAATGGAAACACCTATCTAATGCAATGCCACTCATGCAGTATGGCCAGCAAAAGAACCACTCTCACCTTCCTTTCCAATAGGGCAATTTGCTAAGAAGCTGATGCCAGCTTGTTAGCCTCTAGGCACATGCCGGATGTCGTTCTAAAACAGGCGTGTCAGATCCGGCACATAACAAAGCGTCTGAGCAAGCTCATGTCCAAAGGATTATGGAAAACAAATGTCAACACATTACCAACAACTTGACCTCGGCGCATTTAGCATGCCAGCCACAAACTACACGAAATTGTACGAAATAGCTAGGAATCTGACGATGCAACCGAAAGAAATGGAGCGCTTCCTGCAGGGAAACTGCCCGAAAAAAAGGCGAAAGGCCGACGTTAATGCACCTGCAGGCGCCTGCGTGGAAATGTTTCATGCATAAACTGGCACGCAAGCTCGAACAATAAAAGACATCATCCATTGATCAGGCGAACAAGGAAGGTGCGCCTTCCGTGAATACATCGAAGGCGACATGCGCAGGCCTGCGTAGGTTCTTACCTTGAATGCCGGAAATGTAAAAGAAACCGGGAAGCTTCGGCACAAACTCGACAACACCATTAAGTTAGCTTCATAATCGCTCTTTAGAGCCTATGTTGCCTCACAATAGCTGCCGTAAACCTGCATTAAATTTCATGATCCGCAAGAGAAATTATGTCCTGGACCCCCGCGCCCGTAGCCGTTTGAGAAATTAGCAATATTGCAAACCGTAAACTTTCCGCCTCGGAATGAGGTCATCAACTAATCTTCTGCGAAATTCAAGCATTTTTTCTAGCTGTTTACGTGCCATATCGATTAATATTGCATAAAGGCACGCCGCCATGGCCACTTCCGCGAGGGTTGAGCGGTCCGGGCACACATTATACACCGTACGGACGGTACCGCGAATTTTTTGGCGCGGAAAATATTCGGCGCGCCACGTCCCCTTAATGGGCTTGGGCCAGTTGCACCCATGCACAGCATACACACATAGAGTGTCCCTCCCAGCGATCCTTGCACCCCCCTTAAAGGACACCTCTCATACGGATGTGTACACGCGTCCGAGCACCGTGGAATAACCGCTGTGCTGACCTGGCCATAATTAACAAGCACCGTGCAGAATCTGCCGTGCTGACCTGGCCATAACAAGCACCGTGGAACATCGATCTGCCGTGCTGACCTGGCCATGACAAGCACCGTGGAATGACCGCCGTGCTGACCTGGCCCTACCAGCCATTAAGAATGTACTCCAGCACGCAAAATGTACTTCGTACCGAAGTTTGTCTTTTTATGCTGAAAATTGTCATGCATGATGTTTGCAACCAAAATAGACCTCGTACAAAGTTTGGTATCGATCGGACGTCATCTTGGTGACATTTGCTAGCAATAAAGGTACATTTTTGTCATTTTTTGTTAAATTAAATAGTAATAAATAGGAAACAGTACTAAATCACGTCAAACCATCATGGATATTTGCAAGCAACCTAATTACCACTAGAATAGACCATGCACAAAGTTTGGGGTCAATCTGAACTCAAAATAGTGACGTTTGCTAGCATAAATACTGCATTTTTTGCCATTTTCAAGCATTTTGCTCAGTGTAAGCTACTAAACAATATCAAACTACGTCATAAAGCTATGAAATATTGGAAGCAACCTAAACACCACTAGATTAGACCATGGGCCAAGTTTGGGCTCAGTCTGACGTCAAAATAGTGACGTTTGCTAGCATAAATGGTGCATTTTTTGCCATTTTCAAGCATTTTGCTCAGTGTAAGCTACTAAACAATATCAAACTATGTCAGAAAGCTATGAAATGTTGGAAGCAACCTAACACCACTAGATTAGACCATGGGCCAAGTTTGGGCCCAGTTTGATCTCAAAATAGTGACGTTTGCTAGCATAAATGGTGCAATTTTTGCCTTTTTCAAGCATTTTGGTAAGTATAGTTGCCTCAAACTATGTCAGAAAACTGTGAATTGTTGTAAATAACCTGTTTGCCACTACATTAGACCATCCTCAACTTGTAAGGTCAGGCATAGGTAAAGGTAGTGACATTTGCTAGCACTATATACAAGCATATTATGCCTCTTTTCGCATATACACATTAAAAATAACAAGACATCATCATATCATGGCCTTAATACAAGGTGTGCAAATGCAAATCACACCAGATCGGATGACCAATGATGGGTGGCTGCATGCCATCACATCTACCAGGCTGCAGGGTGAGAGGCCACATCGCTACAAGACAGGAATCCTCGCAATTGCACAACACCGCTAGTACACTGTGCACATACCCCAAGAGGATTTGGCTACAAGCCATAAAAGTTTGGCCATGCTAACACATTCTTCATCCAAGCAAAATGCAGCCTCTCCAAACTCAACTCATTGATTTAAATTCAGCTAGGCCAGGCGTGCATGCTCTACTTGCCGACAACCATGAGTAAACTTGTCTACCACTTCATTCCATGCGCCGGTAGATGGCACCGTCTCATCTACCAGTCATCCCCGGCTCCCATTCCGCATCCTCCTCTCCCTCTCCCTCTCCCTCTTCCTCCTCCCCCTCCCCCTCCCATTCTCCCTCCCCCTCTCCCTCCTCCTCCCCCTCCTCCTCCCCCTCTTTCTCCCCCTCTTTCTCTCCCTCTTCCTCCTCCTCCCCGCCTTCACTGTCACTGTGCACAGCAGGGACGGCATCGTCTATGTGGGTGCCATCACCTGCGTTCACGGTGCCAGCCTAGCTCCTGTGGAAAGAAGCGAGCGCGGCCAAATGCCTCGACTGGGTGTGGGCAGCCGCACACGAACTGCGTCACCTCCGCCAGGGCATGATAGTCCTCATACTGCCCATCAGCCCACATCGCCTTGATGAGCAGGTGACCTCCCCTTTCCTGAACCTTAGTGACCCAGCCATGGAAGCGCTCCCTCTTCCTCGCTATCCCCGGAAACAGGGCACACAGGCGCATCCCGATAAGCGCACGTGCTCCATGCTCGGCAAAGTAGGCATTGCAGTCATCCTTTGCTGCTGCCCTGGCGGCGGTGGCAGTCTTGTAATGCTCAAAGTCAATCTGCGGGTGCTCTTTCAACGCCGCCACCGTGGCAGCTGACAGTTTGCCGGTACTGATCAGCTCAGGCTGGTGCACCTCTGCCGTACCGCCCACTGTCCAGTGCTGCAGGTGTACATCAGAAATGGGGACCGTCATCCCTGCGCTGCCGCCACCTAATGTCACTCTAGAAAACTGGCCCGTCCACGACGGTGCGTAGTAAGGAGAGGCGACAATGCTGTCACGCTCCGTGCGATCGCCTTCCAGATCAAGGACCTTCACCAGCATGTGTGGTGCCCACGGCATTCCCTGCCCGCAGGTGACGGCTGGCCGCTTAACAACGAGTAGGTCGCTGCGTCGTATGAGGCTTCCATTCACCTTGAAGGTGTGCCTGCCGGAAATCAGTGTGCGCAAAGCGGGCGTTGCCGTTGATGTGCTCCCTCGCGCAGCGGGCGCACATGCGCGGTTGATCTGCGCTTGAATCTCGCGGGCAGGGCAAGCGACGTGTGAGATTACTTGTTTTATGGGCAGCCTCAGTGCTCGTGTTGCCCGCGCAACCGACTGGTCGCCTGCAGATCGCAGCGGTAAGGGTACCGCCTTGTTCGCTTGCAGTTCACGCTTCTCTTTGAGCTTTTGCTCCATGATGTCGAACAGATTCTCGTTGTTGGCACGCACATCCTCCACGGACTTTGGCACCTGCTCAATCCATCCGTCCAGCAACTGCTGCTTCTCAGCGGCGACGATGTCAGGAAAAAGGCTGTGAAGGCTAGCGCAGGTACATCTCCTGGCACCGCCCTCGTCCCATTCAAAAAGCGGCACTAGACCAGGACTTCCTTTGGGGCCCTTGCCACGCTCTATGAGGAGGCACCCATAGACAGGATCTCCCTGCGGGGTGTACCCAATGGGCGTGACCCCGTCACAAGCCTCGCCATTAGGCCCTGTGGGCTGCCACTTGTTCACCGGTGCATTTACCAACGTCTCCGATGCGGCTAGGCGCCAGCGGACATACACGGTCATATCCGGGCCCCAAAACACTTCGAGATCGAACACCTTCGAAGAGCGGTGCCTCTCCCTCTCGGCTTCGGTTGCTGGCTCATCATCCAAGTCGGCGGTGGCGCCCGCGCCCGCACCCGCGCCGGCGCCTGCGCCCCCACCCCGCCCGCGCCCGCGCGCGCGCCTTGGGTGGCGCCCGCGCCCGCACCCGCGCCGGCGCCTGCGCCCCCGCCCCCGCCCCCGCCTGGGCCCGCGCCCGCGCCCGCGTCTTGGGTGGCGCCCGCGCCCGCACCCGCGCCTTCTCCCCCGCCCCCGCCCCCGCCCGCGCCCCCGCCCGCGCCATGGGTGTGGCCCGCGGCTGGCTTCTTCGGAAATGCGTCCATCGATATCACCCACCGGCCGTCAGCGGTGGATGCACCCTTTCGGCCACGTTGTGACATCAAGCGCGGCGTCCCCAATAGAACAGTCATGCAATATGAATAATCATTAGTATCAACGATGCGTTCATGCAGGCGTGAACTGTGAAATACAACAAGCATGCAACAACGACTCCAGCACACTTAGTAAATACTGCTCATAATATCTGTGGCACATGCAACATGGTTAAAACACACATGGATGACCTGTATGGCTGCACATGAACTGTCCACCTAGAGAAGACTAGAAATTCAGCATGATATCAAGAGCCATCCACACAAATATATGTCTTACCGCAGCTTAGGGCTTCTTCGGGTTGAGTTGGCGAATCGAGCTTGTTGAGCCCTGCTCGAAGTAATGCTCAAATGCGATGCCCAGGCCCGCCAGCACATCATCAAATGTGATTAGTTTCACAGGTGGTCCGAAGAGTTCCAAACGTGGTTGCTAATTTTCAGGCAGTGCCTGAAGGCCGCCTCGAAAGTGAAACGCGAAAGTGAAAAGGGGTCACAAACCCTATGTTCATATCCTTGACTCCCCCGTCGAGAACGAACCGAAAACCAGCGCCATGAACGAACTTGTGACGAGTAGATGACGACATCGTGGTTATGGCGTCGTACCCCCCCTGGTGCAGCTGCTGCTTTATCGCCGCCTTCCTGTCCTCTTGCTTCCGCCCGGGCGAAAACCAGGCGCTTCGCAATGCCTGGAGATGTGATATTCTAATGGGCTTCATGCACTCGTGGCCGCACTTACAGTCGAACGTCTCGTCGGTCACTAGGCTGCCGGCATGGGTGCTGCCGCTTAGCACTATGGCTGCGAACTTGCGCTTCCCATGGTGTCCCATCACCATGATAGCGAAAGCCAGGAAGCAGATAGCCACGATTATGTCCCAGCAAAGCCATAGCACACCTTCCGTTTCGACCGCCATGTCGGCCACTAGTCCGGATAGCTCAATGTGCACCTGACCTTGACACTAATCGCACAAACAGCCACAATTTTGCAAGCAAGAAGACATGGCTACCTCGGCATTTCATGAAATGTACTTCGTGAAATGCATTTCGTGAAATGTACTAAGGAACGTGATTGGCCGGCGTTCGCTCGCCAAATCTCGCAAAATGTACTAAGGCACGTGATTGGTCCCGCAAAATGTACTAAGGAACGTGATTGGCCGGCGAAGATTCTGTAGGGAATTTTAATTGCAGCAAACAGAATCTTCGCCGGCCAATCACGTTCCTTAGTACATTTTGCGGGACCAATCACGTGCCTTAGTACATTTTGCGAGATTTGGCGAGCGAACGCCGGCCAATCACGTTCCTTAGTACATTTCACGAAATGCATTTCACGAAGTACATTTCATGAAATGCCGAGGTAGCCATGTCTTCTTGCTTGCAAAATTGTGGCTGTTTGTGCGATTAGTGTCAAGGTCAGGTGCACATTGAGCTATCCGGACTAGTGGCCGACATGGCGGTCGAAACGGAAGGTGTGCTATGGCTTTGCTGGGATGATTATCATCGTAGTACATCATATGTATTACAGTACATTTCACGAAGTACATTTCATGGAGGCAGAGGGAAAGTTCCTGTTCATGGTGAGTCGGGGTTAGCAATCACGGCAATGTCGATACATGTACTTGCAGTATATACAAATGCCATAATGTCCTTAGATGCAGCATGAATGTCTACTGTTCGGATTTCTTTTATCACGATGCTTAGGATGCCTTCCGACAGAAATCTGCTGCGCTACAGGTCGGGAATACCTGAACTTGATATGCGTGGCCAGTGGCCATGGCAGCCGGGGTCGGTAAGAATTAACTTCGATAGCCATGAATAATGCGGAAAGTGAACGTTGTCCACCCGCTGCACAGGGAAAATGGCTGCACAGGAACGGCCTGACGTGATACTGTCGCAAAGCAGTTCTCATAAGCCGACAATTACACATTCGACTTATGATCGATAATCGGCGCAGGCCTTCGACATTCAAGCGCGCATCGAAACGTCGTGAGGATTTCGGACATTTAGATGAAGTTGGATTGTTTTCGGCCCTCGTATTTGCCATGATCTTGGCCATCCAATCTTTTTGCTTCGTGCACAGTTTGCGTTTGCAGTTAAGCGTAGGTACATGACAAGCTTGCGTTTGCGTTTGCGTTTGCGTTTGCCTTTGCCTTTGCCTTTGCGTATACATTTGCATGTGCGCTTGCGTTGCCGTTTGCTTATGCGTCCCAATGTATGTCTGGCTTTGGGCAATTCTATTTCCTTGTCGTTGGGATATGAGTGGGTGCTGGCGGTGGTGTTACTGTCGGCAGGTAGAGTGGCAGTGGCTTCAACTTCTGTTGCTTTTTCATTGCATTTGCATTTTCATTGGGTCTCTGTAGTTAACAACTGCTTTAAATATCTTTGTTAATAGCCGGCTTCAGCTGTAATTTCGATTGCATGTTGCTTTTGAATTGCATTCGCACTGGGCACATGCAGTGGGCATTAGGCATTGGTAGTGCAATTACACATGCAGTCACACTTGCAATTGCAATGAAGTTGAAATTGAAGCTGCAGCTAAAATTTGCTACGTGCCTAACTGGTACAGTCGCATGTGCAGTCAACTTTGTGCTTGTTTATTATTATTATTTCTTCTTCTTATAATTTCTTCTTATTATTATTATAATTTCTTCTTGCTTTTCGTAATGTGTGGTGGTTAGAATGGTGATGGCAGGGGCAGGAGCAGGGGCAGGGGCAGGGGCAGGGGCAGGGGCAGGGGCAGGGGCAGGGGCAGGGGCAGGGGCAGGGGCAGGGGCAGGGGCAGGGGCAGGGGCAGGGGCAGGGGCAGGGGTAGGGGCAGGGGCAGGGGCAGGGGCAATCATGAGTTGCTTTCGGCCTGGCATGTGCACCAGAACTGGCATATGTGCTCGCAATGCAGCTTGCTACTCTTGTTCCTTTTGTTTGCCTTTTCTTTTGTTTGGGAACTGTTCGTGCAGGGGGGTGGGATGAGGCCGCGAGTCTCTGGGCAGGGGCATTGACGTGGGTAGGTGTGTGTCTGGGCTAAGTCTGCAATTGTCGCTGCTGTGCTGTACTTCTGGCTGTGGCTTACGGTGCATTTGTGGCTTGGAGTAGGGGTGAGGCTAGGGTGGGCGCAGGCGCGGGCGTGGGCGTGGGCGTGGGCGTGAGCGTGGGCATGGGCGCGGGCGTGGGCGTGGGCGTGGGCGTGGGCGTGGGCGTGGGTGTGGGCGTGGGCGTGGGCGTGGGCGTGGGCGTGGGCGTGGGCGTGGGCGTGGGCGTGGGCGTGGGCGTTGGCATGGGCGTGGGCGTGGGCGTGGGCGTGGGCGTGGGCGTAGGCGTGGGAGTGGGCGTGGGCGTGGGCGTGGGCGTGGGCGTGGGCGTGGGCGTGGGCGTGGGCGTGGGTGTGGGTGTGGGCGTGGGCGTGGGCGTGGGTGTGGGCGTGGGCGTGGGCGTGGGCGTGGGCGTGGGCGTGGGTGTGGGTGTGGGTGTGGGCGTGGGCGTGGGCGTGGGCGTGGGCGTGGGCGTGGGCGTGGGCGTGGGCGTGGGCGTGGGCGTGGGCGTGGGCGTGGGCGTGGGCGTGGGCGTGGGCGTGGGCGTGGGCGTGGGCGTGGGCGTGGGCGTGGGCGTGGGCATGGGCGTGGGCGTGGGCGTGGGCGTGGGCGTGCGCGTGCGCGTGGGCGTGGGCGTGGGAGTGGGCGTTGGAGTGGGCGTGGGCGTGGGCGTGAGCGTGGGCGTGGGCGTGGGCGTGGGCGTGGGCGTGGGCGTGGGCGTGGGCGTGGGCGTGGGCGTGGGCGTGGGCGTGGGCGTGGGCATGGGCGTGGGCGTGGGCGTGGGCGTGGGCGTGGGCGTGGGCGTGGGCGTGGGCGTGGGCGTGGGCGTGAGCGTGGGCGTGGGCGTGGGCGTTGGCGTGGGTAGGTGTGTGTCTCAGCTACGTCTGCTATTGTTGCAGCTGCGCTCTACTTCTGGCTGTGGCTTTGGGTATAATTGTGGCTTGGAGTAGGGGTGAGGCTAGGGTGGGCGTGGGCGTGGGCGTGGGCGTGGGCGTGGGCGTGGGCGTGGGCGTGGGCGTGGGCGTGGGCGTGGGCGTGGGCGTGGGCGTGGGCGTGGGCGTGGGCGTGGGCGTGGGCGTGGGCGTGGGCGTGGGCGTGGGCGTGGGCGTGGGCGTGGGCGTGGGCGTGGGCGTGGGCGTGGGCGTGGGCGTGGGCGTGGGCGTGGGCGTGGGCGTGGGCGTGGGTGAGAATGGGCGGGTGCGGGGGCAGGGGCATGGGCATGGGCGGGGGGCGGGGGCGGGGGCGGGGGCGGGGCGGGGCGGGGGCGGGGCGGGGCGGGGGGCGGGGCGGGGGCGGGGGCGGGGGCGGGGCGGGGGCGGGGGCGGGGGGGGGGGCTGGGGTTGGGTTTGGGTGGGTGGGTCATTGGTGCAATGTTTGGAGTTGGGGCTTGTGGGGGGGGGGGGGGGGGGCGCATGGGGATTGCCATGCGCGTGCACGTGGGCGTCCGCGTGATCCTCTGTTCGTGTACATGTTCATGCATGTGCCATGACGGCACAATGCATGTCAGATTCGTGACTTTATCGTGTGTTCCCTAGTTGCAAGTATTACTGCTAAAATTCATTGCAGCATTCCATTCCTTGCATAATGCTTGATTGCTTGCATCAGTTCATTCTATACTTCGATCATGACCTGAAGTGCTTAAGTATTACCAGACTCTCGCGCAGTGTCAGAATGTCCAATTTTTAGCACACATGCATGTTTGCACACCAAAGCCCTCATTCCCATGTTGATAAGGCTAAGTAAAACATTTTTTTTTTGTGCGGTGATCCACGAAATGCAGCTGTGAATGGCTCTAGGAGGTCACCAATGGTGGCCAGACCTGTTATTGAGCATTGGGAGACGTTACAGGGGCATCAATCACAGTTACATTTAGTTCATATGTAGTTCAATTTAGTACATTATAGTATAAATGTAGTAGAAAATAGTACAACCTAGTATATTGTAGCATATACTAGTTCAACTACCTCCAGATGAGATCCAGGGGCTATGGGGACACTTTTTATGCAAAACTGAACTTGAAACAAGCAAAAAACAAGAAACTTGGAAAAACTCAAAATGTACTTGTGCTGGAGTACATTCTTAACGGCTGGCAGGCGCGTTTAACACCATTAAGTTAGCTTCATAATCGCTCTTTAGAGCCTATGTTGCCTCACAATAGCTGCCGTAAACCTGCATTAAATTTCATGATCCGCAAGAGAAATTATGTCCTGGACCCCCGCGCCCGTAGCCGTTTGAGAAATTAGCAATATTGCAAACCGTAAACTTTCCGCCTCGGAATGAGGTCATCAACTAATCTTCTGCGAAATTCAAGCATTTTTTCTAGCTGTTTACGTGCCATATCGATTAATATTGCATAAAGGCACGCCGCCATGGCCACTTCCGCGAGGGTTGAGCGGTCCGGGCACACATTATACACCGTACGGACGGTACCGCGAATTTTTTGGCGCGGAAAATATTCGGCGCGCCACGTCCCCTTAATGGGCTTGGGCCAGTTGCACCCATGCACAGCATACACACATAGAGTGTCCCTCCCAGCGATCCTTGCACCCCCCTTAAAGGACACCTCTCATACGGATGTACGCGTCCGAGCACCGTGGAATAACCGCTGTGCTGACCTGGCCATAATTAACAAGCACCGTGCAGAATCTGCCGTGCTGACCTGGCCATAACAAGCACCGTGGAACATCGATCTGCCGTGCTGACCTGGCCATGACAAGCACCGTGGAATGACCGCCGTGCTGACCTGGCCGTAACGTATAATGACCATGCAGCCATGCACATGCAGCTCGCCCCAAATGCACAGGGTAACAGACTACGGCGTCGCAACGGCAACCCCGGAAGGCCTTTCATCATCTATTGAAATGCAGAGCACTCCGCTACAGTGATCACTCCGCCATAGTGATCACTCGGCTAGCGGTCCACAGGCGTGCACCGCAGCCAAAATCAGTGCCCAATATAGGCCATGCAAGCAGAACTCTCCAAGACTGAAGCCATCCGACCCGACGAGCCAGTATGTACTTACCCCATTCATAAGCATGGTCCTACTAGAGGACTATATTCATGGGCATTTTCCTATCTAAGCGACTTACACCCCGTCCAACAGGACCTTCTAAACCGGACTACATTCATGGGCGTTGTCCTATCTAAAGCGACTTACCCGTCCAACAGGACCTTCTAAACTGGACTATATTCATGAGGATTGTCCTATCAAAAGAGACTGTTACCCCGTTTAGCAGGACTGTCCCGAACGAGGCCGCGCACGGCGTCCCTGGGCGCGATCGAGCTGGCATCCACCAGCAAGCGGTCGCTCCCGTACATGACTCCGATCTGGTCCATCCACGTGCGGGTGTCAGCACCCTGGGGAAAGGGGGCATCGGCTTCTTTTTAATGCTAGCGTCGCTGCCCATGGATACGGGCCCCATGAGCCGCGCTTTCATATGCACCCCGGCTCCTCCGACAGCACGCAGTCCCACCGCCCCGCTTGCCCCACAAAGTTAAACCTGCCGCCGCGCGCGGTCACGAAATGGGGGTCGGACATGACGGACGACAGTCAGGGCTATCACGAAGGGACAGCAGCGACGAGGCCGCCACGTCGCCAAATGTCTCAAAGAAAAATGTCAGCAACGCGCTGAAGTCGGCGGACGCGAGGATGACATTGATGGCCTCCCTGCTGGCAGCCGACCACGCGAACGGCTCGATCTCGATCTCGATCTGCTCCTCCGTACAATCTGGAGCAGGCGGCGCCAGCGGGCGGCGGCCCCCGCGCCGAGAGTGACCCACCTCAGGCGGCCCACCTCGCAGGGGGGATGCCCAGCCGGGCGGCCACCGCGGCGCGCAGAGCGTCGACGTACGTCGAGGGAAACCCGGGCGGTGCAGGTCGCAACTAAGGTGATCCTTGAGGTAGTAGTAGCCCTGGACCCCCAGCCCCGTTGAGGTCGCAATTAAGGTGATCATTGAGGTAGTAATAGCCCTGGACCCCCAGCCCCGTTGAGGTCGCAATTAAGGTGATCATTGAGGTAGTAGTAGCCCTGGACCCTGAGCCCCGTTGAGGTCGCAATTCAGGTTATCATTGAGGTAGTAGTAGCCCTGGACCCCCAGCCCCGTGCTGCAGTCCGAGGGGATGATCACGGTGTGGTTGACGACGGGCCTGTTGCCCACACCGCACACTGCGATGACAATGGGATGACGATGAGGGACCGCGGGGGTCCAATTGCAGGAGTGCATGCAGACAAGGATGGCGGGCAGGCTCGGCGGTTTGGTGACAAGAGGGTCACTACACATGGGAGAGACACAAGGAGAGACACAAGGAGGGTTGTATTCATCACCTTCTCAGCTCATGATGCATGGGAAGCAGTCGTGGATGTCCTGTTGTAATTTAAGTGTTATTAGCTAGTCTGCCATGGCCTTGACAACCAAGGCTTCTTAGGCAACGCATTTGCCCTGTAAACAGTTGTGGCAAGGTGTCTTAGGTGTCAGCCCCGTGCACAAGCAGGCAGCTTCAGCGTAGCAGCTCGTTCTACAAAGGCAGGCTCTCCACAAAGCAAAGTGTGGAATGATAAGATGCCCGATAGCTTTGTACAGGGCTTCATGTAACCGGGGGCTTGTGCGGGGGTGCATGTTCTGCTAGCTCTGCACATGGAATGAAGGTCAGGTGCATTTTTATCTTTTTTCTACATGGAATGGCTAGCTTCCTTTCGATCGCATTCATAATGCCGCCATGCCTCCCTTTCGTACGCTTCAGTTAGGACCCGCACTGGGATAGGTGCGCTACGTAGTATATACCTGATAGCCGACAGCTGTACATAATGCAGACGAAACCCTCGTTCACATAGGTCGTACTGTTACCTGATGATGAATTTAAGTAATTAACTACTGCTTCAATATATATTTCTATCTACCTATATCTAAGTTCTAAGTACCACCATGCATTCCTGGATGCTTGAACGGCATCCTACTGTAGTTCGTTCCCCTGCTTCCATAGAGGGCATAACGAGCTAGTGACAAGAGGCAGGCATGATCCCCCACACGCGCGCGCACCACTGAGGGATCCCAAGAGAGTATGCTAGCACGCGCACAACGCCGACAATGAGAACAGTAAAAGCCCACCTGGCAGGCACACGTCCTCGGCCGGGCGATGGCCCGGAGGCAGGCCGCCATCAGCTTGCAGGCAAAGCGGGCGGAGCATCACCACATGGCAGTTCTCCGCACAAACTGCATGGCACCATCGAGAAAAATTTCATCGACGGTGTGGCAGGGACCAAGGGGGACACGGGCAGGGCAAATGCAGACACGTGTATGGAATGTCAATGCATGGAAGCATCGAACAAGCTTCATGGCTAAATACATAGTCCAACAAGCTCAGGATTGAACTGCTGAAGTGCTCATGATACAGCGAGGCATGAAATCACGCCATTCAGTCAGATCCAACAAAAAAGCAAGGGCTTAAGTAAGGTTTTCCTAAATTTGATATAAATACTATAATTGAAACAGGAGCGAACAAACCCCCCACAGACCCTCGAGCCCACGCTGCAAGGCATGATCAAACTTCACACCCTCCCAAGCCCACACTGGCGATTGGGAGGTACGCCAGGTGGCAGCCCTTCTTGTCAGCATTCCCAGCCAGCACACCAGGCTATATCTGCACACGATGATACTCGATAATTGCCTCCCTGCAAGCTCCATGTACCAAATACACTAGAAAGGTACCGATAAGAAAGTAAGTATGGTGCACACCACTTAAAAGGCAGCCGTCCAAAGGGGTCAAAGGCCTAACTGTGCCTCAGGTAGGCAGTGCCACAGATCTTACCTATAGTTAGTGCATGCCAAACACCCCCATCAATAATATCCCTTGGCTCGCATCCGTGGTTCACTCATTATTCAGGTCTCAAAGGCCCGGCGGGCAACGGGCGCATTTGAACTGTACGTGCGCGCTGGGATCCAGACACAGAGGATTAGCATTTAGCGCTGCCAGGTCCAACTTCGCCAAGCCATGCAACATTTTCACAATGTATCTATTTAGGAACTTAGGAAGCCATAGTGCAGTGGCGAGGATGCATGCGGGGGAACCATGAAAGCTCTGGAGCAAATGATCATCGTTCTTCCAATGAAGCTGGCTCCTGCAATGGACCTCTTCCCATTCGTTCCGCGAGAAGCCCGTTTCTCTAGGTCACTAATCCGCACTGCATGCTGGCCCTTGGAAGAATCCCTACGTGTATTATATGCACACACGCACACACACACAAATTACCCGCTACTTAATGAAACATGTGACTCTGTAGTCAGGGTCCCCCTACTAACGTACCCATGTGCTGCCCATGTGCGGCGTGGGATACAACTAACGTACGTACGCACGTACGTACGTACCCGCATGCTGATCCACCACCCCCCTGCGCGTTGTTGATCGTGTAGTAGTTGAGCCCTCGGCCGTCCATGATGATGCTCCGGCCCGGACCGCCCACGGACTGCGTGCTGCCATCCGCCGTGATCCGCGCCCACCAGGATATCGTCACCCGCATCGCCATCCACCAGGTCGCTCACGCCCCCGTGCGGTCCCCATGGCCTCACGGCCTAACACCCTGTCGTAGTCCACATCATCATATCCGTGCAGGTAATCCTCGTCAGAGTACCCGAATAAGGTGTCGTTGCCCGCGCCGCCACAGAACCTGTCCGACGCATCAATCATCGGCGTGAGGAAGTCGTCACCGTCGCCGCCCATCAGGATGCTCTTGCTCCGCGCACGTTGTTGTAGAGGCGGTCATCCCGCGCTGCCGCCTGACACGTAGACGTCACTCCCTTCATCGCCCCAACGTCCACATGGTCATGGCCAGCGCCGCCAAATATCACGACTGAGTCGTCACGGCTGACGCTCACATGCTCATTGCCGCGGCCATCGCCGCCTGAGACAGTAGCGTAGCGTTCGCGCCATCAGTTCCCGGTACACGCGCACCAGGTCATTTCCCCCGCCACTGGACATGGATGCCGTGCTGCCGCGCGCACGAAGCCGAACACATAGTCCTCGCCATCATCCCCTGCTGCAGTCACATTCGTCCCGCTCCTCGCAAGAGCTACAATATGTCATCGTCGCCATCGCCGCCGGACACGGTGGCGCCGCCAGCATAGATGGTGCGGACACTTGGTCCGTCCCATTCCCGCCGAGCACGGTGAGATTGTTGCCCCACCCGCGGACATACAGTTCGTCGTTGCCATCGCCGCCCAAGACGGTGGCCGTTGGAGGAAACGCGTCCACATCCACGTAGTAATTGTCAACGCCACCATCCACGACGACCTCGCCCGCATGAATGTCCAGGTAGAAGGTGTCGTCCCCCGCCCCGCCAGAAACGTGCTCCGTGCCACCGGTCTCCACCCCTACGTCCACCACAGTATCGTTGCCAGCGCCGCAATCCACTAGAGCGTCCTCGACGGCACGAATGTACAAGTCCATGGTCCCGTGCCCCCCGAAGGCATGCACGTCGTTCACGAAGACCTTTGCGGTGATGTCGTCATCATCAGCTATTCAGCGCCCCCCAAGAGCGCCATCGAGTACTCCTCCATCCGGCCATTCACCGACTTGCATGGCGAAAATCTCATCGTCGCCAGATCGCCCGACAGAGACACCTGGTGCGGGCGCACTCGATCACGTACTGTCAGGTAGTGTACTTGACCACAAGTACACTTGGCAGCGCGCTCACTGGGAAAAATTGCACAGCCGCTCCGGCTGGCCCTTAATAAACAAACCAAGATGAGTCATCGCCACCACCGCCCGACAGGGTCACGACCTCCTTGGGAGATCGAACACACGGCCCCATGGCCCACGAGCACGCGGTCATTCCCTTCGTCCCCCAGCAGCGTCGTGTTGGCCGCGCCCCCCGACATGACCAAGGTGTCGTCCCCGATGCCCCCGGAGATGAGCATCTTGCCGTTGTTCCCATAGGAGTCGACGTTTGAAGCCTTGGCTCAGGTAGTCGTTGCCCCCATTGCCGAATCTTGGGTCCCATCGGAGAAAACCCTTATGAACTTGTCACCGTCGTCCCCTGCACGCCGAGACCAGATGGCCGGGCATATGATGACCCCCGATGAGATGGGCCATGCACAGTGACCACCCATATGAGCCATGCATGCGCCGCGACCACCCACAAGGCCGTGAGTGCAGCGTCCCCATGGCCACTCATGATGAGAATGGCAGCAAGGAGACAGCACACGAGCAGAGCCACACTTAGTGCTACTGGCGGTGATTATTTTTTATGATTATTTTACTTCTTTTAACGACGATTATTTTATTTCTTTGAATGACACCAAAACAAGTTACAAGACTGACGAAGCAGGCCGATGACTTCATAAAGGTTGGGTCGTATTTATTACTTCTTCACGTGGGGAGGGCTTGAGGCAAACATTGAACAAGGTGCAGAAGGTTCGCCCCACTCCAACGAAACAGATACTCCGCAACCAGCTAAAAATTGAGTCACAAGTATTGAGTAGCAAATAAAACAAGGATGAGGTACAGAACCACTTAGACCTAGGCTGAGACTTATAGCTTACATTTCTGCCACCATGCCACCCCAACCCAGGCTCACGCTGTGACAGCAACTCACCACCGACTGCTAATATTACTGCCAAATGAAAATTGCTTTCCACACTGATGCAACGGTACAGGGACCAGCTTGTCTATGGCAACTAGTAGGGACACCTAAGGGTAGTGGACGTCGGCGGCCAGATCGCACGCCGGGGGGGGGCAGCATTACTACCTGGCCCCCGATGTTGCTTGGTTAATTGGGCTAGTTCAGGTTTCCCAGCAGTCCAGGAAAGATAGCGGCACTGTACTTCAATGATGCATTGGATAATTTGGATTGAACATGAACATCGAGGGAACAGGTGGCAGCGTGTGAGACCGGGTAAATATGGGCCGCATTGTGACTACGCAAGATTCTTAGCCCAAGTAACAGCAAGTGTGGTTACAAGGTGGCTCCCACAAGATTTTTAGTCACTGGGCTCAGGCTCTGGCATCGGAACCCTGCATCAGGGCGCGATGTTGCACACGAGGCAGATGATCCTTGGTAACTGTACAAGTACATTAAAATGCTACGGCTTCGCAAGGGGGTTGGCTTGCGATCGTGTGGTGCTAGCATAATGCTTGCCGCAGATAGCCCTGTGAGGCTAGTTGAACGTGTGTGCATGCATGC
Organism: Mesostigma viride; assembly: GCA_009746045.1. Taxonomy (NCBI): domain Eukaryota; kingdom Viridiplantae; phylum Streptophyta; class Mesostigmatophyceae; order Mesostigmatales; family Mesostigmataceae; genus Mesostigma; species Mesostigma viride. The sequence goes on along the minus strand of RPFO01000090.1, from coordinate 1,599,638 downwards.
ATGCTGGATTGCATCGATCAGTGCGGGAAAATGGCACTTGATAGCTAGTCAAGAAAACTCTCAGATCAGGACCTGAAGTCATCGTGCGAGATGCTCTAGACTACTAGGCCATCAGGGTCCTGCAGGCTGAGCATATAACATGCTAGCACAGGGAGTCCTGACGCACCATTATCATAACATTCTTGATGCACCATTATTATAACATTCTTGACGAACCATTGTTATAACATTCTTGACGCACCATTATTATAACATTCTTGACGCACCATTATTATAACATTCTTGACGCATCATTATCAGAGCATTCTTGACGCCCCATTATTATGACATTCTTGACGCACCATTATTGTAACATTCTTGACGCACCATTATTATAACATTCTTGACGCACCATTATTATAACATTCTTGACGCACCATTATTATAGCATTCTTGACGCACCATTATACAGTCTTGGCCATCCCGGCTGCTGCAGCATCGAAGAGGAACCAAGCGAGTGTGGGCGAGGTCAACACGAGTACAACGTTAATTGCGTCCGAATATCAAACACCTTTCACAAGCAATTAGAGACAAAATTGTGCAAGCATCTCCCAACCAAGCTACGTATACGCTTAATCAAGGCCCCAAGGGACATGCATTCAGGGAATCCAGATCCAATATCAATGTGACACTTCAACGTCCATATTAGAAGCCTGGAAAAAAAAGGTTTTCAAAACAAAGAAGAAAATGCCCCGAGATTTACATTGTGAGTTTGTGACGGCTGCGTACGCGGCTGCCAGCCTCACTACATGCGCAAGCGCCTACAATAATATAGCTAACCATCATGTATTAGAACAGCCTTTGTAATAAGGGGGTCTTTCATGGTAATGATATTGGGGTAAAACATATGGGAGCTGATCACGATACTCATGTAGGTATTATGCATGTTGTAGAAACGTGAGCACATTATCGATACACAAACAAACAACGGGTTCATGAAGCCCTATGTATACAAAGATGAGGCAGCGGGCCGGAAAAGCTCTTTCTTCATTTTTACTCTAACTAATAAGATTCCTTTTCGAAAAAGATTCTTGCATTGAGCTAATCAGTTAGCTTACCACCGCCATGCATTGGAAGATAGCCAGGTACGCCAGGAGAAAGGCCATGGAATATAACCCGGTCGATTCCCCCCTGTGCGTATTAGCCGCCACGCTGTCACGCAGGCTGTCCACGGTTAGCTCCATGGTTTCTTCAATTATTGTTATGATTCGCATTCTTAGGGGTCGCGGACCACTTACCTACTTGTGTAAATAACTGTACTAGTATAATACCAGCGCCCAATCATTAGTAGGGACTGCAGGGATGTTCCGTGAATCGTGATAGTCAGGTCAATGTGTACGTGTACTCGATGCACGCGTTTCACTGGATGCATAGCGCCATAAAAATCTCGCCACAGAGCAATAACCCTCTTACTGACGAGAAAGTACATTGTACTCAAGCATTATGCTCGAGGAGAGCAGAGATGGTTGAGTCCTTCATCAGGAATGTCCCTTCTTGGACTCGTGTCGGCAAATTGTTGTTTTTCCTTGACCCAAGTTACTTGAGGTACCCATGTTGGGGATGTCAGCATGGCACGTGTGCAGATGCAAGCACGACATGTGTGGGGATGCCAGCATGGCACGTGTGGGGATGCAAGCATGGCACGTGCGGGGATGCCAGCATGGCACGTGTGGGGATGCAAGCATGGCACGTGCGGGGATGCCAGCATGGTTCTGAGCACGGTAAGGCAACCTATATATACCTGCGTCTCCTACTCGATAAATTCGATTTGCCTAGAGCCAGCCCATCCGGCCATCCCCCATTCTAAGCATTTCAAAATCCAAGCTGATCGAGCCAAAAAAGAGTTTTCAATAACTCTATTGACTTTGTACACTTACTTTTCTTATAGAGGTGTTTCAAAATTAAAAAATTGGTTCCATGAATAGTATATCATGTCCAATCTTGACAGACGCAAGCGAAACACAGCCCTGGCAACGTGACTTGAAACCTCCTTGATGCAGCCCAATACAAACTTGACCTCACAGAGGAGAATGAAATACCTATTTATGATGGCTCCTGCCCACTGGTTTCGGCTTCTAATAGACACGACGTCAATGTTGACGATCCGGCAAATGTTTGCGTTTTCGCCCAGGTCTGGACAATCATTCGGTGGCAGACGGACATAGTGCAATGTCGACCTGTTGGAAGGGAGACAGCCGCGGTTGGTGGAAGCTCGAAACGATTTCACGTTGAGTGACCCCTCTGCACAAGACTCGCCATTTTATTTTCTTTGTGTCGCCGTTGAGACCATTTGCCGGTATTTTGCCCGTTCCTGCAGTGAGCAGTGAGCACTGGACACCGCAAAACGCTAATAACACGTGTCAATTGTCAAACCCCCCGCGCCCGGCTGTCTCACTCGCCTGCAGTCGCCAGAAGTTTTTTCACCTTTCCCAGACTGGCCCACATGGTTCGCCAGGGCCCAGGGCCCAAAAGGTTCAGGTTTCTCACCTTTCCAGGCTGGCCCCCATGGTTCGCCAGAAGTCAGCTCAACTCAACTCACTCAACCTCCCGGGCTTTTCCGGACAAGTGGAGCAGGAGTGGAGCGATGTAATTAGGATTCCAGACCCAACTTACACGCGCATTTCCTGTGCTGTTTCCTCAGAAACCCAAGACATCCTGAGTTCGTGTCGGTAGTTCCAGTGCGGTGATGGCGTTTGACCAATACGCCGTACTGACCACTGGCGTTTGACCACAGAGCTCTTTCCCGCTCACGTAACCATTGTGATCCTTGGATAGCTTGTCGTAAAACCATGATCCCTGTGCTGGTGTCCGTGGCCATTAGAAAGCCTTTGATCATGCGGTATCCACCGCGACGACTGAGTTAATTTGCCAAAGGGCATGCTGTAGCTTCGAGGTTCTCGACCAGGACGGCTCAATATCGTAGATTTATTGTGCATGGCTGCTAGGAGCTGTTATATGCAGTTTTTTGGGTAGGTATACCCTTCAGGCGCAGTCCAGCGTTGGCAGGAGCGTACCTGATGATTTCATGCATGGAAAACCTGTTCAGGCTTACCAGTAATGCAACTTCCTCGTCCTCCGTCCTAGCCTGGCCTGTGTTTGCTTGCGCATGTGCGTCAAGGACGCGCGTGATCTTGGAGCGCAAAGCAACATCGCTCGCGGCGTCCGCTTCCCGGTGGACTAGCCTCCACGGTAGGGTTGTACTCCAACTTGGGTCAACATCTGAGCGGGGCGCGATACGCGGGCGCTTACCCCTCGCCCCCCTGTCCCGAAAGCCTTCGTCCGAGTTTCGTCGTACGACCTCACGGCCTTCAACTCATCCCCGGCTTTACAGCCCGACAGCCAGCCGGTCCATCACCCGATCCAGCCTGGCTCCGTCCGCGGCGCCAGCATTAACCGGCTCCCTTCTCGCCCGATTTCTCTCGGCCATCGCTGCGCCACCCTGGGCCGTCATCCTGGTGGTCGTGCTCGCCGTGCTCGCCGCGGCCGCCGCCCCCGTGTGCGTGCTCCGTTACTCCATGAACCTATTTTTGGCGCGGAGCGGCGCCCTGGACGGCCTCGCGGCGTCCACTTCGCTGGGCCCCTGGGACGATGAGTCCGTGGTCCGGGCCGCCAGCCGCAAGTATTACTTGATGTGCCTCGTCCGCGAGCTGTCGTCGCCCGTGCTGGTAGTCGTGTGGGTCGCCACGGCGCTCGCGTGCGGCCAGGTCGTGCGTGAGCACATCGCGCCCCAGTTGCTGGCGGTTGGGCTGCTGAGCCTTCAGGTGCCGCGGCCGTCCCGTCGCTATTTGCCGCCATCCGCCACTATTTGCCTCCATCCGACACTAGTTGCCGCCATGTGCCACTAGACGCCGCCATCCGCTAGATTTTTGCTGGGGCAACTGCTAATTGAAGGGGTCAGAGTTTAGACTCACGGCGCCACCATGTGCCACCATCTGCCACCATCCAGTGCCTGCCCTTTGGTCCAGATGCCGCGGTTTGTTGGGGGCTTGTCAATTCGAGATTTTATGGCGGGAAAACGTGTTGAGGATGGGGCGGCCGCCTGCATTATATTGCATTTACAACAGTCCATAGTCGTCAGATCAGAAAGCAACAGTCCATGTTTACGATGCTCCGCTGATGTTTACTCTATTGCTTCTGCAATAGTGCATCCCCCGGTTGCACCTGGTTGGTGATGTATGGCTTTCCAGTGCTGCCCCCAGGTACAGCTGTCCCCCCAACCCTCGTGGTGGCACTTGCAGGGTTGCACGAGTGCCGTTGAAAAGCATGCCTCTGTGGTTGACAGCAATACTAAGCCACGTCATGCAGCACTTGAGAGTGACCAGCACAGTGGGTGTCAAGGTAGCGTTGTATTTCTGCCCCTGTCAAGGTAGCATGCTTTTCTATGGATTTCCAGGTGCTTGTCTCTCTACCGCTCTATAACTGGCATACTCAAGCCACCCATTTCTCCAGAGGATCCGATCCTCTGCGGCTCCAAGCGTGTTGCATGGCACGTGGGACGCTTTGTCGTATAACCTCCCCCCCCGGTGGACCCTCCGCTTGGCAAATTTTCTAGTCAAACGCAAATGCGCAAGTACCTGCCATGTTCTTGTCCCATGCATGGTGGGCCATGCACTGGTAACATGTAACTCACCGGGCCGGGGCGCCCGCAACCCTATCAGTACAGGTTAGATAGGCACTCATCCCATTCCACGACCCATTTCATCGAGGATTAAGCTCACGTGATGCAGTAGACCTACGTATTAGTTATTAATTAAATGTAATCCACCCCGAGTGCACCCAGTAGTTTGGGCCAAAATGAAGCTTTCTTAAAGCAATTTTTGGGGGGCTCCGTCAAACAGACTTCCTTGAAATTTGTTCTCAGCCATGCTATGGTAGTGTGATGCGCTCATCCACAATAGGTTACCTTGGTTACCGTGGTCTACTATTATCTATGGTAACTGCGTGGTATATGGTAACTGCGCTCAACTGCACTAGCCCCGCCCCGCTGTACGGGTGGCTGCACTGTGGGTGGTGGCGTGCATTCCATATGCATGCATCGGTTGTGTGTGGAGCCCTGCACTCACCTGTGCTTTCCCACAAACACGATACTTTATAGACAGATGGCTGCGTCGTGGGTGGTGGATAACGACCACTGGCATGATGTGATCACAATGACAATGTCGACGTGGTGTGGCATGGGAGCACTGGGGTGCGTGCAGGAGGCGCGCTGGGCGGGCACGGGCGTGCGCACGGCGCTGCGCTTCATGCTGGCGCTCTTCGGCACCTGGGTTGCCATCGTGTGGCAGAAAGTGCACCTGGAGACGGTCGAGTGGCGCGTGGCGCGCGGCGATGTGGGGCTGAGGAAGTACATCGACGAGATCAGGTGGGGGCAAAGGATGGATAGATAGCTAGGTGGATAATAACCTAACGAATAGCCGTTAGAGACCAGTACGTTGACAGCTAGATACGACGTGGGGAAGTAATCCCCGGTTGCTATGTATGATGTGTTGTATCCACCGTAGTACTCATTACTGTCCGACATCCTAAGTTTAATACATGGCTCTTGGCCATAGAAATATCTCTGTCGGTCATGCCCGGGGTGGGACTGAACTGAACTGAACTGAACTGAACTGAACTGAACTGAACTGAACTGAACTGAACTGAACTGAACTGAACTGAACTGAACTGAACTGAACTGAACTGAACTGAACTGGGCTGAACTGAACTGAACTGAACTGGGCTGGACTGGACTGGACTGGAGTGGACTGAACTGAACCGAACCGAACCGAACCGAACCGAACGGGACGGGACGGGACGGGACGGGACGGGACGGGACGGGACAGGACTGGACTGGACTGGACTGGACTGGACTGGACTGGACTGGACTGGACTGGACTGGACTGGACTGGACTGGAATGGACTGGACTGGACTGGACTGGACTGGACTGGACTGGACTGGACTGGACTGGACTGGACTGGACTGGTCTGGACTGGACTGGACTGGACTGGACTGGACTGGACTGGACTGGACTGGACTGGACTGGACTGGACTGGACTGGACTGGACTGGACTGGACTGGACTGGACTGAACTGAACTGAACTGAACTGAACTGAACTGAACCGAACTGAACCGAACTGAACTGAACTGAATACCTTATAGGCGGACAGTTGGTTCCGGTGCCGATGGGATACCGCATGGCAAGTCGCCCGCTGCCGCGGAGTGCTGCCTGTTGACACACTTTTCGAAGCTTTCATCGTCACAAATAAATGGAGTGATCAGGTTTGGCCGCATATACCATGGACACATCACAGCATGCCTTTCGATATAGTTTATGTGTAGTATGGGATTCGGTGCATCTTGTTACATTACTTTGTTATTGTTACTGACAGTTTAAAAACTGACTATACTAGTTACACCTCTTTGTGCATGCCTATCTCAATAGTTTTCGGTTACCTGTTATCATCGTCAGCTCATTGACAGCTCTGTCAATGAACACAACGTTCAGCAACCTTCTGAATGAGGTAAATAAATGTTACACCCATGCACCCGTACCCCAGTCCTCCTCTGTGCATCAGTGACGCAACACTGATCGATTGGTCACGCATAATCCCTTATCAAATCATATAACGTGCGCATCTTCTATGGCAGGGCTCAGGGCGGTCCTTCGTGTGCTCCCGTTTATCGCCCCTTCGGATAGCATAGTATGGAAACATTATCAAGCCTGCGAAATGCATTGTTTTTAATTAATGTTACAATCGCACTTGACCCTCCCCCACCATGCATCCCCTGCAGGGCGGTGTTCCGCGTGCTCCCCTTCATCACCGCGCTCGGCGGCGCGCTGCTCGCCCTCGATGTCGTCGGCTACAACACGCGCGGCCTGCTCACCCTGTCAGGCATCGGGGGGGTGACCCTGAGCCTCGCCGCGCAGAAAGTCGGCGCCAACATGATGTCGGGCTTGACGCTGATGCTGTCCACGCCGTTTGTGCCCGGGGAGCGCATCCGAACATTCAGCGTGACGGGGGGCGGCAGCGGGCCGCTGGCGGGCCGCGTCGAGAAGGTCTCGCTGCAGCAGACGGAGTTGTCGACGGAGGAGGGCGCGCCGATGGTCGTGCCCAACAGCGTCTTTGCTAGCGTTATCGTTCAGAACGACTCGCGGAAGCAGTTCCGGCGCGTGAGGGAGCTGGTCACCATAAGGTGGGCGGTTGCTGGTCACTGTAATGAGGTGTGTGAGGGAGCTGGTCAGTATAAGGTGGGCGGTTGCTGGTCACTGTAAGGCACGTACCTGCGAGAAAATGCTGGTCAGTATGGGGTGGGCGGCGGCTGGTCTCTATAACTATTGCGTGAGGGAGTTGCCAGTCAGCGCCTGTATCGAGATAGGAATCCGTTTGTCGTGTTTCCGAACTCCGTGTATAGTACCACCGTGTTGCCTTTGGAACGGGTGCGCGGGTGATCACGGGGGCTGGTAGCCACCGGACGAAACGGGTTGCTTATTAACCCGAGTGACGTGTGGGATCAGGTAGTTCAATACTGTGTGTCCTTGTGACAGTGCACTATCTGATCTTGTCAAGAATGCCATGTGACCTCAATAAACAAGCTCATTACCGAGGTTCTGCAGCCGCGGGAGGCATTTCAGGAGTGGATTGATGGACAGGACCTTGGGCAGCCACAGTGCTGGTGGTTGCCTGCCAGTGGTGTTTGCCTGCCGCGGGGTGAATTCGACGGTGGTGTTCGCTTGCCTAGATATGCACTAGGGTAGGGGCACAGCAGGCGTCAGATTAAGTGACATGGGTGGGTGTAGGAGCTGCATGAGACTCGATAATGTCAAGACCTTGTAAACCAAACTTTGTTGCTTAACCCTGGTTAACCCATTGTTAAGAGAATCATCCGTGCATTGCAGTGCAGCGGTCAAGAGAGAGAGAGCAGCATATGTGACACGCTGACAGCCGCCAGGAGCTGGAGACCTTTGTGTACATCATTGCTTGACCACGGCGTGCCACATGGCGAGCGGCCGTTAGCATTGTCCTCGACTTTAGCTGACAAAAAGGTGACTAGCTGTCAGACAATAAGGTGGACTGTGCTGAGTCGTTAGTAGGGTCTCGCGTGCGGAGCGTCTCAGCTAGACTGGGTCGGTGACAGAGCATCAAGGTTTTGGTAGCTGTAGCAACCTAGCTGTGTTCGTATCTGATGGTGTGCTCCGTTTGGATGGACGAAACTTGCGGCCAAGCATGTGAATGTGTGTCATCCTTTAAGAGTTCAGGCACAACCATCCAGCACATGTGCCACATCACGGGGCCGAGACCATCCATCCACCCGTCGGTATTCCACCACCAAGGCCCCCCCTATGTAAGGTCTAGCGCGTTGGACATTGCATATAGTCTTTCTATACTGCATATGTTTTTCTGCAATTGACTATAGCTAACATCAGGAGTTCTAATTAAGAGGTAAAAAATTTTCTGTTTGGTGGGGGGCATTTGTGTGTGTGTATGTGTTGGGACGTGGGCCTTTGAATAATTTTTTTGGGGGGGGTATTTCTCTCAAATTTGGGGTCACTGCTGCAGGAGCGTGGAGATCCCCAAAGTGCTCGCCATCTGTTCCGACATTGAGGCCGTGCTGCGCTCCGTACCCAGCCACGAGGAGAGCTTCCTGGCGCAGGCGTGCCTCCACGGGTTCACGCTGGTGGGCGCCGAGATCCTAATCCTGGCCGACGTGAGCGCTTGCGAGGTTGAAGTGTACCACAAGGCCAAGGGGGAAATTCTTGCGCGCGTCACCGAGGTAATCCAGCAGCACGGCGCGCAGCTGGCGCAGCTGCCGATGCATCTGGTCCCTGTGGTGCAGAGGAATGCGTTGGACCAAGCGGTCGCGTGAGATTATAGTTTTTCGGCTAGCTCTACACCAAAAAGTCAATCGACCAGGTCTCAATTACTGGTCAGCTCGGCCAGCTAGGTCTCAAAAGCAACCTGCATAGCTTCCCCATTTCATGGCTTCAACAGCTTGCCGCACCATATGCATGAGGTGTCTATGCAAGGCTACCAGGCAGCTGCTCTGTGCGGAAGTCCTGACGTGTACCAAATTATGCTTTGTAATGGGATTTATAAGCATTTGTCGTACGTAGATCGAGACAAGCACCTGGCATGGTCACGTTTCAGTTGCATGCATGAGAGATCGACGTAGTTTCAGGCTCAATCCAGCTAGTCGGCACGCAGTATTCGGACGCCCACGTAGCACTATGAAGTAGCATACGTGCCTTGATATGAATTCATTAATAAATTGCATGTACTGTGTTCCGCCCTGAGCGACAGCGCACATAATTGTTTAAATAAGGTTGCATGAGATGCAGCTTCATCAAATAAATGTGCACGTACATATATATTTCAAAATGTGCCGGCTCCTGCCCCTTTTGGCAACGGCAGCGCCTGACCTCCTGGACCCCAGCAGCCCTTTGCCCTTCGTCACCGCCATCCAGGAGGCCTATGCTGAGATCCAGCAGGCCTGTTCTCCCGTCCGTGCCGCTCAGGCGGTACAGCGCCACCTGCCTCGCGGCACTCCCTCGGTCGCCTCCGTTCAATCTCCCGCCGCATTCCCTGCTCGCGTCATCGATAAACACCAGAAAACCTACGCGGGTATTCTGCACACGGCTGATTGGATTGCTCTTTTCGCGGACCTCAACGCCCAGGGACGTGCGTGGCTGTTCTCGCTTTCCTTGCGGAGTGTGGGCTCGGCATACCTTCGTGCTCTTCCCATGGCCCCCCCATTCGCCTTGGCTCCCAGCCACTACTCGGTGGCGCTACGGCACCAGCTATTTGCCCCGCAGCCTCTTGTTCCGGCCGGGCGGCCTTGTGGTAGCTGTGGGCAGCCGCTGGATCCCACGGGGACTCACTACCTTGCCTGCATGGGGGGCCAACAGAATCAGAATTGGTATTTGTATTTGCACACTGTCCTCCTGACGGTGGTGCTCGCCATGATTCGGTCGGTTTTCCCCCACGCGAACATCCGGTCCGAGGATGCGGATGGCGCTGCCTTCTATTCCCCCAACCACCGGCCTGACATCGTGGTGCTGGACTTTGAGGGGGGTGGCCGGCATCTGCTTATTGACGTTTCGGTGGCGCGGCCCTTGGCTCTTAGCCACGTGGCTGGGGCCTCCCTCACGGCAGGTTACACGGCGGACCGGGCGGAGCGGGCCAAGCTCCTGGCCTACGGCGACGTCGGGCACCATCGTGTGGTGCCCTTTGTCCTGGAGGAGTTTGGGGCCATGGGGCCCCTGACCTCCGCCTTCTTCAAGGAGTGTTGTCGGCTCCGGGAGGACCGGCTGGACCTGGAGGGCCAGCGGGCCCCATGGTCGGCGCGGACCTGGACGTCATATTGGCGTCAGCGCTTGTCGGTGGCGCTGACTCGGGCCATGGCTGACATCATGCTCCGCCGTACGCGGGCTGATTTTGCGGTGCAGCAGGGCTATTAGGTTCCTCCCGTTAGGCGTTTCCATTGGTCTTATCGTAGTATAGAGCTTTGACATGGCTCTGTATATAGGTTTATAGCTGGGCGTTTGCTTTGGTTTGAGTGATTTCACTCTGCTGTAAGTAATTATATTTTTAATATATATTTCAAAATTACTTACATACATAAGTACATATATATTCATTGAGAATGATAAATTACGGAGGTGAGATGGGCATGCAACATAAGGACATATATGAGACGTCCGTCCTATAGTCAGCGAAAGTTGGTGCGAGAGGTCCCCAGTTCGATTCCGGTCGGATTCATTTGCACATGCAATGGATCGCGTTTTTCCGCGTTTTCCGCGGCCCGGCTGAACGCAAATGGTTTTCACCTTTGCGGCGTGCCTGATCAGAAGATCAGAATATATATTCACCCACTTGGTGCGGCTTGCCGCCGAAGGCCATGATGAGCGCATTCAGGCCGCCTTGCAGGTGCATGCGCCTCCCCGGCCCTAGCCTGCCAGCTCACTCCATGCGCTTGGCCACCCTCCCCTGCATGCCGCATGGGCATGCAAGTGTGGGCTCACCCGCGCCGGCCGCCCGACTCGCGCCCCCGCCGCCTTCCTTGGCTCTGTTGCTCAGGCCTGGGCGCCGGAGATCCGCCGGTTGGTCCCCAGCGCCGTCAGCGCCATTCCCGACTTGGTCACCCCATCCCCCTTCCCCTTTGTGCAGGCTGTGCAGGATTCTTACCTTGGGATCCAGCAGGCCTGCGACCTCGTCCGCCCTGCAGGCCCAGGCCGTCCACCGTCGCCTGCCCCGCGGGGCACGCCCGGCGTGTCCACTGTCGTCAGTACGTCCTAGTGTCTTCCCTGCCTGCGCTCATGAAAAACAACAAAAGACCTACACGGGTATACTACACTGTGCCGACTGGATGGGTCCGTGCATGCGAGCTTGAACGATCAGGGGAAGGCTTGGCTTCACTCCGTTTCCCTTGAGGGGAGCGTGGGGCCGGGCCGCATTCCTGCGCGCCCTCCCCATGAGCCCTCTGTTCACGCTGGTGCCGGCCCTTTACGCCATCGCTCTCCGCCACCAGCTGTTTGCCCCGCAACCTCTCATGCATCACGGCAGGTGCGTCCTGCGGCAGCTGCGGGCTTGCTCTCGATACTACTGGGACGCACTACATCGCGTGCATGGGTGGCCAGCAGAACCAGAACTGGTTCCTCTATCTCCATACCGCTGAGTCTGATCCTCGATCCGGGTGGTGCCGTGCCATAATATGGTTCGGTCAGTCTTTCCCAACTCCACCATCATTGAGTGCGAGGACGCGAATGGTGCCGCCCTCTACTCACCCAACCACCGCCCTGACATTACCGTGCTTGACTACGACGGGCAGGGTTGCCACCTGCTCATCGATGTCTCCGTGGCTCGGCCGCTCTCCGGTCGCCATGTTGATGTTGACGTCGACTGTCACGCATCCTGAGTCCGGGCGGCTGTGGATGCCGGCGCTGCTGCCGCTGTGGCTGAGCGCGACAAGTTTGCCTCCTGTGTACGGCCATGTGGGCAGAGTGAGATCGTACGTTATACGCGTTATACGGTCACGGTGGAGTATAATGTATAATACGGTATAATGCGGTATAATACGGTATTATACGTTTTCGTACGGACACACTCAGAATACTCTGATTTTACACATTTTAAGACACCCACCATCAATCCACATGTTTTTAACACTGTTTTGGACATAATCCAAGGTTGCCCTACCCTCGGCTATACTCTATACGGTGGATATTGTGGACACGATCGATGTATTGCATGTAATACTGAGAATGTAAACGTGCGCATGCATAATTGTGTGTATGTGTATATATGTGGCTTTATATTGGTTATGTTTACTTGGGTGCCTTCACTTTGATGCAAGTAATTATATATTTTAATATATATATGTGGCTGTGCATGCACGCAAATACTACAGTAGTATACAATTAATGCATGTAGTATGTTTGCATGGTGCGATGCTATGTGAATATACTGAGCTGCATGTGACTACAGGTGTGTGACTCGTGGTGTGCATTAATTAATTAATTAACTGAATTAATTAATTAATATTAATTAATCTCGTGTCCCCGTTGGGGAACCACGGAGGCTAAACAGGTGGGGATGTGATAAGTAACTCACATATTCTCACCTTCCATACAACAACCTTGTTTTCCAGCAGGCTGAAGAGCATGACAGGCGTCTATGAGCTCGCCAGCTCCTTGCAACGGTGATGCCGCTCCCAGGCAGCTAGGGTCCTTGACTACGCAATATAGAATGTCTACCGTGTGAAAACCTCCATACAGGAAGCGTAGCAAAGCCAGATAACTGCCCGATCAATTCTGGGTAGCTTTAGGAAGCATGGCATACGCAGCGTAAGGAAAACCATTGAAAGCTGCGGAAAATCTGATAGCACAACTGCAACAAGTGGAGAACAAAATAGCAAGAAAAACCCAGAAACGGCGCAAAAAGTTTCATGCCAGGTTCATTAAGAGCGCAAACAGACTGGGCGGTGACATGCGGCAAATCAACGTACCACGGCCGGCATTATTTCCTACCCAGGCGCGCAAGAAAAGCCAGCCAGCCATGGATGGATTAACCGCGGATCGCGCAGGCCTGAACGAAATCATTTTAGAAATGACAGGAAATGGCCGCAGATCGAAGATGCTTAGGTTATTTTCATGGTGTCCGTTACTAAACGGCTCTTGCTGCATCAAAATAACCCACGAATGTCGAGTTCTACCGTCGCAGGCACACATGCTAGATTATTCATCGCGGCCAAATTGACGTTGGGGTGGTTTTACCGGATTAGGATACATTTTTTTGTCTAGGATACATTTGATGCAGTGTGCAGTTTTCAGATGTGTTTGTGGGGGTTGATTGCGCCTAGCATGCATTTTATTGAAGCAATGAGTTTCCCAAGATATACATTATATAAACTAAGACAATTGACCCATTAACGCAATGAGACAACATCAATGAGACAACATATGCCAATTGAAGGCTGCCCGCAACTTTATTCCAAGCTCATTATTATATGATTCCAAGACCATAACTCTTCCAAGACCGTACATCTTCAAGATATAGCACTACAGACACCCACGCGGCTTCCGCGGTCATCACGCTCCTCCTCCAAGACAACTCAACCTTACAGGACGCTGGGCCATCATACGTCCGGAATAATTGTGTCACTTATTACATAACCAAACTTTTTGAGGGATCGCCACGGTTGCATGGTTTCAACACATGCGCCCTGCACTCATGTGCATCAAAGGTGTTGCGTAGTGCCAACTCAGTGTCAAAGAACTGATTCAATAATATTTCCCGTATGGCCATGAAGGCCCACATGAGTTAAACATGGCCGAGAGTGATTGCATCATCCTTCTTGGCGACATCGGTCTTGACGACGTCGATGGGGAAGACGGCAGCACCTGCATGTGAACAAAAGAATCCATGAACTGTGGCATCCAAAGGCAACAACATATTAGCATCCCATTGAACACGCAGCCACGCTGACCCGGCCATCCAGCCGCCCACGCAGCCACAGAGCCAGCCAGCCACGCAGTGACGCACCCACCCAGCCACACATCCACGCATCCACGCACCCGGCACCCCACCCCCCCCCCAGCCAGCCACGCAGCCACGCAGCCACGCAGCCACGCAGCAGCGCAGCCACGCAGCCACACAGCCACGCACCCTCCTTTCCAGCCACGCAGCCACGCAGCCACGCAGCCACGCAGCCACGCAGCCACGCAGCCACGCAGCCACGCAGCCACGCAGCCACGCAGCCACGCAGCCACGCAGCCACGCAGCCACGCAGCCACGCAGCCACGCAGCAGCGCAGCTACGCAGCCACACAGCCACGCACCCTCCTTTCCAGCCAAGCAGCCACGCAGCCACGCAGCCACGCAGCAGCGCAGCCACGCAGCCACACAGCCACGCACCCTCCTTTCCAGCCACGCAGCCACGCAGCCACGCAGCAGCGCAGCCACGCAGCCACACAGCCACGCACCCTCCTTTCCAGCCAAGCAGCCACGCAGCCACGCAGCCACACAGCCACGCAGCCACGCAGCCACGCAGCAGCGCAGCCACGCAGCCACACAGCCACGCAGCAGCGCAGCCACGCAGCCACGCAGCCACGCAGCCACGCAGCAGCGCAGCCACGCAGCAGCGCAGCCACGCAGCCACACAGCCACGCACCCTCCTTTCCAGCCACGCAGCCACGCAGCCACGCAGCCACGCAGCCACGCAGCCACGCAGCCACGCAGCCACGCAGCAGCGCAGCCACGCAGCCACACAGCCACGCACCCTCCTTTCCAGCCAAGCAGCCACGCAGCCACGCAGCCACGCAGCCACGCAGCCACGCAGCAGCGCAGCCACGCAGCCACACAGCCACGCAGCCACGCAGCCACGCAGCCACGCAGCCACGCAGCCACGCAGCCACGCAGCCACGCAGCCACGCAGCCATGCAGCCACGCAGCCACGCAGCAGCGCAGCCACGCAGCCACACAGCCACGCACCCTCCTTTCCAGCCACGCAGCCACGCAGCCACGCAGCCACGCAGCCACGCAGCAGCGCAGCCACGCAGCCACACAGCCACGCACCCTCCTTTCCAGCCAAGCAGCCACGCAGCCACGCAGCCACGCAGCAGCGCAGCCACGCAGCCACACAGCCACGCACCCTCCTTTCCAGCCAAGCAGCCACGCAGCCACGCAGCCACGCAGCCACGCAGCCACGCAGCCACGCAGCCACGCAGCCACGCAGCCACGCAGCCACGCAGCAGCGCAGCCACGCAGCCACACAGCCACGCACCCTCCTTTCCAGCCAAGCAGCCACGCAGCCACGCAGCAGCGCAGCCACGCAGCCACACAGCCACGCACCCTCCTTTCCAGCCAAGCAGCCACGCAGTCACACAGTCAAATCCCCCCTACACCCCCCCCCCACACACACCCCCACCCCACCCACTCAACACTACACGAATGACTCACAAAGAACTGCTGCACCACCGATGATCCCTGCGGGAACTGCTCTGCTGCCGACGGTCCCTGCGAAAACTGCTGCAGTGCCGACAATGCCTGTGGAAACTGCGACATTGCCGACGCTGCCTGCGGGAACTGAAGCGCTGCTGCTGCTGCTGCTGCTGCTGCTGCTGCTGCTGCTGCTGCTGCTGCTGCTGCTGCTGCTGCTGCTGCTGCTGCTGCTGCTGCTGCTGCAGTTGTTGCTGCAGTTGCTGCTGCAGTTGCTGCTGCAGTTGCTGCTGCTGCTGCTGCTGCTGCTGCTGCTGCTGCTCCAGCTGGACCACTTGTTTCTGCACCTCTTGACGCAGCTGCAAACCAAGCTCTTCAACCTTCTTGCTTTGGTTCTCCATAGCTCGTTGCATCTCTCTCATCGTCTGTTCCACGCCCACCAGTACGGGGGTCGGCGGCGGCAGCGGCTGGGTACGCTCTGGCTGGGTGCGCTCTGGCTGCCGTGCAGGACCTTGCCACATCGGCCGGCGCATTGGTGGTTTGCACCGGCCAAAAAATCTACTTTCATGGCACCAGATTTCTTTCCTAGCACCCATTTCCTACAATCGTCCCCGGCATAACACAAATCAATCAATTCGTCCATGTCATCGCTTCGGCTATCAGCATCGGGCATAGTTCCCGTGGCTAGTGCCCATCATTCTTTCCACCTTGAGCGGGGCGAAGTCACGAATTCAAGCGCGAAGTGCATTTGAATCAAGCGGGAACTGGGTGACACTCCTTGAAGACGTGCAGCTCCAAGGCATGCAAATGATGCAATGTATGAAAGATACGATACGCAAAGTTCAGGTGTTCAGGTGAAGCCGTGAAGACGTGGTGAAGACAGGTGAAGACGCGGTGAAGACGTGAAGACGTGAAGACGTGAAGACGTGAAGACGTGAAGACACGATACGGCAAGTTCAGGTGAAGTTCAGGTGTTCAGGTGAAGCCGTGAAGACGTGAAGACGTGAAGCCGTGAAGACGTGGTGAAGACAGGTGAAGACGCGGTGAAGACGTGAAGACGTGAAGACGTGAAGACGTGAAGACGTGAAGACACGATACGGCAAGTTCAGGTGAAGTTCAGGTGTTCAGGTGAAGCCGTGAAGACGTGAAGACGCGAAGACGTGAAGACGTGGTGAAGACAGGTGAAGACGCGGTGAAGACGTGAAGACGTGAAGACGTGAAGACGTGAAGACGTGAAGACACGATACGGCAAGTTCAGGTGAAGTTCAGGTGTTCAGGTGAAGCCGTGAAGCCGTGAAGACGTGAAGCCGTGAAGACGTGGTGAAGACAGGTGAAGACGCGGTGAAGACGTGAAGACGTGAAGACGTGAAGACGTGAAGACGTGAAGACACGATACGGCAAGTTCAGGTGAAGTTCAGGTGTTCAGGTGAAGCCGTGAAGCCGTGAAGCCGTGAAGCCGTGAAGACGTGGTGAAGACAGGTGAAGACGCGGTGAAGACGTGAAGACGTGAAGACGTGAAGACGTGAAGACGTGAAGACACGATACGGCAAGTTCAGGTGAAGTTCAGGTGTTCAGGTGAAGCCGTGAAGACGTGAAGACGTGAAGCCGTGAAGACGTGGTGAAGACAGGTGAAGACGCGGTGAAGACGTGAAGACGTGAAGACGTGCATGCAAGGTATCAAAGATACGATACGCCGCAAGTTCAGGTGAAGTCGTGAAGACGTGAAGACGTGAAGACGTGAAGACGTGAAGACGTGAAGACGTGAAGACGTGAAGACCAGGACTGTCACGTGAAGACTGGGACGTGAAGGCAAGTTGCAGCACTCGGCCGCTGCAGTCGCACGCAGGTAGAAACGAGTATTGCTGCTTGAATCTGTCAAGACCCCATCGAATGTAAAACATGTTTTTCGTAAAGAAATCCGACTCGTGGGCGGGCTTTACATATTGCTTCTGTCCAAGCACTACCGGATGTAAAACAGTATACTTCTTGAAGAAATAAGTTGGGGCTTTGTTGGGCGTCACATTTGACCGGTGGGCGGAGTTTCCTGCTTCTGTGAAGGCGCCATGGAATGTAGATCAGTAGATTTTCTAAAGAAATCTGAGTTGTGGGCGGGGCCTTTATTGCTTGTGTCCATCCACCACCGGATGTAGAACAGTAGACTTATTGAAGGTGAATCACGATACAACAGCTGTAGTTGACAACATCATGACCGGCACATCTTTCCCCCACCGCTGCTCAACCCGGTCCCCCCCAAACTCCTCCACACTTGCCCACCTTTCCACCCTCCTCCACGGCCCGTTGTGTTTGCAGGCGTTGGCACAAAGGGAGGAGGCCGTGCGAGCCGGGAAACTCACGGTATGGTTTGATTTCTAGTTTTGTATTAGGACCCTAGGGTAGCTATGTTATATAGGCATGTCTGACAGCATAGCTCACCATTTCATTACCATGGGATGCTGAGCATACCATTTCCAGAGAGGTAAGTCAGTCACTCTTCGCAGTTGACAAGTCAGAGAAAGCAATCAAGTGCAGCGTTCACAACTCTTGCCGCTCGTAACCTTTTGTCTGCCCGGTTTGGCAGCTCCCTGTCTTTGCTTTCTCTCGTATTTCTTTCTTTTGTCTCTTTTCTACATCTTTCTTTGCTAATTCTTGAATATATGATGCTATTGTAGCATCCTTCTAGCGCGGATCGCTCTTAATATCCTTCTCGCGCACGTTTCCTCGCTTTTTCTCATGTAAGAGCGTCTTCCCTGCCCATGCAGCGTGTACCTGGTGTGTGTGGCTCTGCCTTGCCAATCACAACTGACCGACATGCTGGTCAGGCACTGCAGGTCGTTGCCCTTGCGTGTGTGAACCTGCTGTTTTGGCTGTTCCCATGGCCGCTGCGTGTGTCCGTGAATGATACCATGGGAGGGAGACTTCTCCCATGGGTCCCCTTCGCTGACACTCGTGATGTAGGTTCGCGTCGACTTGTTTCTCTCACTGTGCCCATATTGGCCTCGCACGGCTTTGTCTCTCATTCCTTGTTTGCATGCGGCGGCGTGTAGACCATCATCTTCATCCGAGACCGCAACAGCAAGGGCCAGGAGGTGAGTAATTGCTGAGGGCATGGCTCCTATCCCCTGATGAGTCTAGCGCCATGTACCACCCTCTATGCCTGCATATAGGTGACGCATTGAAAATGCAAGCATCTTACTAGAAGTAGCACGGGCCTCCGAGGTGAGATTTTGCGCAGGCCTCATGATCCCAATGGACCTGCGAAGCGCATGGCGCGCATGGGCGGCCGGCCGGCGCAGCTGGCATGCGGCGGGGCGGGGCTGTCGACGGGCGGCGGGGCAGGGCCGTCGGCGCACGGGGGGCCAGCGGCGCTGCCGGTGCGCGCGGGCGGCGGGCCGGCGCACCTGGCATGCGGCGGGGCAGGGCTGTCGACGGGCGGCGGGGCGGGGCAGTCGACGGGCGGCGGGGCAGGGCCAGCGGCGCTGCCGGCGCGCGTGGGCGGCGGGCCGGCGCAGCTGGCATGCGGCGGGGCGGGGCTGTCGACGGGCGGCGGGGCAGGGCTGTCGACGGGCGGCGGGGCAGGGCCGTCGGCGCGCGGGGGGCCAGCGGCGCTGCCGGCGCGCGCGGGCGGCGGGCCGGCGCACCTGGCATGCGGTGGGTCGGGGCTGTCGACGGGCGGCGGGGCGGGGCAGTCGACGGGCGGCGGGGCAGGGCCGTCAGCGCGCGGGGGCCAGCGGCGCTGCCGGCGCGCGTGGGCGGCGGGCCGGCGCAGCTGGCATGCGGCGGGGCGGGGCAGTCGACGGGCGGCGGGGCGGGGCAGCCGGTGCGCGGCGGGGCGGCGCCGTCGGCGGGCGGCGAGGTGGCGCAGCCAGCGCGCAGCGAGGTGGCAGCGGCGGCGGGGCAGGGCTGTCGACGGGCGGCGGGGCGGGGCAGTCGACGGGCGGCGGGGCAGGGCCGTCGGCGCGCGGGGGCCAGCGGCGCTGCCGGCGCGCATGGGCGGCGGGCCGGCGCAGCTGGCATGCGGCGGGGCGGGGCTGTCAACGGGCGGCGGGGCAGGGCCGTCGGCACGCGGGGGGCCAACGGCGCTGCCGGCGCGCGTGGGCGGCGGGCCGGCGCAGCTGGCATGCGGCGGGGCGGGGCAGCCTGTCGACGGGCTACGGGGCGGGGCAGCCGGCGCGCGGCGGGCCGGCGGCGCAGCCGGCGGGCAGCGGAGCGGCGGAGCGGCACAGCCGGTGCCTGAAAAACGCGGTCGCTCAATGAAGGTGCACCACGCCGTCTTCTTCCAGGTACAGGGCAACACAGAGACCTGGTTGTCCTACCGGACCACGGAGTCCCAAAAGACGCCGTGGCAGCCCGCGGGGACTCGACAGGAAGGCGCGCCACGGTGCGGGAAGGCGATGACACAGCCATACAGGTTTGATGCGGAGGGGCGGCCGCTGTTTGGCGTCCGACTTGTGGATCCAGACCGCATTCCGATGTTGCAGGACACCCCAGCCTTCGCACCATTGAACATGGAGTTTCTGGGGAAGGAGCTGGAGTCGATCAAAACAAGGGTCGAGAAGTTGCCCCATGGCATCTGGCAGTGGTACTTTCCGCCCGACACCATCAAGCCAAACAAGGCCTTTTTTCGCAAGTCAAGTCCCACATGCCCCTGAGGAGGTGCCTGAGGAGTGGCGCCCTTTGCCGTGGCCATCTCGCGCGGACATCTCCGCCCTGCGTGAGCACGATGCAGCGCCTGAACCACCACCGACGCAAGAAGAGCACTTCATGGCGTTGGTCGACGCAGAGGCGGTGCGCGTCACCCCGCTGGTAGACCGAGTTCGTCATGATGGCCACACACAGCAGGAATGGGCGGCAGAAGACAGGGCCATGGCAGCCAAGGTCGCTTACTTGAAGCGCATGCAAGGCGTTGAGAAAGGCTCCGCTGTTCTATACTGGCACCCTTCAGCTGGTATTCTCTGCAACTCGAAGCTCACGTGGACTCCAGTCCTCGTTGGCATCATCAAGGAGGTGGTTGCGAAGGAGGATGGCGGCCAACCTTCTATTGAGCTCTTTGTATACCGCGCTAAGCATTTGCATGACACGTGGCACCCGTGGAATACAGACATTGCGCAATGGCCCCATCCGCCAACCACTGCGGCGCACACGGTGATCATCACCGCCTCAGACCTCGTCTTGACACAAGTGGTGGGCAAGCGAGGTCAGCCGCCCCATGGAGTCTCCTTGGGTGCGAACAAAAAGCTCACCAAGGAGTGCCTAAAGGCGCTGAAGGAGGTGCCCTATGACGCGGAACACCCGGTCGTGAAGTGGCAAGATGCTGAATGCTCGAAGGGCATCGTCGGCATGGCGAAGGCATGCTGGGAAGGCGTAACGCTGCAGGTCAAGAGTGGCAGCCGCAACCTCGTAGGGCAAGTCGTGTGTCATTGGGCGTCGGAGCGTGTGACATCCGCGGACGGTCGCACCGAAAGCCGGGACGGCAGGTACCATGGTCGTGTCGCTGTTGTCGACACGCAAAACGACATGGTAGCCATGTACTGGGGTGCCCGTTGGGAGGAGGACGCGGTTTCTTGCGTGCCTCTCCACGAGCTGGAGGCACAGATCTGCGGGTGCCCCGGTGTGGTCGTCCCTGCGTTGCAAGCGCCGGATATCACCCTGGCCGAGGCTCGATTGCGCGAGATGGTTCCACCCAGCGACGTTGTGGCGGAGAACAACAACGCAGGCGCCTCCCGGCGTCGGAAGCGAGCGCTCATCCTTGCCGATGACGATGACGACGACGACGACTGCTGAAGCGCAAGCAGCGTTGTTGTCATTGAGCTGCTCATGTGCTGCTGCTGCTGCTGTGCTGCCATGCTACTGCTGCTGCATTGCTGCCGTGCTGCTGCTGTGCTATTGTGCTGATGTGTTGCTGCATTGCTGCCGTGCCGCTGATGTATTGCTGTCGTGCTGCTGTGTTGATGCACTGCTGCATTGCTGCCGTGCTGCTGAGCTAGTACTGCCTATTAGTGAATTTCCTATCAATGGACTATAGTCCACTGATAGGAAATTCAGGAATCGGCATACTAAGTTGCTGCTGCGCTGACTTGTGCTCCTGCTATGCGGCCGTGTTGATGTGCTACAGTTGTGCTGCTGCTGTGCTACGGTCATGCTGCTGCTGTGTTGCTGGGCTGATGTGTTGTTGCATTGATGTAGTGGCTATTGTTCCGCTACTACAATTTGCTACTGATGCTGCTGCTGGTGCTTTTTTGCATGTCAGTGCCCGCTATGTTCACACCACTGTTGCCGCGGTTGGTATCGCGTGATTTCCACCGGTTGTGCGTTGACATGTGTTACTCATGCATTTCCCCCTATATTTGGTAGCACGCGGTTTCGCGTTAGTTAGGTGCAGACAGCTGCATGTAGACAAACATCTTGTTTAACCCGTGTTTTTTTACAACGCGATACATCGCGTTGTAGGGTTAGAACGCGATGTATCGCGTTGTAATCTGACACGTGGCAAACCTATTAAACATGCGATTTTTGGTCTGAAACTTTCAAGACAGGTCAGAAACATCTCATAGAATTCAAGAAAAAATCCTGGTATTTTTGGTATTTTTTTTGTGACAGCTGCAAACAAATATGTACCACTGAAATCAGGCATTTTCGCGGGACGAAGGTGAAGACGACGGCGATGGCGGCAGGTAGATCTCGCCAGTTTTCGCGCGAATTTCAGTGGCTGTTGGGTAGCACGACCATGATGATGCGTTCAAAGGTTGATAATTAGGTTTCTACGAGTTTGTTGAGGTACTGGGGCAAAGAAAACGTAGTTTTTTCCAGTTTCTCACCCAACTTTCATGCGGAAACCCTGGAAACCGGCATACATATTATTACGTCAAGACTCGGGTCTGCTGCGGCACCATGCTTGGTATTTCCATGGTGTTTCGACTTCTTAACACATGTTTATTCATTCCGAACGCCCGGACTCTCGGCTAAACCGAGATTTGTGCAGACTTTTATTGGGTAGCTCCGGGCATGATGGTGCCTGCAAATAGCGTAAGGCGTGACCGTGGCTATTGCTACGGTATGCTGTATTTTCCTGGAAATGGCCTCTGCCACCGGCTCAATAGTGCTTGCAGGCGTAAGTATATCGTGTTTCTACCTAGTTTCTGCCAGTTTTCCACTTATTTCTACCGACCTCTGCCCAGCCTCTCTAAGACCGCCATCCTACTCGACGTTGCTTGCATGTCAGCCATAGCAGGTTGCAGTTGTGCAGTATTTAGGTGCTGTATACGTCGTCAAGCCGTGCATATATCGTGAGGATTGGATGTTGATGGTTTATACTGCGTTGATTGTGCAAGAAGATCAGCTGGGTGCCCATAATCATGGTGTATAATCATGTGTTGTTAGCATCTTGCCACCATTTGCTAGCATGCATTCCAGCGTCATCTTTGCCTGCATGTAAGCTCATGGATCACTCAACCTATCCAAGCCTTGCATTACACGTGCCTCTTTCTTTCAGTATTGCACGCGTTATGGAATGAAAACCCAGCACCTCCATTCCCACGAGGCATGTGCTCAACACGTTGTGAGAGTGGATGATGCTTTGGCTATGGCTGCCTGATTCAGTCATATTAGGTCATCCAGTCATGATGTTTGATGCATGTTTGATGCTGTATAACTTATACAACGCCTATGTTCAACGTTTTGACCCTCCAAGCTCACTATGGCCCCGTTTATGGGGCTCGGGTCGTTGCGTAATGTTGTCAAGGGCTCTCATGTTTCCCACTGCGTTGTACTGCGTTGTAATTGTGATGCTAATGAAAAATAGCTCCAGTGGCCCAATGGGCCTGAGTTTTGTTTCACAGAGCCTGCATATGTTGCCCATAGCTCGTGCAAGAAGCCAGATTTTTTTCATGAACCATTTGTGAATAAGCGCATGACTTGTGACCTAGGGTCAAGAAATCGCGGTCATGGTCAGACCCCCCTGTATTCAAACCAGTGTATCTCTCTAATGAATAAGCAGTTTGTAGGTCTGAGTAGCTCAAAAAATCCTTTGATTTATGGGCTTTCAGGAAAGTATATACATGACCATGAAAAAAAATTTTCCTTAGGTGCTATACGCGTTCTAAAAAAAGCTTACAACGCGATATATCGCGTTCTAATTAAAAAAACACGGGTTAAGTCGGTCAATTAACTGTTCTTGACGCATCATGGTCCAAGTCGACCGACCTGTAGGGACCAGTAGAGCAATTGTCTAGGAGAAAGAGCGTGATCGCTGCAGAAGCCGCGTGGCAGCCGTGGCTGCACCTGTAGTACGACCTGCATATATATTTTAAAAATATAATTACTTACAGCAGAGTAAAATCACTCAAACCAAAGCAAACGACCTGCATATATATGGATACTGTATTTGGATACTGGGTTGTTTATCAATTCTGGTTTTAATTTATTTAGTGTACCTGGTGTTGGCATGCCAACTCAGTGCTAAACTACTTTATGCACAATGATGCAACTTGATGCTATAGTGACGTGCCACGATGTAACTTTATTAACTTCACCATTAGTCATGGGGTCAATAGGATTGCTCATTATGCCATGTTAACATGAACCATGGGTTACGTAATAGTGAAAACAGTAATCATGATGCTCCACTTGAAGTCTCCAACATGGTCATGTTTGGAATTTTATTGATCATACTTACAATATATGAAAAGAGACAACAAACGTGGAAGCATGGCACGCCGAGGCCGATAATATATGTGTGAAATATGAAAAGAGACAACATCTTTGGCAAGCATGATCATATCATGCTTGCCAAACATATTAATGATATCGACCATGTCCAGAAACCATGTTTGCCAATGGTGCATTTAGGATACATTTGAAGCCGTGCAAATGTATCCTAATCCGGTAAAACCACCCTTGGATGAGACCCCCGTGCAAATCTGTACCAACAAAGGCAGCGAATTTGCAAATAGTGCAGATCTTGCTATGAAACATCATAATAGAACATCACTTTTAACCATCGGCTTAATTTTTTCGCCTGTCGCCCGCCGGATTAGCCATATTTTAACGGAACGCACGTCGCCATGGCCACCTCCGCACGGTGCGCGCACTGTGCACCACAATGTCAAAATAAGATCGCGTCGAATTGTGAAAGTTCAGACGGGTCAGTACTTATAGTAGAGATACGAAATCTGTGGCTTCAAATCGTTGCCCTGTCGTTCTGGCATCCTAGCCGCGCAAAACGTAAAAAAAACGCGGAAAACACGGCATCATACGGTATAATACGGTATTATACGTCATTATACGCTAAAACGTATTATAACGTATGAATCATACGCTCAAAGCCAGCGTATTACGTATTATACCGTATTATACCGTATTATACGGCGTATGATCTCACTCTGCATGTGGGGCCCCACCGGGTCATCCCGTTTGTCCTTGAGGAGTTCGGGGCCATGGGCCCCAAGACAGCGGTCGAGTTTTTCCATGAGTGCTGCCAGCGCCGTGAAGACCGCCTCGACCTCCAGGGTCAGACCGCCGGGCCGTGGTCTCAGTGCCCGCACGTGGTCGTCGTATCATGGCGGCAGCGCCTGTCACTCGCCCTCACTCGCACCGTGGCTAACGTGTCAGTTATTCCGCCGCACCCGGGCCGACTTTGTCGCGACCCATGCGGTCTATACGGATCTATAGATCCCTCCCAGGCCTGCATCATTGGTGGGCCGGCGGCAGCGATGTTGCTGCATGTCGTATAGTTTTGTGATATAGTTAGTTGTACCTTGTGCAGCTGGCGTGATCCTTGCATGGATGTCCGTGTCAGATTACTATTAATTTCTTCAGGGTTCTTCTTAATTCTTTTCGGATTTTTCCTTAATAATGTTGCATGCCAATTGCTCACCTCCGTAATTTATCATTCTCAATGAATATATATTCATTAAGAATGATAGATTACGGAGGTGAGATGGGCATACAACATAAGGAAAAACCCGAAAAGGAGACGAACCCTGCAGAATTAATTAATAGGAATCTGACACGGACAATGATCCAAGGATCATGCCAGCTGCACAATTAGGTACAACGTACTAACTACATCACAAAACTACGACACGCAGCAACATCGCTGCCGGCCCACCCTCAGGCAGGTCTGGGAGGGATCTAGACCGCATGGGTCGCGACAAAGTCGGCCCGGGTGCGGCGGAATAACTGACACATTAGCCACGGTGCGAGTGAGGGCGAGTGACAGGCGCTGCCGCCAATACGACGACCACGTGCGGGCACTGCATGAGACCACAGCCCGGCAGTCTGATCGACCCTCGAGGTTGAGGCGGTCTTGACGGCGCTGGCAGCACTCGTGGAAAAACTCCGCTGTCTTGGGGCCCATCATGGCCAGCCCCGAACTCCTCAAGGACAAAGGGGATGACCCGGTGGGGCCCCACATGGCCGTACATATATAGTAGGAGGCAATTAACTTGTCGCGCCTCAGCCACAGCGGTGCCCAGCAGCGCCGGCATCCACAGCCGCCCGGAGGATGTGGCGACCGGAGAGCGGCCGAGCCACGTACGGAGACATTGATGAGCAGGTGGCAACCCTGCCCGTCGTAGTCAAGCACGGTAATGTCGGGGCGGTCACTGGTTGGGTGAGTAGAGGGCGGCCCTGCATCCGCCTCGATCCTCGCACTTGATGATGGAGTGGGGAAAGACCGACCGAACCATGGCACACACCACCCGGAGGAGAGCGGTATGGAGATAGAGGAACCAGTTCATTGAATATAATGATATATATTCATTAAGAATGATAAATTATGGTGGTGAGACTGGCATGCAACATAAGGAAAACCCCGAAAAGAAGAAGAACCCTGAAGAAATAGTACATAATCTGACACGGACATCCAAGGATCACGCCATATGCAGCTGCACAAGGTACAACTAACTACATCACAAAACATATATATTATAAAAATATAATTACTTACAGCAGAGTGAAATCACTCAAACCAAAGCAAACGCCCAGCTATAAACCTATATACAGAGCCATGTCAAAGCTCTATACTACGATAAGACCAATGGAAACGCCTAACGGGAGGAACCTAATAGCCCTGCTGCACCGCAAAATCAGCCCGCGTACGGCGGAGCATGATATCAGCCATGGCCCGAGTCAGTGCCACCGACAAGCGCTGACGCCAATATGACGTCCAGGTCCGCGCCGACCATGGGGCCCGCTGGCCCTCCAGGTCCAGCCGGTCCTCCCGGAGCCGGCAACACTCCTTGAAGAAGGCGGAGGTCAGGGGCCCCATGGCCCCAAACTCCTCCAGGACAAAGGGCACCACATGCACGATGGTGCCCGACGTCGCCGTAGGCCAGTCCTGAGCTTGGCCCGCTCCGCCCGGTACGCCGTGTAACCTGCATGCCGTGAGGGAGGCCCCAGCCACGTGGCTAAGAGCCAAGGGTCGCGCCACCGAAACGTCAATAAGCAGATGCCGGCCACCCCCCTCCAAGTCCAGCACCACGATGTCAGGCCGGTGGTTGGGGGAATAACAAAACATATATATTAAAAAAACTATCATTACTTACAGCAGAGTGAGAATGTTCACTCACAAAACATATTCTGATCAGGCACGCCGCAAAGGTGAAAACCATTTGCGTTCAGTGCCGGTCCGCGGAAAACGCGGAAAAACGCGATCTGCAAATGAATCCGACCGGAATCGAACTGGGGACCTCTCGCACCAACTTTCGCTGACTATGAGACGGACGTCTCAGGATCCTAGGGCATCGCCAACTTACACCTACAGTCATCCGCAAAAGTTCTCCTTTCCGGGGAGTGATGCAAGCCATTCGGATTTGGTACTAGATAAATCACTCGAGATCTGTGTGTAGGAGTATATACTACACACGTGTCTGAGTAAAACATATATATTAATAATATAATTACTTACAGCAGAGTGAAATCACTCAAACCAAAGCAAACGCAGCCGGCATGGGACACTCGATCCCCACCGCAGAATGAAAAAAAAAGCCTAATAACCATGCTGCGCCGCGCAAAGTCACTGCATGAGCTAGCTCGTGTGCGGCGTCCGAGCAAGATGTCAGCCATAGCCTGGGTAATCGCTACCGAATTAAGGCGTTGGCGCCAATACGATGTCCAGGTCCGCGCTGACCAAGGGGCTCGCTGGCCCTCCAGCGGGTCCAGGCGGTACGTCCTCCCGGAGCCGGCAGCACTCCTTCACCCCTCCACCGTCTCTGACTCGTGACTAAAATGAGTCACGAGTTGCATGCAGTATGCCACAGGTGCCCCCATTCAGCCTAATTAGTTTGTCTAGACCATACAAGGAACCGCTGGCCGAGAAGATGACCTCGCTGAACACCACGCTCAACACGGTCGAGGCCCGGGTCTCCAACGTGGAAACCAAGGTCGTCCACAAGCTACAACCACAGTTCACGGCGCTACACACCGCGTCGCAGGCTTCGGAAACGCATGCTGCACTTGTCTCTCGCCTTAACCAGGTGGAAGGCAAGTGCGGCGTGCTCATGAAGAAGCTTGAGGCCATCACCGCCCACACCGAGGCCCTGGCCACACAGGTCCCAAAGCTAGCGGAGCAGACGGCCACCATTGCCTCCCAGCCACCCCGGCAGGATGCTGGTGACCTCCCGCTCTCCTACGCGGACCTGCTGCGGTCAGCGACCGCCTCCACCACCGACGCCATCGCCACGAAGCTCCAGGAGCTGGAGGACCACCGCCAGGCCCAGCAACGGGAGGTCACCGATCGTGCTCGCCGCGAGTGCCGAGTGGTGCTACGTCGCTTCCCCCAGAAGCCAGGTGAGACGTCAACCTCCCTTGCTGACGAGATCAAGAACCAGCTTCTTACCCTCATGGGCCTGGTAGGTGAGGTAGAACTGCGTGGGTGCCACCGCCTTCCCCACTCACGGGACAAGGCGGCCACCCCACCAGTCCTGCTCACCTTCCTCTCCCCTGAGGATAAGCAGCGGTTCCTCTCTCGTCGCAAGCGGTTGCACGACCTCACCTGGACGCTGGATGACGACCTAACCCCCGCTCAGCAACAGCAGCGACGCGACCTGTGGCCGGAATACCTCCGCCATAAGCAGGACCCCCAGAAGCCCAAGGTGTACTGGAGGGGCGGGGACCTGATGATCAACCACAAGATGTGGACGCCCCCAGCGGGCTAGATTAGCAATAGCCCTAGCTTGTAACCATTGGAGTCACTGTCGCTGAGGCAGCCATGCCTAGAATGTTTGCCTAGCTGTGCCAACACACCTAGTCACGTGCCGCCAACGCACGGTACACAACCGGCCATAGCCTTAGCCTAGTTCTATAGTACAGCCATGCTACGCCCTGGCTATGTTCAGATTACTTGCCCACGCTCCTTGCTATGATATGCTCACATGGGTCTTATTGCACCCACAGTTTGCCGGATCGCTAGCCTGTCCTTTTAGCTACTAGCCGCGCCCGATTGCAGCTGTGGCATGCCTTTGGCATGAAGGAGACTGGGGGTCTCTGCCCTTTCTCCTGTAGTGCACACACAGGGATTAAAAGCACTTCGGTGCTCCGTGACTCCCCAACGGGAGCACGAGTTTAATTAATTAATTAATTAATACAAGGAACCAAGCATAATAACCATATTAGTAGGGCCCACCTGGGGGTATAGTGGGTGGTCCCAGCGCTAGGCCCCCCTGCTCTATAAATAGCTCCCCCTCAGGGGGGTACGGTGAGTGTGCGCGGTGACACCCTTATAATGGATTATAGACCCCTTTCCTCGATGAGTTGACCCTGGGGTTGGTTTTGTATATAGATTTTTTAGTTACAATGGGATACAAACACTAAAAATTGTAAATGCCCCAGGGACCCATCAGCTGGTGCTAAAAATAACTGGGTTTTTTCCCTACTCAGACAGCTGTGCACCAGGGTACCCCAATACCCCCTTGACTTTGACCAGGGTTTCCACCCTGATACGGTGGTCAACTACGGTCAGACAAGTGTCCTACGGATAGAGCAAATCTAGATCTTTTCTGTGGTCTAGTTGGTTCCCGCCAAAACCTTCCCGCCAAATCCCTACAGGGCGCACAAACTCGTGCAGAAGGTGAGGCATGAGAAAAACTCGCAGTCAAAAATCGGCACGAGGACGGTTGAGGGGTTAAAGAAGCCGGCGGGTCAGGGTCCCCATGGCCCCGAACTCCTCCAAGACAAAGGGCACCACACATGCAGTGGTGCCCGACGTCCCCATAATAGGCCGTGACCTTGGCCCGCTCAGCCCGATCCGGCGCCGTCGGCCGTGTAGCCCGCCGCCTGGGATGCACCAACCACATGGCTAAGAGCCAAGGGGCCGCGAGCCACAGAAACGTCAATGAGCAAGTGCCGGCCGCCTCCCTCAAAGTCCAGAACAACGATGTCAGGTCGGTGGTTGGGGGAGTACAGAAAGCCGCGCCGTCCGCATCCTCAGACCGGATCGCGTCTGGGGGAAAACGGATCGGACCATGGCGAGCACCACCTTTGCAGGAGAACAGTGTGCAAGTACTAGCACCAATTCTGATTCTGCTGGCCACCCATGCATGACAGGTAGTGGGTCCCAGTGGGGTCCAAGGCCTGCCCGCAACTACCACAGGGCCGCCCTGCACTACCACAAGGTTTCCAAGAAGGAGGCAAGGCTGGCCATGCAAGCGGTTTTAATAAGGGGAAGGACAAGAGGCAGAGTATGTATGCGCCACGCGAGCAGCAGTCCCGGCAGGGGAGCTGGATTGAGCCCAACGAGCGGGACGATGGTGATGTGCCCGGCGACGGTAAGCGTGGACGGTGACGAGATTAATCTAATGCATTTGAATAGCACGCATAGCACTTGTTTGGATTTCGATGCTTTTATCAACACTGTAACGTGCTCTGTGGTGCTAGCTAGCCTGCCACCCTCGGACCTGCCGGTGCGCAAGTGCTTGCTTGGTTGCTTGTGAACAGTTAAGGCAATGAATGAATGCCAGTGCATGACCCTTCTATTGCTTGGTAATGTCCTGCCTTTACATAATCGTGCTTCAAATGATTACTTTTCGCTATTTAGGCTCATGCAGTCATAATAAACACTAGGTATGGATGACCATTACCTTATACCATCACTCGATGCGGGTGCCAAGCGGTATGGCTTCATTGGGGCATGACAACAATGGCATATCAGGTAGCCAAAGGCATGAAAATGGTGTGGATTCAATACCACGTAGTCATAATGGACATTAGAAAACCCCTCAAGGCCCCTGAAAAGCACTAAAAACAGGGGTACCGCGAATAATATCAAATACTTAATTTCGGATATGTACTTGCCGAATTATTTGGTAGGCCCTTTAAAACCCCATCGTATCCCGGATACCAGATACCGAATAACCGGAACAGTCAAACACCAGTTGCTCGAGATAATACGAGCGTTAGCGATCTCAAGATGCAATCCATATACAAATAAAAGTACCTCATGCATGTCTTGTGCGTGAATAATACAGAGCTACGTACCGCTGCATGTCCGCAACGTCGAGCTCCACCACGTAGTAGGCCGCAGGAAACCTGTGTTGTATGGTGACATCAAGCCCTTGCCCTCGCCCTCGCCCTCGCCCTCGCCCTCGCCCTCGCCCTCGCCCTCGCCCTCGCCCTCGCCCTCGCCCTCGCCCTCGCCCTCGCCCTCGCCCTCGCCCTCGCCCTCGCCCTCGCCCTCGCCCTCGCCCTCGCCCTCGCCCTCGCCCTCGCCCTCGCCCTCGCCCTCGCCCTCGCCCTCGCCCTCGCCCTCGCCCTCGCCCTCGCCCTCGCCCTCGCCCTCGCCCTCGCCCTCGCCCTCGCCCTCGCCCTCGCCCTCGCCCTCGCCCTCGCCCTCGCCCTCGCCCTCGCCCTCGCCCTCGCCCTCGCCCTCGCCCTCGCCCTCGCCCTCGCCCTCGCCCTCGCCCTCGCCCTCGCCCTCGCCCTCGCCCTCGCCCTCGCCCTCGCCCTCGCCCTCGCCCTCGCCCTCGCCCTCGCCCTCGCCCTCGCCCTCGCCCTCGCCCTCGCCCTCGCCCTCGCCCTCGCCCTCGCCCTCGCCCTCGCCCTCGCCCTCGCCCTCGCCCTCGCCCTCGCCCTCGCCCTCGCCCTCGCCCTCGCCCTCGCCCTCGCCCTCGCCCTCGCCCTCGCCCTCGCCCTCGCCCTCGCCCTCGCCCTCGCCCTCGCCCTCGCCCTCGCCCTCGCCCTCGCCCTCGCCCTCGCCCTCGCCCTCGCCCTCGCCCTCGCCCTGCGAGAGTGGACAGAGAACCAGAAAAAGAAAACCACAAATCGCTGTTACGAGGTATAGCACCCCACAGCATTAACATTGCCAAGACATTATCAAATAAAGAGAGAGCATATGCACACCCTCTTGGAAACTATCCTGACATGAAATGATGATAATTTTTTGTGGTTGCTTTAATTTCACGTGATTCATTAAGCAATATATGACATGGGAACCGGTGGGAAACTGAGGACTTCAGACATCTCATTTCCTTCAGCCAGGTGAGTAACCAGGATTCATTATTCCGAGGCCTGGCAATTGCCTCGATCCAGGACAGTTGTGCCGCGCCATAGTCATGAATGCCTGACTTGGTTTGCCCTCCATGGCATCATGCTCGCATTCCCCGGTCCCGGACGCGGAGGGAGCCTGGCCATGATGCATCACATGATGGACACGGATTGCCTTTGAAAATATGTAATGTAAAATGGGACAAAGAAACAAAAACTGCCCATGACACAAGGTTATGCATACTTCAGAACGTTGGCCCACTGCCCTCTATATAGCTGCATCATCAATTCGGCACACCTACCATGGTCCCGATTCTCCCGATCGATCGATTTCTGGGCTGGTCGTCTAATTGATATACAGGACAAAAGAGAGGCCTGCCTCTGGTGTGCATGCATGTCCCTCTGCACCCAGTTCTTGAACATTGTGCTCTTTTACAACGTCAATGATAAACCAAGCCCTTTTCCTAGACCAAAGCATTTTCAATCGTAAATGCAAGGGATCATGTTTGTCATGTCTAGCATTGATTGTCTCAATCTGACATCAGGCAGCTTCTCATTTTCAGGCTCATTATAACCGTCCCTGGCTGTTACCGTGTGTAAACATAGCCTTCCTCGTAGTACCTACAATGCCTCTGGCCTTTCCAACCATGCGCCTTCAGCCTCGCTGCAATTTTATAAGAAATCTCGCGGGTTGAAAGGGCCAGCCTCTTCAGCACGTTAGGTGATCTGCTGATAATGAACATCATGCCCTCGGTCGTGACCGGACAATCCCGGATGCTGAGCTTTTGAAGGTCCTTGCACCCCAATACAACTGCCTTGACACTATCATCTGTCACACCAGGGCACTCGCAAAGTTCCAAATCACGCAGGCGATTGCACTTGGCCGCCAGCGCCACAATCCCCTTTGCCGTGAAACCGGTGCACTTGCTTATGTCCAGAGTTTCCAGCTGCAGGCCAGACCTAACTTCGGCTGTGGAAAAAGCATCTCCCGTGATCTTCTCCCGACTGTCGACTGTCAATACACGCAAACGGAGACACCCTTGCAAAACCGCAGCCAGCCCACGGTCATTGATCTTGCCCGTGAGCTTCCCACGTCGCGAAGTAATATCATTGCACACGGTGCAGCCAACATCGAGTTCCACGAGCTTGTTGCAATGGGCGCCCAGCGCAAACATGGTGTCATTCCCAACCGCCATCCCGTTCAGATCCAGGCTCTCCAGCTCAGGCAACAGCGAGACGAGCTCGCAGATGCCCTCCGCGCTCACGCCACAACACAGCCGCATGCTGAGGCTCGTCAGCAAACGGCAGTGCAACGCCAGCGCCTTGACGCCGGCGTCTGTGACGGCCCAACGCCGCACAGAAAAGTGCCTCAGCCCGGGCGAGTTCAACGCCAGGGTGGTCAAACTGGCATCCGTCCCCGCGATGGACTCCACATCAACCTCGACGTGGGTCAGGCTGCGGCAGCTCCCAGCCAGGGAGGCCAAGGTGCGGTCTGTCACGGACTCCCAGATGGGATCGCCGAAAATTGGCACGTAGCCCGACATCAACGTGAGCTGCGTGAGTCCCTGGCACCCGTCACCCAGATCCTCGAACGCCATATCCGTGATGTCCCTGGCATCGACCAGCCTCAGGGATGCCAGCGGGCGTCCGCGGCGCAGCACCTGGTTGAGCTTTCGATCGCTCTTGATCCGGCCAAGGTTGACGTAGAGCTGCTGCAGTCCGGGGCACGCATCCAAGACTGCGAGAATGCCAGCAGCTGTCACAGGGCCGCTGGACCATCCACGATCAGGGTCGTCCACGATCAGGTGCCTCATGCCAGGGCGGTGCTGCGCGATGGCGTCCATGCTGGAGTCACCCATACGAGTGTTTGCCCCGTTGAGATGGACCAGATGCTGGCAGCTAGATATGATCGCGATGAAACCGGCGTCTGTCACACGGGAACAGTAGGACAGGTCGATCTGCTCCAGCAGCGGGCAGTTGCGTGCCAGCGCGGTGATGCTGGCGTCCGTGATGTCACTGCACCGAGAGAGGTTGAGCTGGCGCAAGCCCCGGCACGCGGCTGCCACCCGCAAGAACGCTGCATTGGAGATGCGGCACTCGGGGATGGAAAGGCGTTGCAGGCGGCAACAGTGGGTCGCGACCGCGCGCAGTACATCGGACCCCGACACACCTCGCAACCACCTTGGGTCTACGTCCAGCGATTCGAGACTCTGGCATTTTTTTAGCAGCCAGGGCAACGCGAGGCCACAGGTCTCGCTCTCGGTGTTCAAGTCAAGGCCGCGGTCGATGTGTTTCTGGGCGGCTAGGGACGTGTCCACGGCCGACAGGAGCGAGCGGCTTAATGCTCGAAGCCGCACCCGCTGGATGATTGGGATGTCAGCCATGATGGCATCGCCCATGTCTGGCACGCAGGCCAGCTGTTCGAGCGTCACAGCCGCAGTGGCTGCCGACTTGACTGGGGAGTGATCCGGGACAGGTGGCGGCATCATTGGCGGCGTTGGCGTCACACCACGGTGAACTGGGGCCTGCCGTTTGATGATACATACATACAATACGGCAGCAGCACATTGGTAGGGCATAGTTCAGCCAACACTGGCCAAGCATTGGAACGATCTCATATGAGGCAGTGGCAGCAACCATAGTCTCTACAATGATGAATGGGAATAGACTCCAGTTCTTGACATGCTTTCCGAAGATGCCATGCCTGTCCTGATGACGGCATCATGCCTGGTCAACTCATCAAACTTGCGACTCAGCTTGGCTCTTGGTTGAAAACAACGTGACTTTTCTACCTAGAATCCCCACCAGCCACTAAGCAGCAAGAGCGTGTGAGTGCCATGCGGATAGAGAATGACGAAGGGGGGAGGAGAACTGTGGGTGGGGTGGGGTTGAGCCATGGGTGGGGGCGTGGGGTTGGGGCAGAGGAAGGCGTGGTGGACAAGCCGGCTGCATGCTTGCGAGAGACACGTTTGCTTCGGCCGATTTCTTATGACCAGACTACAATATGGCAGCACGGCGCAATGAAATGGGATGTACATGACAAGAAAATGCCACACGCAGGGCTAGAACTGAAAAACTATTGATGAGGTCAACAACTGTGCCTCACCACGATGCATATCCCACGTCGGCAAACACCGCTAACGCGTACAGCTGCGGACTCGCCAGAGGACTGTTAAGGTTTAGTACTAGTACGTTTGCGGGTAGAAGTCCTTCATTACCCACCTTGCACTAGATCTGACCTATATCGTCTAGCCATTGACCAACAGGTCTTTAAACATTCTAGCTACTGACAGACTCTCCGCAGCCGCCCTCTCCTGCCTGCTTTTCTAACGTCTGGCATATAGTACAAACCTGGACGTTTGCCTGGATTGGTGGTGCTGGCGACGATGCCAATTGTGCCCCCGTTCTTGTGCTGGGGGAGGCCATTACTTGCTGCGGGAGGTTATCTGCATCCCGAGCAGCAGCAAACAAACATGAAGGGCCGGGGCGATCCGAATTGGTAATTGCAATATCCTACGGCTATACTAGTCATTTCAAATAAAAATTTGCTGGCAACTCATCCTTCGGGGGGAGGCAGAGAAGTGAGAACTGAAAGTAATGATGCATCAAGAAGGTATGCACATGTACGCAGGAAACGTACATTCCAGAATGGGGAAATGTTGTTTAATAAGCGAACAAGGTTCCCTTGCTAGTGAAATGAGGATCTCCGGTACGAGAGGCTTGCTCTGCTACTGTAGGTATACATGCTATGGGCAAATTAATCCGGAGTTCTGTTGCAAACTGCAAACCTGCCAAGTACCGACAGTCGTTTATATTAGGTGCTGTCGTCAACTCATCCCTTTTCAGTGGAGTGCAAGCGAGCCGCACAAATGTCGCGTGTGCGAGGCCGCGAGGTGCATCCGCTTGGAGCCTTGGCTTCACGCTTTGAGCCTTCGCCAGTCCCTTCCAGCAGCTTCTGCGCTTCGCAATCTCGCGCGCTTCGCAATCTCGCGCGTGCGATAGCCGGGGCGTGGCTGGGGGCTCGAATCATGCCATTCGCCGCGCCGCGCTGCGCCGCCCCGCGAGTTCAAATCCAGCTGTTGCAGTATAACGTGGGCGCCACTGCACCAGGCATCAGCCCGAGGCTGACGTGGGCAACAATAACATCAGTCCGAGGCTGAAAGTCTGACAGTAGCTGCCGACAGCTGCACTGGCTGCGCGCACGCTCTCGCACGTTCACGCTTTGGGCTTTGGTGGGTTATTACTTATTATTATTATTATTATTATTATTATTATTATTATTATTATTATTATTATTATTATTATTATTATTATTATTATTATTATTATTATTATTATTATTATTATTATTTCTGCTTTCTTTCTTTTTTTTTCCTTTTAATGCATAACGCGACAAGAGAATGTTGTCGGGGCCGGGCTTAGGAGGCGGGCCGCCATGGGCCCGCGGAAAAGAAGGACCAGAATATTTTGTTCAGTAAAAAATATCACGACTTTCGTTTAGGCACATTCTTCGTCATGCTACAAAAGTTATGACATCGGCATGCTGGAACTATGCAGAGTTTGCCTTCCATGGATGATCGCTGACTGCAGCCTCAAAGACATCGAGCCGCGCATACTTCAGCATCGCTGTCGACTACATAAGTTTGGAGAACTTGGACAAGATCAAGAGCGATGAGGGCTCTAGAGCAGCATGACCTCACCTCCTAGATGGCGTATTGGCTCCGCCTTGCGCTGTCATTTCATTGGATGAATGCCGGACTGGAAAACTAGCACGCATTCCTGCTTAGAAGTCATCATCTAAAAAGCCTTTGGAATCTGCATAAGGACAGCACCGGTCTCTAGTAAAGAAGGATGTGTCAGGTAATAATGAAGAATTCCTTATAATTAAAGGCAATCCACTTTCATCTGCCCACTCTACTAGGTTCTCAGTGACAACATCGGTACACGTGCGCCAAATTCAGGACATTGTTGCGGAGCACAAATACTTGTATTGTGTTTCCCTATCTCGCGGTGACAATGTCAGAATGTCTTTTGGAAATGTCCAGTATCCATCAACCGTGCTTTCCAGTTAGGGTGCATCAGTCATCATGGCATGATAGTCTCGAAGTAAAGCATGCCTTCGGCGGTAGGATGCGCATGTCATGCTCTAAAATCCTGAAACGGATAAGCTCTTCGAGGGGAAGCATGGAGTGGAGAGACTGTTCAGCTGTAAATGCCAACAAGGAAGCTTGCTTGAGCCGTGATGAGCCAGTGGCCAGCTCGACTTTGCTCAAATGCCTAGCGGTTGCTCAAATGAGGCAGGACATGACATTTGCTGAGGAGTTCATACCATTAGGCTCAGGCCTCCTCCCGCAGTCCCGCCCCGTTTCCCCTAGCACCCCCCATTATATCCCCGGCCCTACCGCCCCCACGTTAGGTTGCTCAACTATGTTGGATTTCCTGTTCCCCCCCCCCCCCCCCCCCCCCCCCACATGTTATTGTTTGGACTCCCTGGACGGCCACCCTGCCACTTATCGCACCCGCCTGTGCATGCAGGTCTTGATTGCCAGCAGGCTGTTCCACTGTTTATGCCCAGCGGCCGCGAGTTTGCAGTTCCATGCAGATTCTTATGCAACGTATTGTTACATATTGCATGTGGCTGGTGGCATGACAGTGGCCATGAGATCTGTGGTGCTTGATACACGGAATAGCTTGCTGCCCAACGCGGCAGCCTCCTCCTCGTGACATACTGCCCCCCTTCCTTGGTGTGCACTGATGTCTCATGCTGTTACGGCATCGCTCCACTGGCATGTGGCACGTAGGCATGGCGTGGCGTGGCGTGGCGTGGCGTGGCGTGGCGTGGCGTGGCGTGGCGTGGCGTGGCGTGGCGTGGCGTGGCGTGGCGTGGCGTGGCGTGGCGTGGCGTGGCGTGGCGTGGCGTGGCGTGGCGTGGCGTGGCGTGGCGTGGCGTGGCGTGGCGTGGCGTGGCGTGGCGTGGCGTGGCGTGGCGTGGCGTGGCGTGGCGTGGCGTGGCGTGGCGTGGCGTGGCGTGGCGTGGCGTGGCGTGGCGTGGCGTGGCGTGGCGTGGCGTGGCGTGGCGTGGCGTGGCGTGGCGTGGCGTGGCGTGGCGTGGCGTGGCGTGGCGTGGCGTGGCGTGGCGTGGCGTGGCGTGGCGTGGCGTGGCGTGGCGTGGCGTGGCGTGGCGTGGCGTGGCGTGGCGTGGCGTGGCGTGGCGTGGCGTGGCGTGGCGTGGCGTGGCGTGGCGTGGCGTGGCGTGGCGTGGCGTGGCGTGGCGTGGCGTGGCGTGGCGTGGCGTGGCGTGGCGTGGCGAGGCGTGGGGTGGCGTGGCGTGGCGTGGCGTGGCGTGGCGTGGCGTGGCGTGGCGTGGCGTGGCGTGGCGTGGCGTGGCGTGGCGTGGCGTGGCGTGGCGTGGCGTGGCGTGGCGTGGCGTGGCGTGGCGTGGCGTGGCGTGGCGTGGCGTGGCGTGGCGTGGCGTGGCGTGGCGTGGCGTGGCGTGGCGTGGCGTGGCGTGGCGTGGCGTGGCGTGGCGTGGCGTGGCGTGGCGTGGCGTGGCGTGGCGTGGCGTGGCGTGGCGTGGCGTGGCATGGCGTGGCGTGGCGTGGCGTGGCGCGGCGTGGCGTGGCGTGGCGTGGCGTGGCGTGGCATGGCGTCTACAGGACGACAGCGTGGGTGTGTTGACATCGGACGAATGCACAAAATTTGCGGCCTGCGGACGCGGTTTGGTGTGCTGCGGTGCCATCCGTCTGGATGCACCCAGTCGGTAAGGATGAGAGCTTAGTACTTCAAATACACAAAGTTCTTGTGGCCCTGCCAGGCTACTGATGAATGGAATGGAAGGGTCCATCTTCTTGGCTGAGGCCTTGTATGGTTTTTATCAGCATACCAGGGATAAGTATCACCCCAGGACGTTATCGTTCAAGGTTAATCCCACTAGGCTACTGGCCAGAGCGGGTGCATGGCGGGGCTGGTGAGTGGGAGGAGAGAGCGGGGGGCGAGGCTGGTGAGTGGGAGGAGAGAGCAGGGGTCGAGGCTGATGAGTGGGAGGGGAGAGCGGGGGGCGAGGCTGGTGAGTGGGAGGAGAGAGCGGGGGTCGAGGCTGGTGAGTGGGAGGAGAGAGCGGGGGTCGAGGCTGCTGAGTGGGAGAAGAGAGCGGGGGGCGAGGCTGGTGAGTGGGAGGAGAAAGCGGGGGTCGAGGCTGGTGAGTGGGAGGAGGAAGTGGGGGGCGAGGCTGGCGAGTGGGAGGAGGGAGTGGGGGTCGAGGCTGGTGAGTGGGAGGGGAGAGCGGGGGGCGAGGCTGGTGAGTGGGAGGAGGAAGTGGGGGGCGAGGCTGGTGAATGGGAGGGCCGGGAGAGCGGGGGTCGAGGCTGGTGAGTGCAGGAGGAGGGAGTGGGGGTCGAGGCTGGTGAGTGGGAGAAGAGAGCGGGGGGCGAGGCTGGTGAGTGGGAGGGGAGAGCGGGGGGCGAGGCTGGTGAGTGGGAGGAGGGAGCGGGGGTCGAGGCTGGTAAGTGGGAGGAGAGAGCGGGGGTCGAGGCTGGTGAGTGGGAGGAGGAAGTGGGGGGCGAGGCTGGTAAGTGGGAGGAGGGAGTGGGGGTCGAGGCTGGTGAATGGGAAGAGAGAGCGGGGGGCGAGGCTGGTGAGTGGGAGGGGAGAGGGGGGGCGAGGCTGGTGAGTGGGAGGGGAGAGCGGGGGGCGAGGCTGGTGAGTGGGAGGAGAGAGCGGGGGGCGAGGCTGGTGAGTGGGAGGAGAGAGCGGGGGTCGAGGCTGGTGAGTCGCTGAAGAGAGCGGGGGGCCGGAGGCTGGTGAGCGGGAGGAGACATCGTGGAGGAGGACATACCAAGTAAGAATGACTAGTTTATGAAGGCAAGCGACTCAACACTGCATCCATGGCCAAACCAGTCGTCGTGGCCCACCCAAACCCACCGAGTCGAACCATCCCGGCGGCCAGGCGCAGTATCGCCGGAGCCAGTCATTAATTAACTAATTAATAGACACGTGACTGCGTCACGTGAGCATAAGTCCTCAGTGGGAGGGGAACATGGAGCCAGTCATGCAGGGAGGCAAAGCCGGTTTTAGTAGGAGTCCAAGTCGGACACCCCACCGAACACCAGCTCACCGGCACGAACGGCCAGCTCCGCAAGCACACCAATTTCCGCGAGCTGGTGTGGTAAGAAGGGCTGCGGTTCGTCCACCAGGAATAAGTTGCCCGGCCGCATGTCGACGATCAGCCGTTGGCGACCATCCGGCTTCCCAACCCCAAAAGTCCCATTCTCCACCACGGGTTTATCCTCGAAGAAGCCTCGAAGGATTCTCCGCTCAATGCACACTCGGCAGACGTTCCCGTACCGGCTCCGCCATGCTGCATCCCCGACGCACACGGGTTTGCTCCAGCATCACCTCCTCGTGGACTTGAAGCATTCGCACCATTTGGTTCTCGTCATTGATGATCGCTGCCCACGAGGGCGGCAGTAACGCAATCACATCCATTGGGCCCCCTTCTCCCGGTCCAGGCAAGGCGCCAAGCGGGCGGCCTCAAGCCGTTCGTAGGGGGCTCCATGATCTGCATACCGCCCCCCCCGCCTGCTGCCGGCATTATCACGGCCGCTACAGAATCCCCATCATTCCGGCGGTCAAACGACAGGCAAGCCATCTCGATCCCCTGTAGGGCCGCCTGCGGCAAGGGCCCCGGCGCGTACGGGCCCCCACTGCTCGGGCGGGTCGCGCCCCCCCCGCCCCATCCAATTTATCGCCTGAACCGCCTGACAGGTGAGCGCATGCACACGCGCTCTGTGCATGGCGAGCCCTGTTACGCCTGCGGCCACGGGACCGGATCCCCTTCCGTAAGTCTAGCTTAGGGAGTGGCCCAGGATTGGGTAGGGAGAAGGCACCTCTCCCGCATTTTAGGCAAACAGAAAACCATGCTTCCCTTAGTCGGAAAGCCCACCTTTATAGCATCTACCCCGGGCTGACTCAGCCCACCTGTGGGCTGCATGACCCAGCCCTGCTATCTGCCTGCACTACCATTGTGTTACAAAGTTAATGCCGTGCAGCAATGCATTTTCAGCTAGCTTAGGTTGTCACAGATATATGTATAAGACAACGGTTTATAATACAACAACCTGCCATGGCAAGAGAGTGATCCACGGAAAGATAAGAATCATCATGAATCAAGGTGGCAACACCTCATGACACAGAAAAGGCTATACGACATCTCATCTAAGCATCATCTCGTTTTGACTGGCCGACCATTATCATAGAAACAGTACGTAACCATATGGTGGTTGTCAGCTAGGCGATCGTGTTCGGGTATCAACACCATAATATTTAAGGCTTGGAATTAATTCGGTGGCTTCGCAGGAGGACGACTTCCGGGGTGAAGGTAGACGAGGCCGCGGGCGCCTTGAGCGAATGTCGATTTAGTTTGGCTGGTCGGCCGGGGAGCAGGGGAAACACGGGAAGCTCTAGAGACTCGCATGTCGGGGTCGCTACAGCCAGTGTTTCTTGCGCAAAAGCCGTTTCAGCCGCTGGAAGAAGATGGTCATGGAAGAGACGTACGCCGTTGCGTCAAAACAGCGAAATCGTGACTGTGTTCGTGGATGCCGCTTCGTGATGTACGATAGCTGGCGCTGAGGATGACTCAGTCACTTCAGCTGAAAGCTATGGGAAAACAAGGGACGTTGACCATTGCGAACAAGTTTCTCGCCTCCATGGTTATGGAGGACTTATGCTCACGTGACACAGTCACGTGTCTATTAATTAATTAATGGTTATGGAAAAGGCTGTATACTGTTTGTCCTGCATATGGCCTCAATAAAGTACCCGTTGGGCCGCGGTTTGTCGAACGAAAACAAGTAGGGCGACACTTTTAGGTGCTCCCGGGCCTAAAAGGAATCGGAGTCGGATCCTACTTTTCTAAGTTCGTGGTGCTTATCATTCACTCTGCACATCGCTACGTTTCCAGGAGAGGGTAATTAGGCCTGCTTGTTCAATTCAAAGTCGTTTCCGACAAAGGATCGTTTCAGCTTCAACATTCTCCATGTGGGCGTCACGGGCACTGAGGGGAAGCAAATGATAAACGTAAGACACAATTAATTAATTAATTAATTAGTTAATTAATTTAAACTCGTGCTCCCGTTGGGGAGGATCACTGAGCACCGAAGTGCTTTTAATCCCGGCGTGTGCACAACAGGGATAAGACACAATCTGTCGACAGTCCTGTGGCTACTGATAAAACGAACCGTAGTGAAAACCTCCTCCGGTACCAATGTAACTCGTCGGTTTAGACTACCAGACACTATTGTCTAGATAATACGAAAGATCTTTACATCACAGCATTCCATCAATAAACACTGCACGATGAGACGATCGATGAACAGTGAGCTAGTGGCCGCAATTACCTCGTTTGGCAGTGTTGAGCCTGACCTTACCGGCAAATGCCGGCAATCATGCAGGGGCTTCTATGGCAGCCTATTCTGTCTGGAGTGTCTGGAGTGTCTGGAGTGTCTGGAGTGTCTGGAGTGTCTGGAGTGTCTGGAGACTGTGTCTGGAGTGTCGACGTACGCCATCGCTACGAAACTCCAGGAGCTTGAAGACCTCCGTCAGGCCCAGCAACGGGAGGCCACCGACCACGCCCGCTGCGACTGCCGGGTGCACTGATGGTGCTGCGTCGTTTCCCCCAGAAGCCAGGTGAGACGTCAACCTCCCTTGCCCACGTCACCTCCCAGCTCCTTACCCTCATGGGCCTGGTAGGTGAGGTAGAACTGCGTGGGTGCCGGCACCGCCTTCCCCACTCACGGGATAAGGCGGCTCCCCCACCAGTCCTGCTCACCTTCCCCTCCCGTGAGGACAAGCAGCGGTTCCTCTCTCGTCGCAAGCGGTTGCACGACCTCACCTGGACGCTGGACGACGACCTGACCCCCGCTCAGCAGCAGCAGCGACGCGACCTGACACGGAATAACTCCGCCACAAGCAGGACCCCCAGAAGCCCAAGGTGTCAGTGTACGTACTGGCATGCAGGGCGGGGACCTGATGATCAATAACAAGATGTGGACGTCCCCAGCGGGCTAGAATAGCTTGCTTAATAGCCCTAGCTTGGATCCATTGGTAGTCACTGCCGCTACGGCAGCCATTGAATTGAATTGAATTGAATTGGAACATAACTCCGTTGGGAGTATATGTAGCACATAGCCCAGAGAAGGGGCATATGGCCTATCATACATTCTAAGCTACTTCCTGCAAGGGTGGGAATGTAAACAACACTTGCTCTAGGTGCACTAGGGCACCTGCACCACCCAGAGTTTCAGGCAGCACCCAGCGAAGGGGAGCCTGTCATAGGTGGGGAAGATCATCATGGCTATACAAGAGCTAGGGCATGGCTTCTCGACAGAGAGCATCGCTCTGCACTGCGTAGCATGGCTAAATTCTTAGTGCAACATCCATGGGGGTCCCGTTATAGGCAGGGCTTGGCTAAATTCTGTAGACAACATCCATGGGGGCCATTATGGGCGCACATGCGCGTGGGCCACATGCTAGGCTAAGCCTGACTAATCTACACTACTGGTATGGATTCCCTAGTCTGAGGTGGCAGGAGGGGGCTGCCAGGGCTTGTGGTCAACGTGGATGACCGCCCCCCTCCAGTATACCGGCTTCCCCCCTGCGCTGTGCCGGAGCTGAAGGTAGGCCGGCCATAGCTCGCGTCGCCGCTGTTGCTGGGCCAGGGTCAAGTCGTCGTCCAGCGTGAAGCGAGTCCTCGAGAGCTTCTCAGTGCGGCATTTAAGGAACGACAGCTTGTCCGCCATGTACTTAAAGGTGAGGAGCACGGGTGCCGGGCCAGCCTTCCCCCGCGCGCGGGGGAGGCGGACAGCCGACATGTCCAGCTCACCAGTGAGTAGCATGGGGGCAAGAATGTCGCGCTTAAATGCCTCAAGAAGGGTCGTGGAGGTCTCACCTGCCGGCTGGTCGAAGTGCTTGACGATGACATTGTGGCTGCGCCGGGCGATGTCGGTTTCCTCGCGAAGGTCGAGGGCTTGTTGCTTGAGTTGTGCCGAGATGGTGGAGGTGGTGGAGGTGGTGTGCTGCTTAAGCAAGTCCGCCCAGGTGGAGGGAGCATCGCCGGCCGGGCCAGCAGACGCCGGCTGGGCGGCGATGTCCTTCACCGCCTGGGCGGTGAGGCCGGCGGTGTCATGCAAGCTCTCAAGGGCGTTGGCGGTGGCTTGAAGGCGTTGGTCGAGGTCGAGGAGCTGGGCTTTGATGTCGGCAGTGGAGGCGGAAATGGCAGTGGGGTGGAGGCGGCAGCGGCGGAAATGTGAGGAAGTTCAGCAGCCAGCGTGCCACCCATTGCTGCGACGTCAGCAGCAAGGGGGGTCACGTGCTGCTGAAAGGCTTCCGTGAGGATGGAACGGAGGGTGGGGGCGGAGATGGATGGGGCCCAGATCTCGTCGTCAGAGCGCTCGAGAAGGGAGTTGAGGATGGTGTGCTGGAGCTGGGGGCGGGGGCAGCCAAGCAGGGCGCTGTGGTGTTGCCAGCGGCTGCCGTTGTTGCCGATGAGGCGACCTTGGTCGTGGAGATGGAGGCACAGGTCG
This sequence comes from Mesostigma viride, assembly GCA_009746045.1. Classification (NCBI taxonomy): domain Eukaryota; kingdom Viridiplantae; phylum Streptophyta; class Mesostigmatophyceae; order Mesostigmatales; family Mesostigmataceae; genus Mesostigma; species Mesostigma viride. The sequence continues at coordinate 1,555,132 of RPFO01000090.1, read as the reverse complement.
TAAAGCGAGGCGTAGTCCCCGAAGAAGATGCAGTCCATAGCATCGTAAGGAGACATGTTGTTCCAGTCGTGATCGTCGACCTTGAAAGGGTGGGGCCGAAAGCGCGGTTCCGAGGGGCGGGACCATCCTGTTTTGTCGGCTGGGCGGGTGCGTTTCGGGTCAGGCGATGCCGATGGCGAGGCATTGAGCCCGGGAGGTTGCTGGGCGACCACCAGTGCACGACTAGTGTCACCGCTGCCTGCCGGACCTGATGGCGAAGCGGCAGCCGCAGCTGCCGCATTTTCATGGGCGAGCGCATCCGCCAAACTGCGTTGCGTCAAAGGACGTTTGCTCGTCATATATTGCGTTTTAGATTCGGAAAATTATATCAGCATGTGCGTCTTAGAAAGACGAAGCGATAGTGATATTCACAGCTGAATTTGGGGCTCAAACGTGAAAGTTATGAGCTCCGCCGTCAGCCATGGCTACCTCGTGGCTCGTGGATACAACACCCTGTCGACGGCAGCCATGCTTAGTTAGAATGTTTGCCTAGCTGTGCCAACTTACCTAGTCACGTGCACCGCTCACGCACGGTACACAACCAGCCATAGCCTTAGCTTAGTCCGTGTACAGCCATGCTACGTCCTGGCTATATATGATCAGATTACTTGCCTACGCTCCTTGTTATGCCATTAATTAATTAATCAATTAATTAAGTAATTAATTAATTGATTAGGAACATCACTCCGTTGGGAGTACATGTAGCACATAGCCCTGAGAAGGGGCATATGGCCTACTATAATACATTCTAAGCTACTTCCTGCAAGGGTGGGAATGTAAACAACACTTGCTCTAGGTGTGCACACTAGGGCACCTGCACCACCCAGAGTCTCGGGCAACACCGAGCTAAGGGGAGCGGCGTCATAGGTGGGGAAGATCATCATGGCTATACAAGAGCTAGGGCATGGCGGGATTTGAACCTGCGACCTTGGGCTTATGAATCCCCTGCTCTACCGGCCGCTGAGCTACCACCATCGAAGGTTACAATTATCGTAAAACACCGTGCATTGATGGATGATGAGGAGCTTCTCAGCAGAGAGTGACTCCCTGCATGGGCACTGCATAATATATACAGCTAGGCATCATCTGGAGGGTGGCTCATCATAGGTACACACGTACATGACTAAAAAGGCTAGGCCTCAGCTGGTATAGTGCCTGTAGTAGGCGGGCATGTACAAGGCCACTGTCTAACTATTCTACACTACTGCTGCTGTATTCCCCTATGTAGGCTGGGGCTTCTGGAGTCGCCGGGGCCGCGGTGGTCGAGGGGGTCGCGTGCCAGGGCTCAGTTGTGGCCGACGTAGATGGCCGCCCCCTTCCAGTACACCGGCTGGCCCGGCGCCTTGGTCTGCCGGAGCTGGAGGTAGGTCGGCCATAGCTCCCGTCGCCGTTGTTGCTGCGCCCTAGGGTCAAGTCGTCGTCCACGGTGAAGGGAGTGTTCTCGAGCCGCTTGCGGCGTCTGAGAAACGAAATCTTGTCCGCTGGGCTCTTATATAAAGATGAGAAGAAGCGGAGGCGCCCCTGCCTTCCCCCGCGCGCGGGGGATCGAGGCGGTGGGCGGTCAGCTAAATCTCACCATGCAAGAAGGCCCATGCACTATACTATAAATTTACGGCCCGTACACGTATACGGAAATTTTTACGGGCCGTAAATTTTACGTTCGTACGCATATACTTACCACTCGTATACTGGCCGTAAAATTTACTACCGTATACTTTTTCTCGTATACGGCAGTAAAGTTTACGGTAGTAAATTTTACGGCCAGTATACGAGAAAAAATTTACGGTAGTAAATTTTACGGCCAGTATACGAGAAACAATTTACGGTAGTAAATGTTACGGCCAGTATACGAGAAAAAATTTACGGTAGTAAAATTTACGGCCAGTATACTAGAAAAAGTATACGGTAGTAAAAGTTTACGGCCAGTATACTGGACAAGTATACGGGCCGTAACCTTGTGATTTGTCCAACCTAGTGTATTGTGATTTGCGTTGTCATTTGACTTCATGGAAACATCATGTGGCAATAATTCAAATTAATTAATCAATTATCAATCATTCAAATTAATGAAGAAACACATTATACTACTAAGAAACACACTAGTTGAATTAACCCTTATCAATCATTCAAATTTCCCAGAGCATCAGCTCAACGACGTACGCGAAAATATGCCGAGCTATGGCTGCCGAGAATGCTCATAACTTTCGACTCAGGCCATGAAATTTAGTCGGGTTTGTTGCATTCGACTCGTCTTCTGATGACAAACACGCTGGTATAATTTCCGGCAGCTATCGTCCCCGATTTCGTACGTTCTCGACCTCGGCCTGCCCAGCAGATATCGCTATTTTTGACTCGATATGGCGGCATTCCCTTCGTGAATAGCACGCCTGCGCCCCCCGCCCCAGCATTCGACATCTTCCCCGTAGCTATGGAGGCCCCAACAACACCTGCCGCCCCAGAAACCCGGTCGCTGGACGACGTTCTTGCCGCAGCCAGCCCTTTCGTCGGCATCGCTCCCGCCGCTCCCAAGTAGCTCTTTGAACTTAGGTAATGCAACGAGGGAGGGAAGCTAAGCAAGGGAGGGGAGGAAAGCTACTAAGGGAGAGGGAGGAAAGGGAAGGGCATTAAGCTATGGGATATGGGAGGGGAGGGGAAGGAAGCTAAAGGAACTTAGGTAATGCAAGGAAGGAGGGAAGCTAAGAAAGTGAGGGGAGGAAAGCTACTAAGGGAGAGGGAGGAAAGGGAAGGGCATTAAGCTATGGGATATGGGAGGGGAGGGGAAGGAAGCTAAAGGAACTTAGGTAATGCAAGGAAGGAGGGAAGCTAAGAAAGGGAAGGGGAGGAAAGTTACCAAGGGAGAGTGAGGAAAGGGGAGGGAAGCTAAGAAAGGGAAGGGGAGGAAAGTTACTAAGGGAGAGTGAGGAAAGGGGAGGGAAGCTAAGATGGGAGGGGAGGGGAAGGAAGCTAAAGGAACTTCGGTAATGCAAGGAAGCCCCCAAGCTAAGAAAGGGAAGGGGAGGAAAGCTACTTAGAAGGGAGAGGGAGGAAAGGGGAGGGAAGCTAAGGGATGGGAGGGGAGAGGAAGGAAGCTAAAGGAACTTAGGTAATGCAAGGAAGGAGGGAAACTAAGAAAGGGAAGGGGAGGAAAGCTACTAAGGGAGAGGGACGAAAGGGGAGGGAAGCTCAGGCGTGGGAGGGGAGGGGAAGGAAGCTAAAGGATCTTAGGTGCTGCAAGGAAGGAGGGAAGCTAAGAAAGGGAAGGGGAGGAAAGCTACTAAGGGAGAGGGACGAAAGGGGAGGGCATTAAGCTATGGGACATGGGAGGGGAGGGGAAGGAAGCTAAAGGAACTTAGGTAATGCAAGGAAGGAGGTAAGCTAACAAAGGGAAGGGGAGGAAAGCTACTTAGGAGGGAGAGGGACGAAAGGGGAGGGAAGCTCAGGGATGGGAGGGGAGAGGAAGGAAGCTAAAGGAACTTAGGTAATGCAACGAGGGAGGGAAGCTAAGCAAGGGAGGGGAGGAAAGCTACTAAGGGAGAGGGAGGAAAGGGAAGGGCATTAAGCTATGGGATATGGGAGGGGAGGGGAAGGAAGCTAAAGGAACTTAGGTAATGCAAGGAAGGAGGGAAGCTAAGAAAGGGAGGGGAGGAGAAGGAAGCTAAAGGAACTAAGGTAATGCAAGGAAGGAGGGAAGCTAAGAAAGGGAGGGGAGGAAAGCTACAAAGGGAGAGGGAGGAAAGGGAAGGGCATTAAACTATGGGATATGGGAGGGGAGGGGAAGGAAGCTATAGGAACTTAAGTAATGCAAGGAAGGAGGGAAGCTAAGAAGGGAGGGGAGGGGAGGGAAGCTAGCGGCCCACATGCATCTCTCCCTCGACAAGGAACAAGCGCATGCACCCACCCACCCCACATGCACCCCTCCCTTTACAAGAAACAAGCATGTGGGCCCACCTACTGCAATGCATCCCTCCCTTGATAAAGAACACACACATGCACCCACCCACCGCGCATGCATCCCTCCCTTGACAAGAAAGAAGCATGTGCACCCACCCACCCCACCTGCGTCCCTCCCTTGACAAGGAACAATTTCATGCACCCACCCACCCACATGCATCTCTACCTTGACAAGGAACAAGAGCATGCACCTACCCACCGCGCATGCATCCCTCCCTTGACAAGGAACAAGCATGTGTACCCACCCACCCCACATGCATCCATCCCTTTACAAGAAACAAGCACGTGAACCCACCTAATGCACAAGCATCCCTCCCTTGATAAGGAACAAGCACGTGCACCCACCCACCCCACATGCATCCCTCCCTCGACAAGGAACAAGCACGTGCACCCACCCACCCCACATGCACCCCTCCCTTTACAAGAAACAAGCATGTGGGCCCACCTACCCCACATGCATCCCTCCCTTGATAAAGAACACACACATGCACCCACCCACCGCGCATGCATCCCTCCCTTGACAAGGAAGAAGCATGTGCACCCACCCACCCCACCTGCGTCCCTCCCTTGACAAGGAACAATTTCATGCACCCACCTACCCACATGCATCTCTACCTTGACAAGGAACAAGAGCATGCACCTACCCACCGCGCATGCATCCCTCCCTTGACAAGGAACAAGCACGTGAACCCACCTAATGCACAAGCATCCCTCCCTTGATAAGGAACAAGCACGTGCACCCACCCACCCCACATGCATCCCTCCCTCGACAAGGAACAAGCGCATGCACCCACCCACCCCACATGCATCCCTCCCTTGACAAGGAACAAGCGCATGCAGCCACCCACCCCACATGCAGTCCTCCCTTTACAAGAAACAAGCACGTGCACCCACCTACTGCACATGCACCCCTCCCTTGACAAGGAACAAGCGCGTGCACCCACCCACCCCACATGCATCCCTCCCTTGACAAGGAACAAGCGCGTGCACTCACCCACCCCACATGCATCCCTCCTTTGACAAGGAAAAAGCACGTGCAACCACCAACCCCACGTGCATCCCTCCCTTGACAAGGAACAAGCACTTGCACTCACCCACCCCACATGCATCCCTCCTTTGACAGGAAAAAGCACTTGCACTCACCCACCCCACATGCATCCATCCCTTGACAGGGAAAAAGTGCGTTCACCCACCCACCCCACATGCACCCCTCCCTTTACAAGAAACAAGCATGTGGGCCCACCTACCCCACATGCATCCCTCCCTTGATAAAGAACACACACATGCACCCACCCACCGCGCATGCATCCCTCCCTTGACAAGGAAGAAGCATGTGCACCCACCCACCCCACCTGCGTCCCTCCCTTGACAAGGAACAATTTCATGCACCCACCCACCCACATGCATCTCTACCTTGACAAGGAACAAGAGCATGCACCTACCCACCGCGCATGCATCCCTCCCTTGACAAGGAACAAGCATGTGTACCCACCCACCCCACATGCATCCATCCCTTTACAAGAAACAAGCACGTGAACCCACCTAATGCACAAGCATCCCTCCCTTGATAAGGAACAAGCACGTGCACCCACCCACCCCACATGCATCCCTCCCTCGACAAGGAACAAGCGCATGCACCCACCCACCCCACATGCATCCCTCCCTTGACAAGGAACAAGCGCATGCAGCCACCCACCCCACATGCAGTCCTCCCTTTACAAGAAACAAGCACGTGCACCCACCTACTGCACATGCACCCCTCCCTTGACAAGGAACAAGCGCGTGCACCCACCCACCCCACATGCATCCTTCCCTTGACATGGAACAAGCGCGTGCACTCACCCACCCCACATGCATCCCTCCTTTGACAAGGAAAAAGCACGTGCAACCACCAACCCCACGTGCATCCCTCCCTTGACAAGGAACAAGCACTTGCACTCACCCACCCCACATGCATCCCTCCTTTGACAGGAAAAAGCACTTGCACTCACCCACCCCACATGCATCCCTCCCTTGACAGGGAAAAAGTGCGTTCACCCACCCACCCACACGCATTCCTCTCTTGACAACGAACAAGCACGTGAACCTACCTTCCCACTAGCATGGCACGAAGGCATACCATACAATAGCATGGCGTTGCCAAAGCGAAAGAAGAGATCTCGGTGGGGAGAAATTGCCCAGCAAAACTGACAACCATGCAAGGCAAAAAACTTGAATAACTTACAGTGGACATCGGCACATAATGAGTAGCCCAGATGTGCCGGGTGTAGAGTAAACGAGGCCGAAAATGTCGCGTAACTCAAAGGCATCTTTAGTAGCCTGTCAAGCGACGGGAACGAGTGGATTCCTGAAGAATGGCAAAAGACATTAAGTCGACTGCCATACATAAAAGATAGAGAATCAGTAGTACACAGCTCCCCTCATGGAGCAGTAAGCAAATGAGCGATGCTTAACAAAGTGTGAGACAGATAGTCTATGCGACTCCTTGCGACTAAACGTGGCATGCATATGCGGGCGCTGATTAGGAACATTGGCTTACTTTGTTTAGCGTAATGCGATTGCAGTAGCTTCGTGAAATGCCGCATGCGCACGATGTCACGAAATTTAAATTTCCTTTAGGAACAAAGACGAACAAATTGATGTAGCTGGCTAAGGACTACGCCATGGTAGGCTAGCTGTATCGGAGAGAGCGCTGTAGATGGCTGGAAAAATGATAACTCAATCATGCTAAACTGCGGCTCCAAAGGCTTGTTCTAGTGCGCCTTTGGCTTTCTTCTTCTTCAGGCGCAATAAGCCCGCGATTCTTTTTTAGTCCAAATATTCTTTCACCACTACTGACCGGCTGGCGACTGCAAATCGGCATGGCCGGCTAATTATGAGGCAAGCGTTGCACGGGCAGACGCTTGTGATCGTTGATAAATTCGAAAAATCGTTCTCGCCCGGCGCGGCGGTTCACAACTCCCCACCTGCAAACTCGACTAGCACAGGTACGGGGGCGTTCCTGAAACCAGTCCCGTACACGCAACCGTTCTATCCGGCCCTCGGCAAATATAGAATCTCTGCTGCACTTCCGCGGCGTGGGACACAACAACAACAACAACAACTTCCGCGGCGTGGGATTCAACTAACTAACTAACTAACTTCCGCGGCGTGGGAACCAACAACAAGAACAAGAACAAGAACAAGAACAAGAACAAGAACAACACGCAACGGAAAATTCGTAACGGATGCTGGCTATGGTGGCCCTGACGGCGGACGAGATAGCACCTTACGTAGTAATCTAAACGCGAAACAAAGGGCAGATTCGGATTCAGCACGAAAAGGTACGTCTAGCCATCTCTTCTGAGGGGCGGAACAGCTAGCCGTCACTTGAAACGTGTGGGTAGAAGGAGCAGGCCTTACGAAATTCGTAAGTCCGCCCCTCGCCTCACTGTTTCTCGTGACGGCTACCCCATTATGGCATTCGGTCAGTGAGCCACGGCTCGGATTCGAAAACCCATCGGCAGGATGGACTAGGCCTGGGCCCCTCCACCTGGGTGGGCGAGTAGTCTCCTTGGAGCGTGACCTCCTGTACCCTCGGTTACCCTTTCACAGGCGCAATGACTATGGAATAGTTATCGCCACACCAGGTGATCCGCTATCACCAAGACACCTCCATAACGACTTTTCTCAATACCTGCTGCCATTACCCAAACGTGGGTGTAATGCAGCCTTTCCAATCGCTTTGGTTCTGCTCACAGCACACTGCACAGTAGGTCTCTCTTTTAATGACTATCTCACGCCCACGCCCTGTGCATGTTGTGCCGTGTCTTTCACCTTTCGCAGGTCCAATCTCACCACGCCATGGGGACCTACACGGAACCTACCCGGCCTGGTCCGCTGGAGCCCTGCAATGACATGAGTCAACTAACACTGGTATCGTGGAATGTCAGGGGGCTGAACACATACGGGTCACACACACCAGGGCAGGGACAGCGAATACCTCGCACACGAGAATTAGCAAATGCATTACACAACTTGCTCGAGCGCTACGTGGGCCCCTCGCATGAAATTTGGATAGGACTGCAGGAACATAAAATCCAAGAAGCTGCCACACGCACCGCCCTTAGAGCTGCTAGAGCACTTGCACCTAGGACAGTTCACCGTTGGGCATGGGCACGCGGTACACAAGGGGGCACTGCCCTCATTCAATACCGTAAACCTCCCAACCCTACGCTGACATGCCAGGACTGGGCTATAGCTACCGACACAGCGGAGGCTAGATGGCAGGGCCGTTGGACGCGGCAGTCCATTACATGGGCAGGAAATAAGGGATACATTATTAGTGTATATGCCCCAACCGAGCCAACGGATCAAGCCTCATTCTACCCTTCCCTCTTCAAAATGGCCGCTGACCTTATCTCACAGGGGTTCGAAATTGCGTTGATGGGCGATTTCAATATAGACCTGGATGAACACCCCCCTATACGCACAGCGGCCTTCAGTAAACAGATCATGGACCTGAACTTACAGGATGTCATCCGCTCACGAGACCACGGGCCCACTTGGCTGGCCACACGTTTAAATGTACGCACTACTCGTCGTCTTGATAAAATCTACATCACACCCGCATGGGCGGACCTAGTTTGCTACGCATCGGTCGACCGTTCTGTTAATTTTTCTGATCACTACCCACTCATCGTTACCCTTGCCCATCACACCAACTCCGCCCGGGGCCCCGGCATTCCCCGCTTAAACAAACACCTACTCGCGGACGATAAGTACTACCTTGAGATCATGACACGCTGGCAGTCGTGGAGAGCCAGCAAGGGTAGCTACACAGACTGCTGCAGCTGGATGCAGGAGGGCCTAGCTAACATTCTAGAATTTTCCCAACTGTATTCACAAAATATCCGCCGCCAGAAAGGACAGGACTATCGGTACTACCAACGCATAGTGAATAAACTCCAAGCGAAGCCTACCCTGTATCAATCGGAACTAACAAAACTTCAAAGAGCTCAGACCGAACTTGACAAACTACGTTTCGAGCGTCACACATTAGCACTAGACTCAGAAAATCTGTGGTGGCACCAGGTAGGAGAGAGAATGACCAAAGAGTTCTTTGCTCTGATTCCTACCCCTAAAGCTCACTCCTCTATCACGGAAATCCAAGACGAACACGGCAGCCACCGAGACATCACCTCCATACTACAGAGTGGTCACCGTTACTACTCAGCTCTCTTTCTAAACGAACCCCATCCTGACTCATCTGCAGCCATGCAAAAAATCCTACATGCCATTCCCCGTCGCCTTACACCAGCTCAACAGCAGGAACTCGATCAAATCCCCTCCATGGAAGAGGCCACAACAGCTATGGAACACATCAAAACCGGTAGCGCCCCCGGGGTCGACGGTCTGCCTATTGAATTCTGGAAAACGTTCTGGTCCCTTCTACACATAGATTTCTACGAATGTATTCTTGAAATTTGGCGGCACGGTAAGGTGAGCGGCAGATGGGCTGAATCTGCGCTTATCTTACTGTACAAAAAAGGAGACAAGACTCTATGGAAAAACTACCGCCCAATCCGTCTCCTTACGGTAGCGTACAAAATCATCAGTAAAATAATCCAACGACGCTTATACACCGTCCTAGACTTCCTCATTGGTCCGGAGCAAGTGGGCTTTAGGGCCAATCTCCACATCAACGACAGCATTACCCTCATCATGGACATTGTGGAAAAAGCCTGGCGCGACGATATAGAGGGTTTCATATTGTTTTGGGATTTTGAAAAAGCCTTTGACCGTATGTGCTGGGAATACCTAGAACACATTCTAACCGCACTAGGATTTGGCCCACAACTCATGACCGTCATTATGGGTATGATCAAATCCCTGGCTTGGTATTTACTAATAGACGGACACAAGTCAGCGACCGGCGCTAGCTCACGATCGCTACCACAAGGAGATTGCATGTCCCCTATTCTATTTCTCTTGGCCCACGCAGGACTCTACTGGCTACACCAGAACGATCCTCGCATTCGGGGCTTCCCGACAGGTAACGGTAAAGGTATATTCCAAACGGCTTATGTGGATGACACAACAAATGTTTGTATCTCTCTGCCTGAAGTGCATGCTGTCATGGATAATATCACTACCTATTCTGTTGCCACACAACAACGATGCAATGTGCTCAAGTCCACGGGACTGCATATCGGCAAAACCAACACCCTACGCTACGCCCTCCCCAACCTGGCTGTGACCTGGGTCAAGCCGGGGGATCACCACCTTTTGCACAATTGTCCCATCGGCTGCACACCCGAGGGACGCTTGGCTGAACAACGTTCTTTCATGTATGATGAAACCAACCACGTGGGCAAGCTTGCAGGCGTTCTCCTTACCGCAGGGCGCTGGGGGGCCGTCCACCGCATGAGCCTACGAGGGCGAACCCTGATCGTCAACCAACTGTTGTTCTCTAAGGTCTTGTATTATTGCCAAGCACACCCACCCAATGATGCCACCACACAGCTCATCCAACGCCTTGGCAGCAATTTTGTCTGGAAACAGAAAGGCTTAATCTCCCACACGGTCCACGGATGGATCAACAGAGAGATGTCCTTCATGTCATGGGTGCACGGGGGCCTCGGGCTCCACAACATACAATGGCGTCTGTGGTCGCTGTATGCTAAACAAGTGATATCCGTTTTTATGGGCGTTAACACACACCCTGGCTGCATGCTTGCACGTGAAACGCTAGCCTCTCTTTCCACCCATGCTAGTGGCACCTCGTGGCAACTGGGGGCGGGCATACTGGGCAGCACCCTTATTTCGTACAAAGGACTCCCATGGTATTGGCAGCGCATATGGACAGGTTACAATAAGCTCAAGCCGGGTCGCCTAGTCTTTCCTACTACTAGAGAGGAGGTGGCACGGCAGCCACTCTTTTTTAATGACTTAATCACAGACGCTACTAACAAGCCCCTGGGCACTCTCCACGGACACAACCCGTATGATGGCTTTCTGCGCGCGTCACCGCCGATTGTCAGGGTGCTGGACCTCTACCTGGGGCACGGCGCTGCGTACCGACGGCTCAGCTACGACGAGGTCAGCACTTGGGTCTCCCACATGCCCTCCCTGCAAGCGTGGCAAACTCTTATAAGTGCGATACCAGCGGCGTGGCATGCATTGATGACTGCCCCACGCAAGCCAATTATAACCGGCGACTGGGTTAGCTTCTACGCCGACGGAGTCACGCCTGCGTGCAAGGGTTTAGTCGTGACGGTTCTGCCACCTGAGGGGCTCCAACTACAACTGCTGGACGCTATTTCTGGCCACAATGGGTGTCTGTATCAACTATCCACCTTATATGCGTACACGCCAGCTTCCCAGTGTCACCGCATACGCGTAGTCCCATGGTCTGTGCCAAGATCTTGCATGATCCAGCCGGACCCATTATCCCCGGTTGAGAGCATTACATGGCTACACGTGGGCAACACACGGCTCGATCTACTACATCTGGACCCGGTTGAATTTGGATGGGTCTTAACCAAGGGGGACATCAGAACCAGCAAATGTATCTTTGAGTACACCGCAGATTGGGGTTATGATATCTTGTTGCATATGTACCATCAGCCCCACCCGGGCCGAGCCCGCTGGGGAATACATTGGCCGGGCTACACTTGGGTTAAGATGATTACCCTGGCGGTAGACCACCCTCTCGTGGACCGCAGGGCCACTGATGTACAACACCTTTTGATGCATAGGGCGATAGGGGTCTGCGCCATGCTCCACGAGCGTTTTGGTCATGATGCATCATGCCTGTGCACGCACCCTAGTGAAACCATTGAGCACAGGTTTCTTTACTGTAATCTCCCTGGGGTTTGGACGTGGCTCATTAACATCTGGGCCGCATGGACGGCATCGCCACCCACTCTCCCAATCAGCGTGCGTACCATCATTTTCGGTATTGCTGGCACACCAGGGTCCGAGCTTTCAGTTTCCCAAGCAGAATGGATATGGCTACGCACTACTATGCTATACGCGATCTGGACCATACGCAACGAGACAGTCTTTAAGGTCCGCGAGGAGTATACCCGCGGCGGCGTAGTCCGGCGCTTTATATACCTATGGAATGCGGCTATGCGCCGCTACTGGCTGTTAGCTCAGGAACAACACAGGGTGTGGGACCCAGGGCCCAATAACGACAAGCCCAGCCCGCTCCAGCTTTTTCATGATCTACTGGGCCGTAATCAGGTATTCACCAGTATGCCTCATGGCGACATCACTCAGGTCCAATGGCTTCCCTGGTCTAATAACGCGCCCTATTAGCCTTTCACCTGTCACCGCCACACGTGTGTGTGCCCACCTTCATTAGGATTCGCTGATACTCATTTCCCCTCTCACCTCTTTGGTCCATAATTGGCTAATAAAATATACCCATTTCCCCGAAAGAACAACACGCAACCGCTCTGTGCCGTACCTAGAACGGGACAAGTACAAAACCATATCGGCCAGTATAGATTCTCTGCTGCCCATGTGCGGCGTGGGACACAACAACAACAACAACAACAACAAGACCGTAACCGGGGTCCGTTTCGGTTACGGCCCCGTACTAGGCTCGGTTCGGTGTACGCGGCGTGTACGTAGCGTGACATTAATTCTAGTGGACGCCAAGTGGACGTAAAAAATGGCCTGTAAGGCATACGACACAAAGTATACTTGCCGTAAATGTTACGGCCCGTATACTTTGTGTCGTTTACGGTAGTAAATTTACTGCAGCATACGACACAAAGTATACGGGCCGTAAAGTTTACGGCCCGTATACTTTTTGTCGTATACTAAAGTAAAATTTACTAAAGTATACGACAAAAAGTATACGGTAGTAATTTTTACGGCCCGTATACTTTTTTTCGTATACTAAAGTAAAGTTTACTAAAGTATACGACAAAAAGTATACGGGCCGTAAACTTTACGGCCCGTATACTTTTTGTCGTATATTGAAGTAAAGTTTACGTACCGTATACGGAGCCCGTATACGTTTACGGGCCGTATACGGGGCCCGTATACGTGTACGGGCCGTAAGTTTATAGTATAGTGTGCGTGCAAGGATTTTGCTCTCAAACGCACGTGCAAGCTTCTCGGAATTCTCACCTTCCTCCATGTCGAAGTTCTTGAGTATGGCGTTGAGGCTGCGCTTGGCAAGCTCGGCCTCCTCGCGGAGGTCAAGCGTCTGCCGTTGGAGCTGTGTTGCGACGGCGGAGGTGGTGTCCAGAGGTGGCGTGCTGCTTAAGCATGTCCGCCCAGGTCGGGATGGGTCCGAGGAGCATCGCCGGCCAGGCCAGCCGGGGCTGGCTTGGCGGCAATGTCCCGTTCACCGCCTGGGCGGTGAGGCCTGCGGTGTTTTGCAGGACCTAGCTCGATGGCGATTGCATTGTCCTTAAGACTCTGGCTGGTCAATGTCGCGGAGCTGGGCAGTGATGGAGTCGGTGGATCGAGGCGGAGGGGGGGGTGGGGGTGGAGGTGAGGAGGGTGGCGGACGTGGCGGTGGCGGTGGCGGTGGGGATATGGTGGGGAGCTCAGCAGCCAGCTTACGGCCCAAAGCTTGCATTTCGCAAGCGAGGGGCGTCACGTGCTGTGAGAGGAGGCGGAGGAGGGCGAATTCGGTCAAGGGGACGGGTTGCCAGAGGTCGGCGGAACTGCGTTGAAGGATCGATGGAAAAGAGGGCGGCAAGCTGAAGGCGCGGTCGCGACCAGCCAGATCGACAGGTCAGCTGAGCGGAGCTGAAACTGGCCGTCAGACTGGCTGCGGAAGCATTTGTGGCGTTGGAGGCGCTGGCACAGGTCAAGAAGGGCCGGAGGCATACGATCCATAAAACAGGAGCTCCAGCATCCGGATGTGTGGCCTGTCGAAATAGCCGGGTCTGTTGACGTCGAAGGTGGAAAATAACTCGTCAAAGTCGACATCGATCAGACCAGCTAGGTTCGGTGGGGCGGCTGCGTTTGGGCTCGGGCGAGGCTGAAGAGTGAAGGCGAGGCAGGGAGCCCGGGAGGGGGCGGGACGACCACCAGTGCGCGACTAGTGTCACCGCTGCCTGCCGGACCTGAGGGTGAAGCTGCAGCCGAAGCTGCAGACGTATTTTCATTACCAAGCGCAGCCGCCAGGCTGCGTTGCGCGTCGAGGCGCGTTTGTTCGCCATATATTGCGTAATAGCGTCGGAAAATTATATCAGCACGTGCGTCTTAGAAAGACGAAGCGATTGTGATATTCACGACTGAATTCGGTGCTCAAACGTGAAAGTTATGAGCTCCGCCGTCAGCCATGGCTACCTCGTGGCTCGTGGCTCGTCTACCTGGTTGTAGATAGCTGTTTGTAGATCTGCTGTTATGCCATGCCCACATGGGTCTTATTGCACCCACAGATTGCCGGATCGTTAGCGTGTCCGTTTAGCTAGCGTGCCCGAATGCAGCTGTGGCATGCCTTAGTAGGCATGAAGGAGACTGGGGGTCTCTGCCCTTTCTCCTGTTGTGCACACACAGGGATTAAAAGCACTTCGGTGCTCCGTGACTCCCCAACGGGAGCACGTGTTTGATTAATGATTAATTAATTAATTCTGTCTGCATGGCCTATACTATAGCTCCTGGAGTAGAATTGTCGTAACTTTCACATTGGATTTCATCATTGGATGTCATCATTGGAGGAGGCAGACGTCTTGTCCATCCTCTTAAACATACCATGCAGCGGGCTCACTCGTAAAGCTCTTGCAGCCAAATCAGGCCACTCAGACCAATCAGAACAAGCGTCGCAGGGGTACGTAATGCCCCAAATGGATTGAAATGGACCAATCAGCGTCCAGGACCCGGTCCAGGACCACTCTAGATAATTGCTATACTTAGACCTATCGATTAAATTAAGGTATATTCCTCGGCAGTCCTGGACTAGGATCCTACCAGATTTGTCCGTACACATTATTCATAGACTCATAAAGGTCCGGTCACATCCAAAAGTCCTGTCACGTAACCATGCAGGTCAGCTATGAATAATTTCCTCTCACGTACGTGGCCTCTGGTCCATGTCAGCGACCCGTAAGTAATTGTCGAACTTAAGCCGCGGGTTCGCAAGGACAGGCGCAAAATACAAAGTTAACACGTGTAGCACACAGGTGCTAGACAGCCACGTGACTTAAACAAATTGGATCTGTAACAGTGTCTATCTAATAAATGGAAAACCACTGTTACAATCAGCGTCGATCTTCATGGCACACGAATTCAATTCAATTCAGTCATAACAAGGAGACTGCCATATAATGTAGTGACCTCAAGAGCTCTGTTGAATTGATTTAAAATTGATTTCACGTTCGGAAGAGTTAACGTAAAGGATTTACGTTAGATGGATAGAGATTGTTACGCTCTTTCCAACGGCACCTTGAACGCCTCATTTGGTTACGGGACGTAAAAGTTATGACGTTTCCTAGGCTGTGCCGACAGTACCCGGCGCGCCACTGTGGGCGCGTACGGACACAGGATGTACAAGTGTCACTTTGATAGTCCGCAGGACTTGTACAGGACTTGATAGTCAATTGATAGGTAGGCGTGCTGTAGCGCGCCAGGACCTATGAGACAATTGATGCTGACTAGTGTACGGATAGGTCCACAGGACTAGCCGTATGGACAATTGATAGATCTGCGCGCCAAAGGCGTGCCAGAGTCTGTGTAATCAATTGATTGACAGTTCAGCTGTGACAGTGCAGCTGAATACTTGGACGCGTCCCTAGCAAGCTATATGAGTGACTTGGTCACACCGGGACGCTAGTTCTTGCGTGCACGTTCTCTGAGCACGGCGACCCTGTCGCCTGTGCTGCGTGCAGTCTTGGAAGTGACGTGACTTACGTCTGTGTTTCCTTGTTATTAATAAAGGCAACTTCCTGCAAGAACCATGGCGGAATTCGTGGCGTTCTCTCACTCACAACTCGTATTACAACTCGTATTACAAGCTCTGTTAAAAAGATGCCAAATTCTGAAGAGTTCCGCATTCCCGATGACGAGGAAATAGCCGCTCCGCCGGCTGGTCCTTCGTCAAGACCGACTGCGCCGTCGTGGCAACAATTGCTCGACGAAGTCACGATCTCGCTCGACGAGCTTCATCGTCAGCAGCGCGCAGCTCACGCATTGCTCGGGGATAACCCCGAGGACCCCGATTTGCCAGCACTGGTGCCGGCTATCCGCGGACTGTTGGACCAGATTCGAAACATTTTATCGACATTTACGGTCCAGGTGCGGGGAGGTTTGCGGTCGGTGACCGAAGTCACGACTGCCATTGAGGAGTTGGACAACGTCCTCTCTTCACTCACCGGTTACCAGAGAAACTTACAAAACTGGGCATCGCTACGCACGGGGGGCGCGCCGGCGGTGTCGACAAATTTGTTTCAAGATCTCGCGTTGTTATCGCTGCTCACACGCGGCGTACGCAGTCGCGAGCGCCAAGTTTTAATTGACCTGGTGGCATTTCTCGCATCTGTGCGAGAGTGGATTCCCGCGGGGTGGGAATTGTTGACGATCTTTACACATCCTCTGCGCCTCGTCGCGCGTCGGCGCGTCGCAACTTACGCGGCGGGGAGCACACCGGTTTTAATACATACCGGTGCAGGTCCGGAGCTGGATATGGAGGATCGTGAGTTCGTATACACGTACTGCGACTTCAGGGGCCTTGACTACTAGTCGGCCTAATTTTTCTTTTGCAGTACTCGTCGACATTTTTTTGTCGAATTTTCAGCGGCATTTCGCGGGGGCGGCGGCGACACCGGCGCAGGCGGCAGTGGCAAAAATTTTGTACATAATTTTCTGCTGCTTTGCTAAGGTGTTCTTTGAATAGCTTGTAGTGCAAGATGGCTGAGGGACGCCGTAGCAAGGGCCCAGCCAGTGGGAATAATAATGGGGGTGCTGGTAGTGGAACCGCTCACGTAGATGACGTGGGGCTTACCGGAGAGATTACCAACCTTCCTCACAATAATAATAATGCACAAGCTGTTCATGGCTTTGATCTCACCACACAGGGTCTTTTAATTGTCAATCAGCTGCAGCCTGTAACCTCAGACTCCAAGCCTAAGCAGGCTGAAGAGTTTGTGGAAGGATTGGAAGGGTTCCCTAGCTTGTACGGTGGTACAAATTACTATCAAATCTGGATAGGAAGTAGCACTTTTGGCAAGTGTACTGACCAGATTAAGGACCTGACCAGGGAGTGCAAGAAGGCCAATAAGGCCTGGGCACTGTATGTAGCTGAGCTGAAGGAGCTGCTGGAAGACCAACGCAAGAAGGTCGGCATACATTGGCAAGATAAATACCAGGGGTGGGAGGTCAAGGGAGACCTGATCCAGAACTTCCTTAACTATTGTAAAATGGTTGAGGAGGGCAGGGCTCATGGCTTTAATGTTGCTGATAACATAGCCCTGACCAACTGGCTCAAGGTTTCTGGGCTGGACAAGGCTACACGTGGCTCCTTAACCCTTCAATTGTGTCAACTGGAACCACCAGAACGGACTGAGTATGGGCATCTTAGTAAGTATGAGAGTATCTAGCCAAATAACATTTTCTGGCCCACCCTTGGAACCAAGGATGCTTTTATATCAAATAACTTTGGGGTCATGTCATTGGTCACATATCTATGCCCCACAGCTGCTATAAATAGCACCCCCCCCAAGGGGGTACGGTGCAGATGGGGTTCAAGAGATATATAATGCAATATGGACCATTTCTCAAAATCTGCTGACCCTGGCCCTTTGAGGGGAGTTTAAGATAATCACAAGCATGCCATAGATGCATTCACAACATGACATGCCATAGAACTGCACAGGCTAGCTAGCATACAGCCCAAAATAGCTCAGACCGTTATAACGGGTGCAGTTATTTTGGGGTGTTTTGGTAGCACTACCGTATAGGCATTCAATTCCAACGTGGCACAAAACATCATAGATGGCCACACATGGATTCCCAGACACATTTCCAGCTTAAAAATCACAACAGCATGCTATACAACAAGTATAAAGCTTGTGCCAAGGCCCAAAACCAAGGGTATAACGGGTTCACAAGGAGCTACATTATCAATGCATCCAACACACTATAAAGCAATTCCAATGATTGGCAATGATAGAGAAAACAAAAGAACTCACCTGGTTGTGCTTCCATGCAAGCAGGCCCTGGCCATTCATGTTTCTTGCATGCACTATGGACGCACAAGCAGAAGGAAAACTTGGGCCAGCAAACCAAGAAGCAATGCCTAGAGCTGGCCAGAAAACCAATTGTCTCGCTATGTCTGTGCAGGGAAAGCATCCCGTTATCAAGCCCGCCATGTTAAGAGACAATACCAAACGCTACTTCACTGGTTTCGTTGAAGCCTTAGCTAATAGCAATCAAATCTGGTCCAAAATCTGCGTGACATAGTGGTATTCCCCAACCATCACAAGCGAACGCGTACAAGCACTAAAGCAACAAAACGACAAGTAAAAACCATCGATTACATGTCTACAACTAGTTTATAAACGATAGGACGACTTGGTACTGTAATGTATACACGCTAACATGTTAATACGTACCAGGTCGAAACCGCAGATTACCTGCTGTGCGGGAGCCATCACTCCCACCTCACGGACATAGCCTCGAACCTTTCCTGGCCGTCATCGCTAATAAAACATGTCAAGAATAACGTAACAAGTCTATCCACGCGCAAATATATGGACGTTTGCTGCCGAACAACAGGTAGCATACGCACTGTCACCGCCTGGCCGCTGACAGGATCTGCTGCACCGATTAGAACCTAGAGACATACTTGCGCACATCCAGACGCTTCACGGCCAGAGATATAACCTTTATAACACTCAAGGATAATTACTACAAAATTTCAGTTCAAAATTCCAAGCCATGCTCTCGTACCAGTCATTTGCCTGCACCGCCATAGCCGCGGACGTCAATTCACGTCGGTCCCGTTTTTCGGGGAAATGGGTATATTTTATTAGCCAATTATGGACCAAAGAGGTGAGAGGGGAAATGAGTATCAGCAAATCCTAATGAAGGTGGGCACACACACGTCGGTCCCGTTTGACCATGGTACCCCCCCAACTTTGATTGAGTATATCTCCCTGGCCAGTTGTCCAAAGTACGGTCTGAATAGTGCCAGGCATAGCTTACGTCTAGATCTTTCGATCCCCCCAGGTTTGACCGTTGAATTATTTTTGGCGCGGCGCCTGGTTCTGCCACAAACTCAGTCCGTTAGAGTGGCGCGAGTTTAACTGGCGCCACGAAAACGGACTCAGTACAAATTAAGGGTTAAAGGTCATGTGTGCCCCACACTCAACCCTCAAGGCCTACAAGGTCATAATCAAACAAGCACTCGAGGCAGAGGAGCTGTTTGAGGGAGGAGTGCCAGCAGTGAAGGCTACCCAGGCAGGCGGGCGTACCCAGGGTGGCTCCAAGACGTCTGAGGCTGACCGAAGCCAAGGAGGGCGTAAGGGCAACCATAACAAGCGCAAGGGAGATCATTCACCTGATTCTGACAGGAGGTCTCACTCCAAGTCGGTGTTCAGGCGGGTGGGTGGTCAGCCCAAGCAGGGCAACGCGTCTGACAACGGGGGCAGTGGCCAGGGCAAGTCAAAGATACAATGCTACCTGTGCAAGGGGTGGGGGCACATCAAGAAGGAGTGTCCCAGCTTCAAGAAATCCCAGGGCCAGGGCAGCAAGAATAACAACAACAACAACAACAAGAAGAACAACAACAAGTCCCAGGCAGGCCAGCCTTCAAAGGGCAGTCAGCAAGAAGACAACAAGGAGCAGTGACTGTCTGAGGCAACCCCTACACACCTTAATTCACCCAAGGGGGAGGCCAGGTGCTCCAATGCAGATTTTATATCTGGGCAACAAGAGGGTGATCTCCAGGTTCAGGGTGGCCCCAGGTCACCTGGAGAGGTACAGGTTCCTATGAAGACGTCCTTGACAGCTGGTGCAGCTGTAAGAATGTCTGACCCCATGCATCCTCGTGCTGGGCACGAGGGTGGACCTCTCATTTTGAGAGAAACCAATGTACAACCACAGAGGGGTGTGAAGGCCTCTGGTGGTATGCATGTGGTCCCTGCTGGCGGTCCAGGTGTTGGGCATGAGCAGGGTGACTCAGGCTCTGAGTCAGAACAGGATGGAAGTCAGCATGGTGATGCTGGACAACCTGACAGCACAGTCCTGACTGTGCCAGGGACTGCTTCCTCTGTGTACCAGGAGTTGGGTGCCCGAATCCACAACATGTTTGGGCATGCCACTTCTCTGTCAAACAACTTTGCCTTCCGTATGGGCAGGGCACCCCTTCTTAAGGCGTGTCAGCAAGCTGCCTCACGGTGTAAGTGCCAGTTGTCCTCCAACAAGCCCAGGAAATCACATGCCAAAGCTCTACCTCAGAGCATTGGTGATCTGCAGTGTGATATCCAACACATCAGGGGCATGCAACTGTTGGTGTGCGTGGACAGGTACACGAAATACAAGGTGCTGGAGCATTTACCTTCTATGAAGAACAGGTACTTGCTGGCTGCCCTGCAGAATGTAAGAGCCAAGTTTCCTACCACGAGGATCCAGGTGGACATGCAGTTTCAGCATCTCAAGGGTGATCCTACCCTTCCTGAGTTGCTGGTTACACCTAGGGAGGCTCATGGGCAGCAGGGTGCTATCGAGAGGGCAATCCAGGAGGTCAAGAAATTGATTATCTCTGAAGACTGGGTACCCTTGTCTGCACCTGCACTTGTCAGGAGTGCATGGCTGAGGAACGTGGAGCAGCAGCTGAACAGCAGGGTTAACTTCTACTATGATGGAGTTGCTGTCAGCCCAATGGGTCTATATCATGGCCTGTGCCCACCACATGTGCTGGAGGGCTGGAAACATGCTGCACATGTCACCTTTGCCAAGCTGAGGGAGAAGGACCGGGGTTGGAAGATGCTGGAGCCACAAGTGGGTCAGAAGGTCCTAGCTTGGAAGGAACCTAGCCTTTATGGCAAACGTGGTAGCTGGAGTCCTGGGGTGGTTACCCAGGTTGATGAAGCTAGCCACGCATGCTTGGTCAGCATGGAGGACGAACCAAAGCATGTGCACCGGCTGAGTTGGTCATATGTCAAGCCTAACCTGATGAATGAGGGCAGTCAGGCACAAGGCTCACAGGATCTGCAGGATTTTCAGGTCCCAAGTGACATCACTGACGCGACGACCACATCTGTTGCAGGGGAATCTGTCAGCCCTGGCCAGGTTGCAGAGGTACTTGTTGAACAGGCTGCAAGGTCAACAGCGGGGGAGTCAACTGTCAAGCCCAAGGCCCTAACCAAGCCCAGGGGGACAAGTTTGGCTGGATTGATTGGGGCTCTGCAAAGGGCCAAGAAGCAGCCCAAGGTAGCCAAGCTCAGGTGGCATGGCAATCTGGGGCTGGACACTGCCTTAGAGGTAGACACTAATTCTCAGGTTTCCATCATTGGGACCAGAGCTGCAGCAGGGTACAGCATGTCTGAACCCAGCTATCAGTTTGTGTCTGACTTCAGTGGCGGGGTACACGTGAAGGTACTGGGTGAGGTATTCATTCCTATCCTTGGACAGGACACTGCTTTTTGTGTCTTGGAGGGCTATCAAGGACCTGCTCTTCTGGGGCAGAATTTCCTATGCCAGGATGGGGTAGTGATCACGTCCTCTCTCCTGACTAAGGAAGGGGCTGGTCAGGTCCCACTGATTAATTTCAGGACCACTCACCTATCACGTGCAGTAACCAGGACGGTTAAGCGTGTGCAAGTGTGCCAGGGGCAGGAGCCCTTGGTTGATGACCTCATATTCTGATCAGACACTCCGCAAAGGTGAAAACCTTTGCGTTCAGTGCCGGGCCGCGGAAAACGCGGAAAACGCGATCTGCAAATGAATCCGACCGGAATCGAACTGGGGACCTCTCGCACCAATTTTGCTGACTATAGGACGGACGTCTCCGGTTACCATGGCATCGCCAACTTACACCTACAGTCATCCGCAAAAGTTCTCCTGTCCGGGGAGTGATGCAAGCCTTTCGGATTTGGTACTAGATAAATCACTCGAGATCTGTGTGTAGGAGTACTACACACGTGTCTGCACGCGAGACTTGTTCAGTCTCGCACCGTGAGACGGGCTGAACACCTCATATTGCCAGCTGCTAGTCATCCAAGCAGTTTGGGCATTGGTCCTCACTCACTTGCTGGACACAGCCCTATAAACTACCAAGGCCTGGTGAAGCTCATGTCCTCTCCCATTATGTGTCCCCAGGTCACACTGGGTTTGATTAAATCTGGGGAGGACTGGATCTCCAAGAAATGCGTGGAACCTGTCAATGACCTGCCTCCTGCACGACGTCTACTCAAGCTCAAGTTTGTCATCAAGATGAAGGAGGTGGACGGGGTCAAGGTACCACATGTCAGGCCAGTGCTGAATGAGTTCAAGGGTACTGGTGAGTGCACTGCTGAGGAGTTGTATACCCCTGGCATGTTGCATGATACTTGGAGGCTGCTGCTGTGTGTATTTCTAGGCCTTCTCAACAAGGGCTTGGACTATGGCTCAGTGGTGATAGACTTCAAGAGGGCATTTCTGGAGGGTGATGCAGATGTGGCACAGGAAAAGTGGGAGGGCAAGACGCCTTTCTATGTCAGGGTGCCTGCTGTATGGAAAAGGGACATTCACACGGAGTTCCTTAAAATCCTCAAGGGCCTGGAGGGCCTGAGGTCAAGTCCAATAATCTGGAGGGAGACTCTCAACCGTTTCCTGAAGGAGCATTGCAACTTGAAGGTCTCTCCTGTAGACCCCTGTCTCTTTCTGGGGCAATGGGAAGGCCTGCCAGTGTATGCTTCGCTGCACGGGGATGACCTACATCTGATAGCTCCCACGTCGTGGCTTAAGGAGCTGATCTCCATCATTAAGTCCAAGTTTCCTCTGGGTAGGGAGCAATGGCAGGTGGAGAATGAGCCTCTGCTGTTTGTGGGCATGGAGGCCACACTGGTGAAGAAGGGGGGAGAATGGCGTATGCTGCTGGTGGGGGGCAATGATTATCAAGAGACCCTCATTAGCAAGCTTCCTCCAACCATCACACAGGCACTGTGTCCCATGGTGAGGGGCATGGTTGCTTGGGTGGCAGGCATTTCCAGGCCAGACCTCATGGTCATAGCCAGGTTGCCTGATGACATGCTGGTGGAGCTAGGGTCTGCCAAGGTGGCTGATCAGGTCAGGGCTTCATCTGGCATTCTGTTGTCTGCAGTGGATTTATCACAACCCATTTGCATGGAGCTGTATGTGGATAGCTCAATGGCAGGTCTCCAAGGTCAGGGGCAGGGCTGCAGGGCTCTTTGTGCTCAGACAGGAAGGCCTGGGGAGTTTGGTGAGCTGGTTTAGTCGCCTGCACAAACGGGTGGCTGTCAGCAGTGATGTGGCAGAATGCAGGGCTATTTGTGAAGGCATTCACACAAGCCTTTATCTGAAGGAGTTGCTTCATCAGATGACTTCTAACACTCCTTGGCCACTTCAGGTTACCACTCTTCTCA
The DNA here is from genome assembly GCA_009746045.1 of Mesostigma viride. Classification (NCBI taxonomy): domain Eukaryota; kingdom Viridiplantae; phylum Streptophyta; class Mesostigmatophyceae; order Mesostigmatales; family Mesostigmataceae; genus Mesostigma; species Mesostigma viride. The sequence continues at coordinate 1,531,607 of RPFO01000090.1, read as the reverse complement.
AAACAGACTCCATGGGGATGGTGCAGTTTGTGCACAGGCAGATGGCCAGAAGTAGGGACTTGGATTATCTCCTTCTTAAGGAATTGTCCTCCTTGGCCAATATTGAGCATATCCCTGGGGTTGACAATCCTGCTGATGCTTTGACCAAGCTAGTGCAGAAGGCAGCAGTGCAATACAAGGTTCTTCAGTCTCTGATGGACCCATCTCAGCAAGCTGTCTAAGCTGGTGCCTGGTTATAGGGCATTGGAGAGCAGATTGTGTGGTAGTGTCAGCATTGTGACTGGCATAATACCTGTATTTTAGTCTGTACTAAGGCTCATGGACCATGGTACACTCACTCTGATTTTAATCAGGATACAGCCAGGTTTTGGCTGGGGTTCATGCTGTTGACTACACAAGGTTGACAGGTCCATTACAGACCATGTATTCTATTTTAAAAGAAATGTATATTTGTACATACTTCTCACAATGGTCTGGGAACCTTTATTCTGGGGTTTATAGGGCGGGGTTCGATTCCCTGGTATTATGTTTCTACAAGCTGGCCTGTTCAGGTGTTTGCCTGTTCAGACTTCCCTAGTTCCCCAGGGCAGGATTTAATTGTTGCCTATGTGTTTCATTTTGTCATTTGTTTGCTGTGGCATTTACCATCTGGCAAGTAGACGGGCGCCGTAAGACGGGCGCCAATAGACCCCTGTTGAGAAATGACAGGCAAACTATTGTAATACGCCTTACTTTGTCAAGTGGTATTTTAATTGTCATGGATTTATTGTACTTATATTGAATATGTACTGGGTTTTATGGGATTAGTATCTGGGATTAATGTAACTCACCGCCAGAAGGTCATTGTACTGGAGGCTCTACCGAGGTGATGGGATTAATTCCTGGAGAAGACCTCATAGAATTAACCTGTATGTATTTAATTTTGTGTGCTTCTAATATCTGGTGGTACTCTGTAATGCCACTTCCATAGGTTTTCTCCATTTCTCATGAAATGGTTTTCCCTGTGGCAGATCTGTTTCTTTTCCAGTTCCTTAAAAGAAAGGGCTGGGGGAATGGCATTGGCCATTAAAGACATCTGTTCAAGCTTCAAGCTGGAGTGAAGGACATTTCAAGCTACTTCAAGGGTCCCTGGCAGGGGATGTGATCCCTAAAGAAAAGAAGGGATTGGAGTTAACGTAAAGGATTTACGTTAGATGGATAGAGATTGTTACGCTCTTTCCAACGGCACCTTGAACGCCTCATTTGGTTACGGGACGTAAAAGTTATGACGTTTCCTAGGCTGTGCCGACAGTACCCGGCGCGCCACTGTGGGCGCGTACGGACACAGGATGTACAAGTGTCACTTTGATAGTCCGCAGGACGTTGACAGGACTTGTACAGGACTTGATAGTCAATTGATAGGTAGGCGTGCTGTAGCGCGCCAGGACCTATGAGACAATTGATGCTGACTAGTGTACGGATAGGTCCACAGGACTAGCCGTATGGACAATTGATAGATCTGCGCGCCAAAGGCGTGCCAGAGTCTGTGTAATCAATTGATTGACAGTTCAGCTGTGACAGTGCAGCTGAATACTTGGACGCGTCCCTAGCAAGCTATATGAGTGACTTGGTCACACCGGGACGCTAGTTCTTGCGTGCACGTTCTCTGAGCACTGCGACCCTGTCGCCTGTGCTGCGTGCAGTCTTGGAAGTGACGTGACTTACGTCTGTGTTTCCTTGTTATTAATAAAGGCAACTTCCTGCAAGAACCATGGCGGAATTCGTGGCGTTTTCTCTCACTTACAACTGGAAGCTCGAAACTTCATGATGACCTTGAGAAGACTCTTTCAAGGCTGGGTTGACAGACTCGAACAAATTAACAAGGGATGTGAGAAGTTTTGAGGTGCATGATCGACCGACAGGAGGTACAAGGAGGTGAAAGCGCACTTGGCAGTGCAGGCTTTAGTGCCAGGCCTTGTACCTATCATGGACCATGTACTAGCTAGTACAGGTAGTACATGAATATGGTTGTTTCATCTCAGTCAAACCAAGCGTTTTAATGGTCTTATAGCACATTGAATTTGAATTTATCACATAATTTATTTCGATTGGGTTCAATTTGATTTGATTCAATTCAATACAAGTCAAAACAGTACAGTAAAATGTAACACACATGCCTCTCCTCTTTTCGTAATATTGTGAGGTATTATGCTCTGTGCTTCAGCACGTGATTGTGTTCAATTCAATTCAAATTTCACATGCCGGGGCACGGATCGAGCCAATAGATCCTCATAGCATGCATGTAGCGAGAGGGAGGAAGAAAGTCAAGGGCCCCCGGCCAGCCCCTGGCGGCTTGTGCTATGCAAACTACTCTCATTCTACGCATGCTACTTTTGATTTTACCCACGAGACGAGTCAGAGCTGTGGGCCACCATAACTGTGTATGCAATGCCACTACGAAGACACCCATACGGTGAAACTACAATCTAGTTAGCAAACAAAGCTATGTGCACAGCCCTGCGGTGGAGGGCCCAGCTAGCCGGAGCCCTGCCCCCTCGTGCAATCATGTTGTCACCCCTCTTCCTATTTCTACCAATGATTGTGAGGCACAAGTTAAGCACCAGCAAGCACTCCCCCTTGCTGTCCAAGGTGGCAGGCTATTCCTGCGATAAGCGCGAATCAGAATGCATTGACTGCACATGAAACCGCACTCTGACCTAAGCAGAAGCAATGCTTCGATAAGAGTAGTAGTAATGAAGTAACATTAATAAATTATTAATTAATAGACATGTAGATAGTACTAGTGGTGAAGTAAGATGCATAAGAAAAAAAGAACTTGTCAAATCCCCGCCGCACCACATCGTGTATGATTGTACACAGCAGGTGCTCCCTGTGTCAACCTGCGCATCCTTTGCTGGCATACATATGTGTATCCTGCCGGTCCCCAGCAGACCCCTGCCAGCCTATGGATCCGCCGACAACCCCAGGAAGGTGTCCAAACTGCATACGGCGGCGTATTTTCCAGCGGGCGTTGGAGACACCCCCTGGCTACTGTCCAACGCCACTAGGACCTGTTGGCTGGTGCTGCCCTTCACCCGGCTGCAACACCCCCGACAACACCGACGACCAACGGGCCTCCATTTTTTCCAACTGTGACTGCAACACTGCCACCATGTGGGCAACCTGGATCGTGGGATCCTGTGGCACATTGGCCGGCACTTCAGCAGCTGTGGTTTCAGGAGCCGCCCTATCCTTCTCCAGTGACGTAATGACCTCTTTTCCTGCTGACTGACCCGCCGCCCTATCATCCACTTCCGCCGCCCCCGAAGTCCCCAACCGCGAAATTACGTGGCTGGAAATTTCCCGGACCAGGTCCTGGCAGGCTGCCAGGCTCGGCATCGTCTTGGCCGGGTGCCCGGCCGATGCAGGCGCCAGCCGTCCTGGTCTTGGAGCCTCCCAGTCCTGGTTGCTCTCTAAATCCACATCATGGCCTTTGCCGGTCTTTGCACTGTCACCCAGCTTGCCATGTGTCACGATCCCACTCGCTGCCAGTGACTGCTGGTGGACTGTCTTCCGCTCTGCGGCATACTTGTCGTGGGCCCCGCCCTTGCTCGTGTGATGGCTCGACACGCCTTTGCGACCCTCCGCCTCGGCAAGATGGTAGCCTAGGAGCACTCTGCGAGCCTTGGCGCGCAGCTTCTGGTCTATGATGTCTTCCCCTCGACCACCAACCTTGGACTCCCCTTGAGGTCCCGGCGCCTTCCCGTCCCAGTCCGTGAACGTTTGCATCCCCTCCAGCAGGAAATTAGCAATCTCATCCTCGGTGAACGGGCATCCGTCGACAACCACGCGGCGCTCCCCTGTGTTCTCGCCGCGCGCTTGCAAACGCCCACGCCAGCCGCCCGGCAGGAACCACGAGAGCAGCCGGGACCTGGTAGAGCTCAAGTCATAGTCAAAGTACAAGGAGTCCAGAGGGAAGATGCTTCTGAGCACGCGGCCTGACTTATCCGCACGTGCTTTCCCCACCATCCCATCTGCACACTCCCCATCACTGCATGCCTCTTTGCTGTCTCGCTTGGTTCCAGGGAGCGCGGTGGCCCTGCCGGCTCCAGCACAAAGAGTGTTGGCGGTCAGCATTGCGAGCGCATCGAGCTTGGCGGCCACTCTGGCGTCACCAGCATGGGCCCTCTGGCAGGAGAGCCGCGCCCAGCACCGCCAGGCAACATCTCGGAAGACGGTGCGCACATCCTGAACCACGGTGGTGGAGGAGCGCGCGCCCGAGTTCATGTGATTCCCGAACGCGTCGATGATGAAAGCGATGAAGAAGTTGATGAGGATGAAATACTGCGGTTTGAGGCGGACAGAGACGACAGAGGGGGGGGGGGGCAGCCAGGGGATTAGGAATGCAAGAGAAAAGCCCGAGACGAAGTCGATTAGCATTCCTTGGGCAGAAAGAGAGTCATGGTTCAGGGTGGTGTGCATGACAAGGGAGCAGGTACAGGTACCCTGCGACATTCTGTAATTACAGAAAGCTCATGCTGCAGTACCCCGACAAACCCGAGCAGTTCTTAGGACACCCAGCAGGCCTACCTTACACGGTGCAGAAATTGAGCCAAGAGGATGGGAGGCAAAGCGACAGCCACGCCAGACAAAACTGCACAATCTCTTACATTCAAACCTCTGTGATTGCAAGAAAGTTCTTTGTTGCTGGACTCATTGAATAAATCTGGTAAACACAATCTTGATGGTCGGTCTATTGTCGAACTCTAAATTTCGGGATCTCGAGGCGCTCTCCGCCATGCCTGGCGCATCTATATTTGGTACCTGAGATCCGACTTGTACTAACCTGGCGCTGGGATGAATAAAAACTTCCAACCTCTTTTTCGTGGTTAATTTGCCACAACTGCCCTTAGAAAGCATTTCTTACCCCCGTGCATATCAGGAAGGCCTTCCAGGATCTCATTATGGGAACATGAAGGACCTCAGGTAGCACTTTTCCTCCTAGAGCCAGGCTTGTCGAGCAAAACACTACACTCGATGTTAGCATATACTACTACATGTACTGCCTGTAGCGTTAATCTTCTAGTTATATCGTCTATAGATAGGTGTGCATGATAGATGTCATATATCGTACACTTTTATGGACCATGGACTCAAAGGATGTGAAGGTCATACATCTAGCGGCTATATCCATATAGTTGCTACATACATACAAACCATAAATATTGGTATTTGTGCCTCTAGCTTTGATGGTTGTTTTGATTTTATTTGATTTGATAAGGCGATTTCACTCTGTTGTGAGTAATTATTTTTCATTATTATATATGGCTAAACACGTATGAACTAATGACCTTGTAACTTTCTAGGCATATCAGCCTCACCATGATGATAATGTAGAGCCTGGAGAGGCATGATGCCCACAAAGTATCGCCGGGGGTCCGGTCATCCCCACCGCCGTGACCACCCCCACCAGGCATCGCGTGGATGCATTGAGTACGGATGACAAAGGCCAATTTTACAGCAAGCGTGGTAAGGGCCACACACCATGGACGGGAGAGAAAAACAAAGGTCAGCAAGTCGGCAGCAGACAAGAGTAGGGTTCAGATATCATATCATGGCTGCAACAGACAAGTCAGTATCGCGACAAGTCAGTTCCGGGACAAGTCAGTACCGCGACAAGTCAGTACCGAGACAAGGTAGCAGCACTGAATACATCGCACTGTGAGCAGCTCGATAGCATAGCATTCGCTAGCAGAAAGCTTGCCAAAACACCATTCAGCCTGCATCAGGGTCGAAGTGCCACAAGATATGGAAAAGTGGAAGACCCATGAAAGATTAACTAGTACAGCCGCGGCTTCGTTGAGCTTTGCTCATATTATCTGTGACACCCTGAGCTAGCTGAAAACGCATTGCCGCACAGCATTAGCATTGTAGCAATTTTAGTGCAGCAGATAGCCGAGCTGAATCAGCCCACAGTAGGGCTGAGTCAGCCCAGGTAGATGCTACAAAGGTGGGCTTACCGACAAAGGGAAGCAAGATTTCTCTTTCCCTTTTAACTCATGGATGTTGCAATTGATTGAGACAGCCATGCACATGGCGTAACCAGACTGCACCAGCTGCTAGGAATGGTCACCACACCATGCCATGGCCTGGTATGGCCTTGAATGCACGGTTGAAATTGACGGCATGCACCAGAAGAGCATGCCATGGTCTGCTGTTGTTTCTACATCCGCCGCATGTATTGTTCATCACGTAAACTAGTATAATAGATAGTAGAATTATTACCCTATCATGTACATCAATACTGCACTGATACACAATACCAACCGACTGGTTACCAGCAGCACACCTATATATAACCAATATACACCAATAGCACGCCAGCATAAATAATAACACACTTATGAGCAATCGATATCACAGCTATTTGCAATCAGTAGCAATCCAAACATATGACCAATGAGACACCTATATATAACAGATAGCTCTCCTGTGTATACTCATGAGCATGCACATTAGACCCTCGATATACATTAATGGAAAATAATAACTTGCAAAAGAGTGAAATCACCCAATCAAACAAAAGCAACACTCAAAAACACCGAATCTACAGGAACAACTACCAAACATGCCGACTCCAGAAGAACCCCCACGCTGTGGCTAGCTTAATGTCCTCCATCACTGCTACAGATGCTTACAGCATTTAAAAGCAAGACATACAAGTCAAATCAAGTAAAGTAAAGCCAGACAGACTAAGACTAGACAGTAGTATATCAGGGTTGCACGCACCAGAAGAATACCCAGCCCATGGCCAGCTGCAGGCTCTCCATTTGCATCAGCTTGTCGTTGATGCCACCGTCGCCGGTCAGCATAAGGAAGCACGTGTTGATGGAATTCGGTAATGTAGAGAAATCGGCCAGGATGGTGCCAAAGGATCTGCACACACGTTGAATAGAAACAAAAAAGATTAGAAAAAGATAGATAAGCCCAGCAACCAGATAAGATTAAATAGATAAGCCCAGCGATTGTCAGGTAGGAAAGGAAGAGGTGCTAAAGGAGCAGCATGCATTGGGCAGGATAACGGCATGTGTCCAAAGCGTTTTAAGACATCGAGAGAATAGAGGCAACTAGGATGTTGACCTTGGACACATCGGGAGGGGTGAAAACACAAGCAGTATCAGCGCCGCTGGAGTCCTGGTTTGACTGCGTTGTAAAAAAGCGTCTAGAAATGTGTGTGCGCCAGGGGGCAGGGAAAAAGGGAGGTAATATATATATACATGCATACATAGAAATTTCTTGCATGTAAACATTCATAACTAGCACGACTGCAGGGCCAGCAGAACCAGAGCCGCTTCCTCTTCCTCCCCAGCGTTCACGTCTAGGCGGTGTGTGCCATCCATGGTTTGGTCCGTCTTGTCCCCACCACCTGCATCTGTTGTAATTACGTGGATGAGGACGCCCTCTACTTCCCCCATCCACCGGCACCACACTAGATAGGCGTGCTTGCCCATCAGGGGCCAGGCTGCCACCGGCTCATGCCATCATCCGCTGGGAGGACGTTTCCGTGGCCCTGGCCACTCGTGAGCTTTCCCATCCATGCAACTGGCAGCCACGGATGTTGGGTCCACGGCCACCACCACAGATCGCGAGAAGTTGGCAACCTAGCTAGGGCTCTGTGGGGCACCACCGGGTGGTCCCCTTCCTCCTCGAGGAGTTCGAGGCCATGGAGCCCATGACCGGCGCATTCTTCCACGGATGCTGCGAGCACCGTGCAGACCCGCCCGATATTGAGTGGCAGAGTGCCCCATGGTTGGCAAGGACCTATGCCAGCAATGGAAAGTACAGCAAGGGATGGGTACAGACCGTGTGATCTGGCAAGGTGAGGCACGATGACCTCGCCATGTCATCAGAAAGTAGGGCAGTGTCCATTACAGCCACTGTAGCCACCTTAGAGGCGGCTGATATCGTGAGTGGGGCGCAGGGTTCCGCCTGTTACAAAAGTTCAGACACCGACTCAGAAACAGTACAGAGAATCTAAGCAGACAACAGGTGGTGCCTGCACTTAAGGGACCCCAATTACGTACATTTTCCTTGCCTTTCATAATCCAATGGAGCATGGTGACATCAATATTTCAGGGACGCACTACCATACGCTAATACTACAATAATAACAACAATAATAATAATAATAATTATACATGTGCTGAACCGATATCCTTGATTAGGTTGACAAATTAGGTTTCATGGAAAGGAATAACTTATGACATTCCTAGTAATTCGGAGTGGCTTACATGTGGTCCTATTAATGTTGTGGCTATTAACGGTGTCGCTTACATGTGGTCCTATTAATGTTGTGGCTATTAACGGTGTCGCTTACATGTGGTCCTATTAATGTTGTGGCTATTAACGGTGTCGCTTACATGTGGTCCTATAAATGTTGTGGCTATTAACGGTGTCGCTTACATGTGGTCCTATTAATGTTGTGGCTATTAACGGTGTCGCTTACATGTGGTCCTATTAATGTTGTGGCTATTAACGGTGTCGCTTACATGTGGTCCTATTAATGTTGTGGCTATTAACGGTGTCGCTTACATGTGGCCCATCACGGCAAAGCTGATGAAGAGCGCCCCGGCGACCAGCAAATAGTGGAAGATATCACTCATGGCCAGGGCCAGCGTGTGGGTCACGATGCCGAGCCTTGGGTGGAAGTCGGTCAGCTTGAGGATGCGGAAGATCAGGAACAGCATATTGAGCGCGGCAAGAAAGCTGTACGTGCCGACAACCCAGGAGATGTCCCGCACCTGCGCGCACGCCGAATAGGGCAATTAGAGGTTCGGTTTACATACTACATAGCAAACAGGCCCACAACCCAGGAGATGTCCCGCACCTGCTCATATGCAGTGGAATTGGATGAAGAAGGTGACGAGGGCTCAGTCAAAGGGCGAGCGTGACTGATCCAGGAGGAGGATGTCTTGCATCTTCCAACAGGATAAATAGCCAAGAGGGCTGTTATCAGTGTTTAGAAGTGTGCATGCCAGTTGCCACAAGTCCGATGAAATGATGATGATTGATTGATTAAATACTTAATTGTGCCGATTGTTTTTTATGGCGGGTACTTGCAAACGGTCAGGGTCGGCAGGCTGTGCACCGCATTGGTTTATTTGCCACCCATCCCGCCCTTTTTGCTTGGGGAGGCTCTTACTCGTGCATGCAGTGGAGATGAGAGAGCCACTTAAAGCAGGAGCTGCACTCCTTTTGGCAGCCTGATGCTGGTTTTCTTGAGAGCTCAAGCGTCTTGAGCATAGCTTAGGGATTGGGTAGTAGGTAAACAAAAGCACGTGGATGGGAGGCCCCTTACCTGTGAGATGCTGGCTGGGTTAAAAAACTGTGTATCAGAGCGCATGAGGGATTAAAAAAGTGCGAGAGATGTTAAAGAGCATGAGCGATTATAAAGAGCCACACCACAAAGGTTGGTAAACGAGATATCCAGCGAAGTAGGGCACAATAATACGGCATACAATCAATGCAGCTTGCACGGTGGCTGAGTGCACGGGCACCTGCATGTCCAGGACATAGATTCCCTCCGTACTTGTGGCTGAAAGGGATAGCAGCAAATCTGGCACCATTTCAAAGGAGAATGGCTTGGTTGACTTGAACTGGGTTAAATGGACCAAATGGCCGGTGTGTGTGGTGCGGAAATTGCCTTAAACTGGCCATGGGCAAAACACTATTTTCTTAAATGTACTCTGTAAACGCTCACATGACCTCTTTGGCAACAAGACGCCAAATTCCTTGTTAAGGACCCCTTTAATGCCCGAGCAAAACCAACCAAAAGTAAAATAAGGTGCCACCCCCAAATCAGTTGTCGGCTGCTGTGTAGATGCTGTTCTTATGCTGGCCGACTCCATGCCACTAGCCATGCTCCAAGACTTGAATATGTGCTTGTGAGCTCACAGCAACATGCCATGTGGCAACAAAAAGACCGTTTCAAAGTCCTTGCAGAGGGTACGAGAAATGGGATGCACCACTCTTGCAGCACCAGCCCGTGCCCTCCTGTTTGATGACAGCAACAGGGGGGCTCCCTAGCTCGGCACCTCACTCAGTCGGGTATAGTTGAATGACTGGTTGAAATAATGTAAGGCAACCCGTTGCTCCGTGGTCTTTCCATGCTTCCATGCGGATAACCAACCAGCAACTTTAGCTGCACCTACTTGATGACAAAGAGGGAAGGAGATGATTTAGCTGTTGACATGCCCACACGAGCTGATACTCTATCCGACCGGATCTCAGTTCCAAAGGGCCAGATGCCTCCGCAACATCCATTCCAGCCTACCGCAACCTACACAGGTCCAGGCGTGATGAAATGGAGAAATCCTGATACAGTTTTCTTGCGGGGCGCGTGAAGGGGAATGTGTGCGCGTGAAGGGGAATTTGTATGCCAGCAAGCAACGCGCCTCCTGCCCGCGGCTTGGCATAGAAGCTCTGGCAGCAGCACTGACATCCCTTCGCATGCTAATTCAGGCGTCCTGACCACCTCACGACGCCACCATAACCACAAAATAGCGCACCTTCTCGAACTTGTCCAGCAGCTGAAGCATGTCGGTGCCGTTGTTTGCTAATTCCAGCATCTTTGCCAGCCCCTCCTCCTCTGTGTCAAAGTCCTGCCGGTATGGTGAATAGCTGAGTTGGAGGTCCAGGTGGCCGTGATACCTCACCAGGAACTGAATCCAGAGGGCGATGCAGATGTAAAACAGGGAGATGGAGGCAAGGTCGATGATGTTGGCGACGTTGGCAAGGTAGTAGTAGATTCCTCTGCCAGTTGCAAATGACACGACCTGATGCAGCTCAGACAGGGTGCCTGCAGTAGCAGAGCCCACGTGGCAGTGTCCCGGTGCAAAATGCAGTTAGTGACAAAGAAAATTGAGATCATTATTGTTGTTATTATTACTGTTGTTTCATTACTATTTACCATAACCATGCCTAGCGTTACTACTGTTGTTGTTTTTGTAGTTGTAGTAGTTGTGGTGGTGGTGATGGCAGTGGTGGTTGTAGTGGTGGTGGTGGTGGTGGTGGTGGTGGTGGTGGTGGTGGTGGTGGTGGTGGTGGTGGTGGTGGTGGTGGTGGTGGTGGTGGTGGTGGTGGTGGTGGTGGTGGTGGTGGTGGTGGTGGTGGTGGTGGTGGTGGTGGTGGTGGTGGTGGTGGTGGTGCTGGTGGTGGTGGTGGAGGAGGACGAGGACGACGACGACGACGAGGACGAGGACGACGACGACGACGACGAGGACGAGGAAGACGACGACGACGTTGACGACGACGACGACGACGACGACGACGACGACGACGACGACGACGACGACGACGACGACGACGACGACGACGACGACGACGACGACGACGACGACGACGACGACGACGACGACGACGACGACGACGACGACGACGACGACGACGACGACGACGACGACGACGACGACGACGACGACGACGACGACGACGACGACAATCAACACCGTGATCATGATCATATCAACAAATCCGAAGGTCAACCTAGCTCCCATGATACACCGTGCACATCGCTGAGGGGAACAGACACATTTTATGGTGCCGGGGGGGATGAATGATGCGAGTTGCCTCATGGAAAAGATACGGGAGATGGCCAAGGGAATTGCAGAAAAATGAGCAGTCTGTTCAGGTGGCCACCATTAGAGACAAAAGGGAAAAAGGCGAAGTAAGGGATCAGCCATAGAACCCCCCAAGTCCCCAGATCCTGCAGAGAGCTGAGAATTCCCGGGTTGTGGGTATCAAACTCCACCCGTGAATGAATATTTTTAAAAATGAAATGTATGGCGTGAAGTGACTGAGGCGGTCCCTGTGTGATGCACGGGATGTGTGTTGTTGTTGCGTGTGGGTGCTGGGTGCTCGGTGCTGGGTGCTGGGTGCTGGGTGCTGGGTGCTGGGTGCTGGGTGCTGGGTGCTGGGTGCTGGGTGCGGGTGTGTGGTGTGTGGGATGCGGCGTGCTTGAAATGGGGAATGGGTGCGGGATCAGGGGTGTTTGTTCGGGATGTGGGAAGTGCATGGGTGTGGGTGTGAAGGTGACTCAAACACATGAAGGCCACGCCGCAGCGACGCGATTTCCGGAAGTTGTGAGCACAAGGGGCATCAACAGTACTACGGTTCATGACAAGAACAAATAGTTAAATTAAACGTGGGACTCCAGGGTAACCAGACTCAATCAATAACCAGACTCAATCAATAAGTAGAGCACACTGAAAGGGCAGGCCACAAACCGGCCGCCCTGCCCATGGGAACACTTATTGTCAACAAAAGGCTAGCCAGTGGACACCCGTTACAAATCACAGGGAAGGTGGGCAGGAAGACAAGGAGACCGCCATTAGCTAGGTTAGCATGTATTTATGGCAACTCAAGGCCAACGTTTCTTTCCAACGGCTAATTCTTTGCGAGCGGCGTGACGCAATATTCCGTAAGCAAACACCACAACACCGTGTTAAGTAGTTCAGATATTGCGGGTGAGAAGCGTCTAACTTTCCTACTCCCACTGAACATTAAAATCTTGGCCATACCGAAGCTCCAAGCATCTTTGTGGAACTCACATTGAGCCATGCCATATAAGTGGCTAAAACATACACTATACTCAATTCCCAAATGTACAAGTGGTCTCAAAGGACCACAAAACCAAGCTCTATCTAACTGCTATAGCGGCCCCTTCTCACTGTGAAGAAACTATGTTTAGAGAATCATGATAGCATTATAATCAAGAACACCCACAACCCACCTGTGAGCACCATGAGCACGAGCAGCACCTCCCCTGCACCGCGCAAGCGCTCCACTGGCGTGTTGTACATGTCGAGGGAAAACACCTCGACGGTAGACTTGATGTCCACGGCACCCCCGGGCTGCCGCTGAAACGATATTGCAACAAGCCCAAAATGCTTGATGATGCCGTTGTACGTCACAAACTGCCAAAGCCATGCATGAGGAAATAAGGCACAGGCACGGCAACATGCAGGATCCGTAAATAAACTGAATAATACCTGTATGAATGAAAGCATGCTTGCCGGTTGGCTACTTATACCGGCACAGGACTCGGGGACCACATTTGCAAAAGTGACCTACAGGCTTGCTAGGATGCATGAGGATGCCGTTGGGGCTAAAAATCTTCAAACAGGTGCAGCAGAGATGGAACACAAAACAACAGCAGGAAGCCTGATCGTTAGGTGCGGCTGGTATCGGTGGGTAAAGGCTTATCAGTTATATATCGGTACCGACGGTACGTATGGCTGGTATCGGTAGGTAAAGGCTTATCAGTTGTATATTGGTACGTATGGCTGGTATCGGTAGGTAAAGGCTTATCAGTTACATATCGGTACGTATGGCTGGTATCGGTAGGTAAAGGCTTATCTGTTACATGTCGGTACGTATGACTGGTATCAGTAGGTAAAGGCTTATCAGTTATATATCGGTACGCACGGCTTGTGTCGGTGGGTAAGACAACTGAAGGATGCTCCATGATGCCAATACGCTGTGGCGGTACACAGATGGAAAGAAATGGATGGTGAACGGCCCTCGCAATCGCCTATTTGAATATGGTTTCGGGCTCCCAATCCCTCATTGAAATGCCCTGCGTTCGAAACCCTGCATGGGGCCCTAGGTGCGCCGTAGGACAGTGCACCACATGGCATTTGCAATCCTTAAAAAAGAATTCCTGAAACGCTCGCAATCTTGAAGTCAAATGGAAAAGTGATTCGCCATCTATTTTTTCGCCACCTGTATTCTGCCACTACGGTATACACAGCCAACAGCGAAAGGCATGGTGAAACAGGGCAACAAACAACAGAATGGTGACGTACAGTAGTAGCAACGAAGCGTGTGATGTACTTGTTCTGCCAGGGGCGTTTTGCTGTAAGGGCGCGAGCCAAAGGCAACCATGGTTGACGGGACCTGCTAGTGATAAAGGATGCTATAGGGTGTGGCATAGTGCATGGGCCATTTCCCTCCTCCCTTCTTCCTTTGTGTTCATGTGCATTCCAGTGCGTATGCATGCTAATAAAGGTACGCTCACTGAACAGGGAAATCTGAGCAGGCCAGCCCTCTTGTCTATGCTACCGTCTATCTAGCATTAGTAAGAAGTCCATCTTTCTGCTTTCTACCCTCTAGTCTTTGCCACTATCTATTTGCCGCCCCCTTGTCTATGCTACAATCTATCTTTCTATTTTCTATCCTCGTGTCTATGCTTGCCTAGCCTGCGGCATGAGGCGCAAGATGACCCCATGGCAGCATGTGTAACTTTCTTTGAGAATTTTCAAATGCACTCGGGATTTTCATCCGGGAAAGAATAGCCGCTATGCCAGGTCTTGGCTGGCCTGACAAAAAATGGCCCTTGGTGGAGTGGGTTGGCGTGCATTATGGAAAATATCGGCATAGTTTAGATGCAGATGGATGTAATGTAGGGCAGCCTACAAAACCATGCCCGGGATATTTTGGTGATGCCGGCTTTGAGTACGCGCGGGTGGCCGGAGGGGGCCATGTGGTAATTAGGCATTGAAACTTTACTTGAACTGGCTATTAGTGGCATGTCAGCACTAATGGTGGGGCTGATCACTTGTGGCAATTGCGTTGTCCGTAGCCTAAACAGTTTTAGATTTGTCAGAATGTTAGTATGATATGATGTCGGCTGACAACGCGGCCATCTGGTAGTGTGTTTGACCGTTCAGGCTTCTTATATTGCACTGGTGGCTGCGTGTCCAGAAGTGTGTGCTAGCCACAAGTCCGTTCGGCTGAGGGTGTTTGACATCATGATTGTGCCAACCATTTTTTTGTGGTGGGCTTTTCAAATCAAGGTAGGCGGGGTATGCACCACAATCGTTTCTTTGCCACACATCCCACCATTTTTGCTTGGGGAGGCTCTTACACTCCTGCATGCAGCGGGGACCAGAGAGACACTTAAACCTTTCTCAAAACAGAGGCTCCCGTTTTTGTTCCCATCATAGGCTGGATTTCTTGGGGGCTCATTGGCCTTGACCCTTTATGAACCGTCGAGGATTCCTTATCATTATCTTAGGTTCAAGTACCACCTTGGCCATGATGCTTAAATCGCGCTACCAGAGCAGATTACATAAAACTCCCTTTGGACTTCCTTGGCTGCACGTCGAGAATTCCAAAATACATGCCTCGAAGTACAGCCGGCGTTTTGGGGAGAGTCGGCTTATCACTATGGCCTGGGCCACGCAACAGCTTTTCAACGGACCTCCACTTGGACCTCCTCTGTCGCCACGTCCAGAAAGGATGCCGCCTTGAGGTACTCCACCCACATCATTGCCTCCTCCCGGCTCTTGCTGATGTCAATAAAGATGGGGAAAATGTACCTGCCACGGTAGTTAAGGGGAAAGAAAGCTGGACCATGGAAAACACAATCGATCATGTGGTGGGCCATTGGTTGTGTTAGGAAGACGCGGGGCTGCCAGCGCCATGATCCCTGGAGCTGTTATTTAGTTACACAAGCGCTGGAAATAGCTGCTGTTGAGGTACGTTCTAGATCATAGCCTATAGCTATTGAGAGAGCTTAGTACTGGGGACGGGTGAATAACTGCTAGTAAGACTGAGTTCCTGGATTACAGTGCATAGCTGCTAGTAAGACATTTACTGCATTTGGCTGCTTACAGTATCAACACAAATATTTGTGTGCTTAGACAGTCCAAGAAAGGCACAGTATAGAAAGGCACAGTAGTAGTGATGGGAGCAGCAATGACGTGCTAGGGACATTCTGTAGACGCCGATACAAGCAAGGAACAAACATAGCCTACTATGGCCATGTTTGCCACCGTTTTTAAAAAAACAGCGTGAAGGTTCTACATCACCGCTGCTTAACATCCCGGTTAATAGAAAAACCTAGACTGCCTGTCACGCCATCCACTGCACTACTGTACCAAACCATGATGTGTAACTCTCCCTTTTCCATTTATCCTGATTGAATTTGCTAGACTTGGAATTGTATTGCCCAAGTACAGCTGTATAAAGAACAAGACTCTACGCCGCCAGGCTGGAGACAATGGCACAGCAGCGAAGCAAGAGTGCACTTTTCCTTTCAACACCACGGACCCATCCCACCTTTCCCCTTCCACTCATTGATCATCTGTTCCGCCGGTTCCCCCTTCCCCATCATCAATCCCCACCGACCCCCAATTTTTCTTACTTGATCCTCTTCCTCTTCTAACTGTACTCTCTAGTAAGTAATCATACTGCCATGCATCTGATTTGTCAGGTCGAACGCTCCTCAAAGCTTTTACGTCTTCCCACGTCATCATGGGGGGATGCCTGACACGCTTTAAGGAAAACTTATGACGTTAGAAAACAAAACAAAACTTAACGTATCTTGACCTGTCAGACATAACCAGATCCCACGGTAGCCAGCCGCGCAGGATCCTTGCAGAAGTACCAAGTTCACTCTCTGCCGTTCATGGCGCTCATTAGGTTCTGGCGGCATGCTGTTAAAATGCTTGCAGGCAAGAGCAAACCGCTTCTTACCAAAAAAATCAAGACATGCAATTATTACCTGTCTCATGTCCCCCATATAGGCATACACTTTGGATCGTTGTGCTCAGTGCTAAAAGTATCAGTGCTAAAAGTTGCACCCTTGAAGGGATGGTAGAGTGACCATTATTAAGTACCAAATATTAAGTACCAAAATGTACGCTCAACCAAATATTATCCTGCCATAGCACTTAGGCAGGTAAAATAGCACCTGAGGTAAAGTAGAACCTGCTGCTGGCCCAGTGATTACCCCTGCATGCAAGTATTTGTTGCTTCTGGCAAGCATACCCAATGACACACGGTCAACAACACTGTTTTGGCATAACTCGGAATTATACTAACCATATTTTTCAATTCTCTCTCGCTATATATCTATATAGAGTAATACATTTCTGGCAGACATACCCAGTGGCACGCCCTGGTCCGTGAGCTGGTTAGGAGTGAAGTACTCATGCGTGTGATTTACGAGCTCCTCGATGTACAAGGACGACTTGCTCAGAAAGCGGGGGCTGTACAAGTTCCCAGCGCGCTCCAGCATACCCATTTCGCCATCGCCGCCAAGACAGCACAGGCCAGAGATAGAGGTCAGTGACCGGGGATTGCGTGTGAGGGACAAAGCCTCCATTTCAGTAGCAAAACCAATTGACTCCCTAGGTTACCAAAAGGTAGATGCTGCCCTATCAGACATGGGCCGTAAACAGCTAGCATGGGCAGGTCCCTGCTAGTGCTCACTTGTACATGTCATGCCTAGTAATGCGTGTGTCTTGTCCAACACTCCCATCATGCAAACCATGCTTGGACTTTTCTTGTGGATCCCAAAGGTTCACAGCAAGGCATCTGCCTGCCCGGGTCATCAGATGCCTGGCAAGCTACAATCGCATCCTCACCGGTAAGTGCTGGCAGCTGCAATTGCACTGATTGCTATCTTCCCCATGAAATGTTTGGCGAGAATGATCTGTCTTACTTACATTGTCTCTACACGTCCGAGATGTCAAAGCGAATCCATACCTTTTTCTCTATGTATCAACTCTTGCCTTATCATCGTCTCTCTCATCGTTTCTTACTAGTGTGTCCACCATTATTTCTAACAAATGGATCAATACCGGTTTGTCTTCATTAGCAAAACCGAAGTCTCACCCCATCCATAGCCACTTGTCACCAAGCCGCTCCCACGTTAAGAGCCAGGGTTAAATGAGAATTTCATGATACCGATGAATTCAACTCGCCAAACAGTATACCCTGACAGAGCAATTATTACCCCGGTGACAGTCACGAAAGAGGCAAGTGACATCCCACTCACTTGGCACCAAACGGCTCAGCCCAGTTGCTGTCGTTGAAGTCCAAATCAAACAACCGCCAGAACTTCGTGCCATGTGGTGCAGGCCGCAGCGGCGTGCGATGCTGCTTGATCACAGCACCCCCAATTATCCGGTTTGTGACGCCTACCATCCGCCACCGGAAGTCCTCTGTGCTGCTCACATCCATCACTTCGGATGTGCTATTGTCTGCCCCTGCAAGGGGGCTGCCATCGGTTGCTGGCACAGTGAACTCCCATCGGAAGAACTGGCCGCCTCCCTGCCTTGGGTGGCCAGTACGTGCCTGGCAAAAGAAACTTGGGAAGTCTGGGGTTTGTGGAGGGTGGGTGTTGCCAGGGGCGACCGATCATGAGCGGGCAACTTGAAAGGTCACAAACTGAAGGCATGTGGTACAAGCACGTACAATACAGTGTGCTGTGTACATCAAGTAGCTATAGTAGTTTGTTTGTATCATTACAAAGAACAGCCAACAGGAATGACCACTAGATGAGATGTTTCCGGTTGCACTGGAGGTTAGTACACCTAAGCATGGAGTCGTGCTAACATAACGGCCATGGAGTGCCATAATAATGGCTGGAGTGCGCAAGCACAACCAGTATAAATATTCGGTTGTTGGTATTGGCATTCGGTGGGCTTGTGCACCAGGTATTTCCATTATTTGGCAAGATCCGGCCATTATTATTCGGCAAAATGGCATTGTAGAAGTTATTCGGTACTCGGATTCGGGCAGGCCAAAACACCAAATATACCGAATAATTCGGTATGATTCGCCAAATATTTATACAATGACTGTCTGTCTGCACAACGTGATGAAGGCATGGGACACTTGCCCCTTATGCTAAAATTTTGCTATGGAAATTGCGTGGGTAGAACGGTGCACATTGACGGCCGGACGGTGCGGTAATCGCCGCCCATCCCGCGCAAGCGTGGGTACCCCTTTTGGCTGTAAAGAAGCTTTGTAAAATGCTACTTGTCGCCATGATCCATGAAACCTCAGCACAAGATATATTTGATGAGATAACGCTGTAGGTGGGTTGGTTGTTCGTTCGTTCGTTCGTTCGTTCGTTCGTTCGTTCGTT